>OX371225.1:87533357-88125516 GCA_947310385.1 Nephrotoma appendiculata
TTCCAAATGAGCTTTTACTATAGAAGAAGCCAAAAATTCCCTTTCTTCGGCAGTAAATTTTTTGTTTTTTTTTTCAAAGTTTTCTAAATTGTTTTTCCAATTTTAGAGGTAAAAGTACTCCCATATCCTATAAGTTGGAATTTATAAAATTATTAATCAATTATTTAAATTAGTATTTACAATTGTACTTACAAAAATATAGCTTCCGTGAGTAGAAGCAGAACTGGTACTAACGCTAGTGGTAATATTTTCTCGAAAATTAGTATCAGCAATATGGTTCTAGCAACAGCATGTGGAACATAATGGTGGAAGTTCCTAAACAAGCACCGAAGAAAATATAATTACTAACTGAACTAACCCAATTTACCTTACGGTACATGTAATTTGCAATTTCACTCGTTAAATCGTGTTTGACCTTTAGCACTATTCTTGTTTTCAATTAAATTAGTTTGTTGAAAATATTCTCGAATCAAAATTATATGAAGTATTATTTTTTCAAAACAAAAATTTTTGGGAACAAAAGTTTCCCATTTATATATTTTGAACATACATAGATGTACCAAACTGATTTCCATAGGGCCTAATTCAGATAAAAATGCAATGGGCACTTTCAGGACGAGTTTATACGATTTTCAAATATGCAACATGGGACACCTAAGCGCGAGTTTTTTTATTTTTTGCCGCAGATAAATGTTTAGCACGAAAAACGGAAATGGCCAATCAAAGCAAGTCATTTTGTTAACAAATTTCTCCTTCAAAATAAATCAATATTATTCTGCTACACATTTCTCTGGGGAAAAAGTATAAACTCGTACTAAATGCCCAAGTCTTTTTGTAAAAAAAATCCCCTCCGATCAAATCATCGCCAATTTGATTTGAAAATGTCTTAGTACATACTAACAATTTTCTTATCGTTGAACTGAGTATGTTCCCAACTGTTTAAGTGTTCTGAAACTGCCCAATGTAAATATTTCTTTGAATACCCTTTTCGTATGAAAAGCCAGAATAGTGCCACTGTATATGAAAAATTGTTTTAAATAAATCTATTTACATACATTCATTTTCCTATAATTGTTTAATAAAGCGCGGAATTGTGCTCGTACACCAATGAATTTTCCAAATAAATCATTTACATCTTTCTCGGTCAAATATTTTAAGTTATTTAAGGTAATCCCACTTTCTGTTAAAAAAGAAACAAAATTTTTTAAAAATGCAAGAGTACTGTTTATAAAATAATTTACCTTTCAAAAGAATAAAATATCCTTCCATTTTTGAACGTAAAAGCAGATTGTAGGTTTCCTTCTCATCAAATGAAAGTTCTTCTAAAGAAAAATTTTTTATTTGTAAGTTCTCCAAATCAATTTATTATTAAGCATTGGAAGAATTAGCATCTATATTAAAATTCGTTCTCTAATAGGACAATTTCACTATGGAAGTTAAAAATAAAATAAAAAATAAACATAAAATATATATATGTACATATTACCATTTACACTTCAAGAACAATTGTTCAATAACCAAAACAAAGTTAAAAAAATTAAAACGTTGATGTGTAAATGCAAAATCTTCATAAATAGCTAGATCCGCAAACTTTAAATGACATATCCCTTTTCCAGCCCACAATTGTGCGTGTACGAAAAACATCATGGCAAAAAATTATTTTTGTTTCTATTTTGGACCAACGTACACATTTGTGCATAATAGTTAAATCGTTTTCGTCCAAAAAATAACACTATAACTAAAATAATAATAAAATAATTAATATGTTAACAAAAACAAACAATTATTATATTATATAAAGCTGTTTTAAAAAAAATCTGATTTAACTAAGGTCCGTTAAGAAGATACTACAACTTGTTATTTTTTGTATACACATTTGTGTACGGTTAATTATAGTTTTTTGTTTTGTTTCTGCACCAAACACTTTTAAGTAGCTAATTAATATTCACAACATTTTAACTTTCAAAAGGGTTTTATATCATACGTTATGCTATCACGACTTCTATTTATGAAGATTTTGGTAATTATAATACAGTAAGCTAAAACAAATTGCGGTTTAATAAACTACTTGTAGTAATTTTTTCCAAAAATGTTGAAACAATCACCAAATTAACTGTATTAAACCGCTGTATGTCTAGTAAAAACTTATATATTAAATAGAAAACATTAGAAGAAACCAATTACTAAATTTAGTATATATTTATATAATTAGTATTAACAAGTAGTTACAAAACTCTCCAATATAAAAGGAATTTTAAGTTTAAAACTATGTATGTACTTTTTTACCACTATTTATCTTTTATGACACTGTTTAAATTTTTACGATTTCACTACACTACACGTATCTGCAATTGAAAATCTAAATGTTTACTGAATACTGATCAACAATTTAATTTATAATTATTATTGGTTATAACTTACTGTTTGTGTTTAACATATTCCCAATAGGAATAACTTTATGCGTTTTTTCTTAATCGAAATATTATCATCCTAAGCACTGTTTAATTTATTCTTAATAGGAAAAATGAAATTTGTTGTTTATTCTTAATCAGAATAATATGATCTATGTAATTTTCCATCTATTCCAAGTAGGAATAATTCTTGTTTTTGCTGAAATAGGAATAATATATTCCTTAGCACGCTAATATATTCATAATAAGAATAACATTGTATTTTATTTGTATTTATTAAAATTAAACATACGATAATGTAATGTAAAATTATATAGTAATTTAATATACCAAATTACGAAGTCTAATGAGCTACATTATGTGAAGATCTCTTTGACATTTAATTTTCATTTTAAAGTATAGTTGATATGGTTTTACCTAAAAGTGATTGTAAGTTACGTAAGTGCAATGAGAATAATATCTTCCTAACCACTGCTTAGTTTGTTCTTTATAAGAATAAATTTGGTTTTTGATGTAATGCGGATGTTGTTGTTTATTCTTAATAAAAACCATATTCTCTATATATTCTTTGATCTACTCCTTATAGGAATACTTATGTTTCTACTGAAATAGGAATAATATAGTCCTTGGTACTGCTGATTATTCATTATAAGAATAATTCTGCATTACATTGATCTTAATTAAATTTAAATGTGTTGCATATTGTAATCTTTTAGAATTGAACTATTCCAATTCCGATAAATTACTTAGGGGGAGATGCCTTGGATGTATGTCTATATAAATCCCGTTTGGAAGTTTATTTTATTAGATTTAAAAAACGAATACTTTTGTGAGCGTATGGTATATAACTACAATCAGAAAAATATCTTCTTAAGCTCTGTTTATTTTATCTTTATGCTTTATAGGAATACATATATAGTTGGTTGATGCTTCTCAATATCTTGCAGATTCCACTAACTTTACATTTTACTTTTTATTCTTTTAAGGATTAATTAATAGTTTCAAATTATAAAATTTCTGAAGTTGTATTTATTCATGAAAGGAATAATATTAAAAAGTAAAGAATTAATTAATCATAAAATGGAATAAATTAAACCGAACTGCTAAACTACATTTTATTCTTAAGTTTGGAATAATTTATACAAACATATTTCTCTCCGTGTATTAGTTGAAGAAAAATTTCGGAAAACTCGGGAGTTTAAACAGTTAATTGATAGTGGTGGCTTAACAAGTTCGGCCAGAAAGCGTAAATACAAGATAATTAATATTTTTAAATTTACTCATTTTGTTTAAAATAGGTATTACTTGATTTTTTAAATTTGTATTCTAACTCTATAATAGAAACAACATGATAGAATAGAAGAGGCAACAACTCAACTTAAACAGCAAAAGATTACACCAATCGAATTTTTAAATCGAGTTACTTATAACGACCATAAAATTTGTAAAGAATTTTTAAATTGTGCTAACTTAGGGGACAGCGAAGATGATGATGTTGACTTTGATTTCGAAAAAAATAATATTGATTGTGTTAAATCTACAGTCACACAACAAAGTACGAACAATTCAATTATTGCACTGCTATCATGTTCTGTATGTACCTCGAATATCAGTAATATTGTGTTATTACCATGCAAAAACTTAAAAACGTGTTTATGGTGTTGGGAAACTAGAGAACAAAAATGTAAAAGTGATGTAGACGGTACAACCAAATTAAGATGACCATATTGCAATGATCAAGTTGATTATTCAGTTAAACTTGATTATTTAATTAATAATATTCGCTTTTCTTATTCAAAATATTGCTACGTCATGAAGCTGTCATGTAAAATTTAGGAATTAACCCGATTTTGATGGACATTTGCATACACCTGTATGGTATAACATTTTCTATTAAAATTTGGAAATAATAAGTCTCAGGCTCAAAAGGCTATCATATAAATTTTGGAAATAACCCGATTTTACTGAAAATTGGTACAAAAAAGTACCTTCGGTGATGCACTTTTAATTACAATTTGACAGCACTTTAAATTTAAATTTGGAAAGGAACGAATCCTATAGTCGACTATTATGATTAGGAAAAGCGTTTCTATTCATAATAGTCGACTACGCTGTTAGTAGTATTTTATATATTTTATACTTTTTCCATTTCCCCGACATAAGTCTGTATTATAAAATATCATGTGTCCTATGATCATGTCGTAATAATAGTAGTTGCATCAATATGAAGTCCATTCCATCGTTTAAAAGTTCGTAGTGTTCTACGCAATCAAAAATAAGGATTTCGTTATTTCCATCACATAATAAGTCATAAATCACAGCTTTATCGTTTAATTATTCTTCCTTGCCACTTTTGTACTCTTCATCACAAAACAAATCATCTATTGAATTAATTAAAAAATATTGTGTTTGATAATGATATTTCATGATAATTCATATCCTTTTCGTTGAACCACAGACAAGAACAATCAGACTTCTAAACCAATGGAACATTAATGTTTAAATCAAATTCTCGATGTCGCTACAAATGGAAAAATATTTCTAGCGGCTGTTAGTAGAAATGTTAGTTAAAACTCAAACCTTATTTTGGTCTACATATGAGCATGTAGCTACGATGATTGTTTGGTGTACTGCATGAAATATAATTTAAAAAACAAATATTTGGAGGAAATGATAAGAAACACCAAACATTTATGAACGAAAGGAAAAATATTATAATTAAATGGTTTTTTAATGATCGCAGAAAACAATTACATATACATATGTATTACATATTTGTGTTTGGTTACATTATGTATATTTTATATGCCTATCTATACTGGTTTGTCCAAATTAAATACATTCATGACTAAATTTTCCCTAAGTGTACTATTAAGGATGTTGCATGATTTAAATTCAATAATTTTAAAATACCTAATAATTTTATAAATGATTTTATTTTTGAGAAAATAAAGAAAATCAGCTTAGATTAAAATATTTTCTGGACAATTATTTTTCAGTAAGTATCTTCTCCTGTACTAAATATTAATTTATTGCATTAATATGCCCAGTACCAAGTGAATTTTCTAAAACTGGTTATGTAAATGTATTTAATTAATGTATAATAATCCATCATCATTAGTCATACATACTTTAATCGTATATAGTCCAATGAGTTGTCACAGATTTTAGTGAGGCCTCATTAAACCTTATATGAAACATGTCTTTGTTTTCGGTAAGACTTCAGTGGGCTGAACTTGCTCGACATGTTTAAAGAGTTCGTAGTATACATATTTTTTGTATATAAAATCAATAAGGACTTCCGCCTGATGACCTAAATCAAGGACAGGATCACGAACGCCGCACGGAAGCCCCAGAAAATATTCGAACCCAATTCAAACAAAATTAATTATAAACGGAACACGCAGTCTAAATTTAATAAAATAAAAAACATTTCGCGCTAACATTAAAGATGTTTTTTTAGAGGTTCACAATTTAGAATTAAAATAGAACAAAGAAAAATATTAATATAAAATATACATAATGTAACCAAACACAAATATGTAATACATATGTATATGTAATTGTTTTCTGCGATCATTAAAAAACCATTTAATTATAATATTTTTCCTTTCGTTCATAAATGTTTGGTGTTTCTTATCATTTCCTCCAAATATTTGTTTTTTAAATTATATTTCATGCAGCACACCAAACAATCATCGTAGCTACATACTTACATCTAAAATAGATCCTCTTCCTTTTCATGATCACCACGTATTCAAATTCTATATATCTAAACAAGAAATTATCGATCGTGCACAAACATTATTTTAAATAGTACATATGTATATACGAGTATGTATATACATACTACGTGCGGTTTAGTTTCATTTCATTCTGTTTTATTAAAATATAAGAGAAAGGATACTTTCAAACGAAAATAAAAAATAAGTTGGAATTTGTTATTTTTCGTTTGTTTCTTTTTTACTGTATACACAAATATAAAAATTTTTATTTATCGCGCGCGTATTGAAAAAATATATTGAGCGAGAAATATGTATTGCGCTCATATGTAGACCAAAATAGGGTTTGAGTATTAACTAACATTTCTACTAACAGCCGCTAGAAATATTTTTCCATTTGTAACGACATCGAGAATTTGATTTAAACATAAATTTTCCATTGGTTTATAAGTCTTATTGTCCTTTGTCTATGGTTGAACAAATCATTCACTGATTTTAATAAAAAATATTTTAATGACAACGACATTTTTCAGGAGAAGTAAATGAAAATTCGACACAAAAATGACGACTCGTTTCAGTTTTTTTTCTTATTTCATCTTCTATTCCCGTTACTTTTTCAAAACAAAATTAAAATTACATATTTTTTGAATACTTTCCTAAAATCATTTCCTAAATAATTTAAAAAAACATATTTTATTTCAGTTCTCTTTATTTTTCTTAAAATATTTACAAAAAGAATTAAGAAGTGCATATATTAAGTCATCTTTTATTATTTCATTTCTATAAACTTTTCTTAAATCATTTTCATAATGAATTAAAAACCCTTATTTAAATTCAGAAAAAACACTTTTTTTAATTCAACTTTTTTTAATTCGGGTAGCCTCTGTATATACATACCATCAATAAAAAATAATTCATTTAAATTATTCCAGATTTTTTGTTTTCTTTTGCTGTTTTCTTTTGATTTATTTTCGCACGATTTGAGTCTGTCCTGCCAATCTCTTCTGTCAATGATTGGTTGAGGTTATGCTTTCCGCTCCTCCGTAAAATTTTAATTAAAAAAAACGCTCCATTGTAACTAACTTTTCCGTTTTCAAAGGAAATTATATACAACATATCAAATTTAATTTTTTTACGGAAAAGCGGAACAGAGCGGAGCTGAGGCATTTTAACTGAGGTTTAACAGACATTCAGTTGCTCACCAATCTGTTGGAGCAGTTGCAGAAAAACGAATGCTTGACTGCACTCCCAAACGCAGCTATCGTGAGTAGAACTGTAATAAAAATTAGTACTTACCAACAAATGACGATAAATTACAGTGAGGGTGGCCAAATCTGCCAATTTAATACTTTTTACCCTATTTGCCGTAGGCACTTGGCGAAACACATGCTATTGCAAGTGCATGCTTTTTGTCCAGAAAAATACTCCAAAAAGTTATGGTTTCAAAAATTATGAATTTGAAAAGAAAAGTCGTTTAGTTAAAGTAATTCTGGTTTTGTTAACTTGAAATAAGCCAACAAAATGCGAAATTCATAATATCGTAGTTAACCTAACTTTTTGCAACTATTCCTACTTCACATTAGTTTTTATTTTTTTAAATGTAAAATTGAAAATGCCAGTAAGTGTTATTTTGCTTTGTATTTCAATATGTAAAACAGGTAAAAATTGTTACCTTAAAAACTCATGCAATTAAATAATAAAAAGTCAATTCAATTTATCCAAAATTGATGCATATGGCTAAAACATTATTTTTAACGAAATTGCTTCCAAAAAGTCCAATGAATCCATGGTATTATACGCAGAAACAATTCAACCGATTCTCTCCCATTTATACAAATATCGTTTTTGCGGTTTTTGCGTCGGGGTCTCAGTATTTTTTGAGTACATTTATAAATTTCCATATTGAAGGATGATGCTGGTGTACCAACTCTGCAAATCTTCGATGACACCTTTCGATATAACAACCACATTTTTGGGCAAATCCAAACTGTTGAACATGTTCCACATTTTTATTGGAAACAAACCCTCTTTTATGGTATCCCGTATATCAGTATATCCAATAAATTGTTTTTTCAAAGTAGTCGAGAAATCCTTCACAATTTTCTGGTATTGTGATTGCTACTGTAATAAAATATTCGTTGACATCTTCTAATGCTGCCTGCTACTATCCGTATCCTTTTTGAAAATTCTGGATCTAAATGGAAATTGGATCTTCGACACTGACTTTGAATTTATCTATATAAGCATTGCTTGAAATCAAAATAACAAGCACGGACGGTTATATCGGGGAAAACGATTTGAAATACGTTAATTGCTGCCCGTTCCAAATCAGTCAGTATACTGATTGGTTTTAAAGATGTTTCAAATTCTTTCAACTTTTCTAGCAAAACGACGTATGTTGCTTGAGACTTATTTGGTAAAAGAGCATAATTACTCCAACGGGATCGATTTATTATTTTTATTATATAGATCGTATACAGTTGTTGAAATAATGAAGGGCAAATCTTAAATGTTCCATCTGAGTACCATTCTGGATATTGAGTAAACTCAATAACATACTCCGCTGTCTGGTAAATATCAGCATGCGACTTTCCTTGTTACTCGAGTCAAATAATAAAAAATGTTCTCCTTTATTGGTAATTTTAAAGTTATCTGACACGACTAATTCTTCTAATGATATCGGATTGTCAGGAAAATTTGTTTGTTAATGAATTCGTCGGATCGTCCGTTTTAAAGAACTTATTTCTAGGAAGTTCCGCAGCCAATAGAAAGAGATGCTTCTGCGTATAGAGAAGCTGAAATCTGCTGTGGACCTTCTGCAATTTTTTTTGCTGATAACTTCATTTTATTTATCAGCTCGTCAGCACTAACTTTAGCTGCGTTTTCAACATGATTATGCGATTCAATCATTTCTAGAATTTGACAATTTTTGGTCTGCACACGAGCTTTACAAATTAGCTACTTATACTTTAAGCAGCGCCAGTAACTTTTCCCATCATTTTCAAAATCTTTATAAAAAAATAAAACCATCTACTGTCAAACGTCGCTTATTTTTCTCACTATTTATAATTTTTATTGAAGACATCTCGTAAATGTTTATATTTTCGCTCACTAAAACAATCGTATTACTTTTAACACTAAAAACTCTTCAATACTCGTATACATATTTAGTAAATAGATATATTTTTAATATTTGTTTTATTTATTGTCCTGATATTTACTAAATTAATAAACTATTTTACATAAGCAAATTGAAAATGAATATATGAATATTATCTGCAAGTTTGATCATTTAACAGCACAAATTAATTTTAAGAGACAAAAAGGCTGCGTACCGTGTAAATCATTTAGTACGGTAAAAATATATTTTAGTACAGTTTTTCGACCAGTATAGCGCACGATTTATGTGTGTTATTTATTTAATTATTATAAAAAAAAATATTTATTTTCACTTTATAACTTTATTAAACTTATATAACAATTTTTCCGATCTCTTTAGAGTCGGGAATCAACACTGTATACTCTTCGGAGTTTGAATATTGAATGATTTTCTTATTCACTAAATAATTGTCTTAAAACAAATCTTAATACTTGTTTCAACATGTTTAATTTCTTATCTCTAATTGAGCGATAAAGATGCAATTATGATAAATAAAGATGCAATTATGCATAAAGAAATTTTCAGGAATTAGAGAAAATCGAATTTTCATCATCGATTACAATCGGTGATGTTAATAAACACAACTAAGACCCTCTGATGGAGTGCAGAATTCAGCGCCGACCCATCGTCTATGTCAATGTACAGGTTGACATGGAGCTTGCAATGTGCAGGTGGTATACTGTAGTTGTGTGAGTAGGTGAATGGGTTAATGATGTGGCGTGAATGCGTGGTATGACAATGGGCCAAAAATGGCCTAAGTGTCAACCACTGAAACCTAACCTATCTCTAATTCCTGAAAATTTCTTTATGCATAATTGCATCTTTATTATTTTATTATAATATGATATTTTATTGAATCAAAGTAAAATGTGTTTCAATACATTGTATTATCTGTAATTTTCATTCTTGGAAATTATTTTACTTTAATGTGAAATTTTGTTTTGTCTTTCAATATTTATCTTTAAAATAATATAGTTGAATGAGCATTTTTATCAACTTTACTGGTGTCATGGAATTTAACTCACTGTTGCGAAATAACCACCCCAAACAACACATAAATTCAATTAACATTTCAATCAACATTTCAATCATAAGCAAACAATGTTCTAATTTTTCTATTCCCACGCGCAACACACAAAAACACGTGTGCGTAAAGAATTTAAGAAAATTACAAACATTAAAAACAAACCCAGAAAGAAACCTTGCACATGAGAAAAAATGTAATTTCATGCAAATTAAAATTCGAACAAGTTATTAATTTTCTGACCCAAAACCCAATTAAAATTTTTTAAAAACAATCTAAATGTGTGACACAAAAATTTACGAGTGGAAAACTACCACTCAGCACCATTTTGAAACAAAAACAAAAATTAATAAGGGCTATAGTATATAAGCCAAAAAATTGTAAAATGTTTTTTTAGTCAATCAGTAAAAAGTGGTTAGTCATAAAGTGCGGTTTATCAATAAATAAAATTTAAATTAGTTCATCCTAAAATTTCTCAAGTAAACAGTGTAATTTAAGTAGTTCCAAATCTATATATGTGATTAACAAAATATTGTGTGTAACTGCAAAATATATTTAATTCTCGAAATAAATTAAAATTTGATATAACAAAGAAAGTTATAAAGTGAATATTTAAGTTTTATATAAAATATGTAAACAGAATTACCTGCTGTGTATAAAAAATAGTAAGATATTACATAAAATAAAGTCAACAAATTAAATCTGTAAAGTTAAATTCATAAGTAAAATTCTATGAATAGTATATGTGAGTTATCGTGCTGAAATTTATTTGTTCAATAAAATTTAGAAATCATATAAGAAATCAATCGTGTTTTCTAAATCTAAATCGTGTTAATCTAAAATAGTGAAATATAGTCTATAAAAGAACTTCTACAAGTGCATTTAACGTACAACAATCATCAATATTTTAAATACAGATATATCCAGGTAAGAACTTAATACTACTCATTAAATTCTATTGCATTTCATTACATTATATTAAATTATATTATACCACTCTGTAATATATTTCATTCAACTACTAACTAAAGTTATTATTAAATAAATTAATATAATTCTAACCATTATCAACTAAATACAAATATTTACAATAATATTTTACAATCAACACAATATTTTACGTATAAAACATTCCGTCATAAAATTCAACAATCTCAATTACTAAAGTTGAATTAGTCAAACTATAATACTGTAATACATTACAGTAATAAAATCTATAAATTCTACAATATCATTCCCCAAAATAAAACATTATAAATCATATATCAAAAAATAAAACATCACGTTTTAGTGGAAAAAAATATTCGATATAATTTTTTCCGTTTAAATCAAACTGAATGTGAACATCTGCTACCTAGGAGAGTACTTATAAAAATATATTCATTATTTTGAAAGCAATTCTTTTTATCTAGTAAGAATTAAACAAATTTCTTTATAATTATTAATAATTTTTATTGTAGAACGAGAAACACGAATTCGCCTTGATTTAAATAGTGTTTTACTATAAATTTATTTATTAATTTTTGAATGGGTTAGGTGCGAAATCTCTCATTACAAAATCTATTTTACAAAATCTCTACTACAAAAATTCTTGATTGCAAAATCTCCTAATTACAAAATCTCTATTTCAAAATCAACCTAATTACAAAATCTCGAGATTTCATATATTTACGGGGAAATTTTATGCGAGATTTTGTAATTAGGAGAAAAGTGATTGTGTGTGTGTGTATGTGTGCCGGGTGTTTGTGTGTATAGGTGTGTGTGTGTGTCGGGTGTTTGCGTGGAGTATGTGTGAGTGTATCCCTTTTTCAACGAAAAAAAAAATCTCAATTTAAGTCCAAACCACACAAATGTGTGAGTAAAAAACCATAGTATGTAATAGCATTTGTGATAAAAAATTCGCTTGATTTGAACTACAACAAACACAATTGTGTGTATAGTAATAGTTTTTTTTTTTGATAAAAATAAGTATGAAAGGCATGTATAGATGTGTAAGTTGGTTCAAAAAACATTCAAAAATAAATTTTTGACATGGTACTTTTGCCTTACCCACACAAACGTGTGCGTGTGTGTGTGTGTGTGTGTATGTGTGTGTATGTATGTGTGTGTGTGTGTGTGTGTGTGTGTGTGTGTGTGTGTGTGTGTGTGTGTGTGTGTGTGTGTGTGACACACACACACACACTGTGTCCTAGGGAAGCTTTCTATTCCGCTTTCTGTAGGAGCCACTGCCCATAATTAGGGCTTATACCTGAGTTGCACGATAAAATGTCCAATATAGTTTTTTTAACCATACCCCATTTTTTTTTGAGTCTTCATCATCAAAGTTTTTTTCATCTCCGAATAATAAGTTACTTCTTCGGAGAGCATGATAGCAATGCTTTTAATCATTTTTGTTTGAATCGCAAAGGATTCAGAATTAACATATTTAGCCGCTAATTTTTCTTTTTGGACCTTTCTCCATATGATCTGGCCAAAATGAAAAAGACAGGCTTTGAGGGAAGTCTCCGGAAAAAAAAATTCACTGAAGAAAAAATGGCTTTCTCGAAATCGTAAATAATCGTGGTTGGTTTCAAAATTATTTCGTGCTCCAAAGCAATTTCACAAATATTGAAAAATATTTTGTCGTAAACTTTCTTTGATTTTTTGCTCATTAGACAAAATATTAAGGGAACTCCCTTTCAATACTCGCGTGAATAGAAAATAGTTGTCGCATTATGTATGGAACTGCATCAAATGTTCCATTCATAATCCAATAATTACATTCTCCAAAGAGTTCTAACGACGATTTAGTTCCCAAAATTATAATTTTATCCTCATCAAAATACTCCTCACAAAGAACAAATAATTTCCCTTCGAGATATTTAATGTCTTCAGGAATATTAATATTTCGAAGATCATCTGGCTCATTTATTTTGCCGGCACGTGCGCGATGAAATTTTATTTTTTGTGCCTCTTTAGTAGGTAAATTAGATCGTGAAATATTAGGTGTTTGCACAATTGAATTTCTGATCAAAACTGATGGTAGCAGATCTGTGTTTTGAGCATTTGTTTTAATGTAAAAGTTCACTTCAGATATACATTTTTCCACCGTTATGGGGTTATGTGAATGTTCGGGTGATGGTTTAATAATTTTGTGTTGATTATCCACCAGTTTTGTTACAATCCGTCCTTTACACGAATTATTCTTTTTTGTACAGCACGCCCAATTATATGTCGTTTTTGTTTTCAAAGACAAATGGTACCCAGATCCATCCACGAACATTTTTCCATTTCTTTTCTGGGAAGTTACGATAGATATATTCATCGCTAAAAATTTAAAATTATTGAAAACATAAAACAAAAAAACAAAAATCTCATTTGTTACCTTAGTTAAATTACCTGTGTGTATGTATAATAATAGAACCAGACAACGATTTAAAAAAATTTCAACAGCGAAAATTATTATCAGAAATATGTACAATTTCATATTTCGATACACATTGAATTTTGTTTTTTTTTTTTGTTTTTTCCTATACTAAAAGTGGATATTGTATTTCAATGTTAACTTGATAGAAATAATTTCGAAATATTAACTATTACGATACAGGAAAAATACTGTGTATGTGCGTGTTCACAAACTGTGTCGCTGCCATCCCAAAACAACACAATTATTCCAAAGCAGGTTTTTGGAGAATTTGTAATTAGGAAATTTTATAACTTGGTGATTTTGTAATTAGGAGATTTTGTAGTTAGGAAATTTGAAATTAGAAGATTTTTTAAAAAAATAGGGGATCTTGTAGCTGAAATTATGAAATGAGGGATTACGTACCGATCCCTTTTTTAATATATGCATAGATCGACTTATTTGGGTATTTTAATATTTAGAAAATAAACTAGTCAATACCCGGATACGGATATATTTATAGGCTTCAAAACTTTTTCAAAATACAAATATTAGTTTATTGAACTCAACATTATTTCATTATTCAAAATTTAAAACAAACGGCGACAAATTTACACAAATTGAAAAGTCATTGTGAAATGTCAAACATAATAAAATGAATCAAAGTTGCACATACGTCTGCTATGATTTAAAAAATATTAAAAGTTGAACGTACGTTTTTCTAGCAATTACAAGAAATTTTATCAATTTTTTTTTAAACTAAAATGTGCGCTTGGTTCCTATACAGTTTACCATAGATTTTTTGAAAAATAATTGAATTTACCGAACGTAAGCCAGAAAAATACGTATAATTTACGTAAGCCAGAAAAATAAAAAACTGTTGAGGAAATATTTCCTGATATCTATTTTTTTATAATTTTTTTTAAAGACGAGTATTTTTGAATTAAAAATATTATTAATCCTTAAATTAATGTCTGTCGTTAAATTGTCAAACTGCAGAAAATCCTCAGCAGATTACAGTTCTCTATACGCAGAAGCTTCCAATTCTATTGCACCAGAATTTCCTAGAAATAGTTTTTTAAAATGGACGATTCGACGAGTTCGTTATCAACAAACTCGTTTTTCTAACAATTTAAAGAATTAGTCGTACCAGGAGACTGTTAGTAAACTCTACATTGTTACGATATTGTTAACAATAACTGCTCTAAATCGTTCTGAAACTATCATTGTAACAACGTCCAGTTCCTTTTTTGTCGTTCGTAAACTCGTTTTAACATTGTTAAAATTGTCATTCTCAACCCTGCTCGAGACTGCCCTTGCATACGTTGTAACCGCTCGCTGACTTCCCATCCAGGTGACTTACGGGTGTTGCTCGCCCTGGGCGGGTTCGTTAAAATCTCCGAAGCAATGTATTAGAAGCCGGTTACGTGTAATACACCTGGTTTCAAAAAAAATAAATGCACACTAAGTTCCCAGGTAGCCATCACCAATCTCGATCAAAATTAATATTTCATGTTATTCTTTGTAGTTTAATCCCAAAAAAATATGATACGAGAAGATACGCGCGAGAATTAAGATAAATGTACGCACCTGATTGTAAAATTGTGAGATGTTTACAATAGATACGAGAACATACAACTAAAAAAAATTCTACAACAAAAAAAAATGTGGGGCTAAATTCGTGGCTATAAACTACTAGTAGGAACTTAATTACGAAAAATAGTTTATAGAGTGATAAATATTACCGTTAAATATTAAATAAAAAAAAAATATACCTTTAGAAAATGTCTCGGTCATGCGAGATATCCATTTCCGCTTACTTGATACATCCACACCGTCCAACAAGGTTGATATCCCATCTTAGCAGTGGTGTACCGTATTTTCGTTGAGTCCAAAAGGTACGCTATAAGAATCTGCCGTAATTTGTTGTTGGATACAATAGGTGACGAGTTATTTTCGATGACCAAATCACTAGAATCACCGCTCGACCATAAATTCAGGAACCCCGATGATCCATACGATATACGTATAACAGTGGAATGTTAATTTGTGGATGGAGAACGTGATGTGTAATTGAAACACTATGTAGTTACGTTATTCTTCGTTTACCAGATATTTTTTTTTTCATAGGTAATTTTTATTGCGAAAATATCTTGGTTAAAATTTATTAGGTTTTCATAAAAGTTTTTTTTTTATCTTGAACACTTAATATTACTAACAAAATTTTAGTTCTTATTATTTATTTACAATCTTTAGGACAATATTATAATTGCATCAACACAATAGCAAAGTTTATAATTTTTACGTGCATTAATACAGCTAATTTGCTACGAATTTGCCACTCATTAACAGCTGGTTTATTAACCACCAATTACAATTATAAATTGTTTTCTCAGAGATTTTAATTTTACAAAATCTGTCACTATTTACTATGACACTTAATTAACTATAGTTTTAAATTTAAAACTTTAATTTTTATACATCTTATCTTTTAGTTATTTTAATTTATTATTCTCCACCACACAATTTTACAATATCGTTATTCAATGTTGACCAGTACATACTACCGATCAAGCAAAAACTGACTTTTAATCTCAAAAAAAATTCCTCCCCGTTTAATACGATCGCACCACCTTTTATAGCCAAACAAATTTAAAGGGGAAACGTTAACCGGTTGATTATCTCAATAAAAAAATTAAATTTATGGTCATCTCGCTCATCATCACGTCACCGAACATTTTTTTATATTACCGAGTGCCCCAGTAAATCGTTACAACGTCAAATTCAAAAGTGAACCTATTACACACAATTATTATTGTAGTAGCAGTGTTAGGTAGCAGTATCATTGTAGCAGCGCAATACCATAACAAAAATATTATAAACTAATAAAATATGAAGGAGGATCAATATTTATATTTAAATAGTGAAACGGTATGAATTAATTATTTAATGTAAATGAAGTACAGATATGTTTGTATTGTTTTTTATTGTGAAAAATGAAATATTTTAATTATGTGGTTATGGTATTTGTTTGTATGATGCCAACGTGTGTGTTGTTGAAGAGAACCTTCATTGGTCAGAAAACCAAATTGAAAATACGTAAATAAATGTTATTTTGTAATATATATTTATGTATATTACAATTTTGTTCGTCAAACAATAATCAAATTTATACTTTTCATTTTTAGGTGATTATTTGTGTGTCAACCTTCCAGTTATGCTATTACCAGTACAAATATTAGTTTATCATTGAGTGTAGCTACAAATTTAGCTGAAATTCTATCAACTATTCAGGAGATAAAAGTCTGGAATCGAGCCGCAATCTTTTCCCCCATATGGACATACGATGAAAATAAAAATTTATTTGAAGGGGGCTTTTTAAGACCAATGAGATATGGGCAAAAATACAATCGTTAATGATGAGATTATGTTCTAAATCTGAGTTCTTTAATCTCAGATTATGTTCTATATCCCTGCCTATAATATTCGTAGTAACCAACTTTTCCTGCCTAGAAGATCTAGAACTAATTTAGGTCTAGCTAATCCTATAACCAGATTTCAGCTATTTTACAATGAGTTCTTTAGTTCTTTGGATTTATTCTTACTGTCACTTCGTCAATACAGATTACATCTCCGCGGCATGTCGATTTGAGTTAGTGCCTTATTTTACAGTTAGTTTACTTAACTCAATGTTTAATTGCTGGGTACCTTGACAGTTTCCGCTAGTTCAGTTTTGGTTTCCTAAGTAGATATTTCAGTCTGTTTTTTTTGTTATTATTATTGTATTTTGCTAGAAAATATTTTATTTTTTTATATTTTTGAATCTTTCTGTTAAGTAAAAAAATATGTTAAAACTTGCTATCTGTTTTTCTGTAATATTGTGGGACACATAAATGGATTTTCTTCTGTGTGTTTCCCTATGATGGAATAAATAAATAAATAAATAAATGAGTTATGGATACAATATGTCTAAGACTCAATATCGAGAGAAATTCCATAATCTGAAAAGGTTTTACCATAAAAAATGCGTCAATGACGTACCGGGGCCGGACCGATGATGTTTGATTATTATGAAGAATTTCATGGATTAATTGCAAAAAGCCATTGCAGTAATCCGGTTGACGTGTCTTCCAGTTTACAACCGAGCACCATCTCCGTTTCCCGACATACTGAAATTTCATCGAATTGTAAATATAATGCTATATATTTATGGATACATGAGAACATTTTGAATATAATTAATATAAAATCAAATTTTCTTCTAGCTCTTAGATTTTTTTTGTCTTTTATTTATAAAAATTCAGCGTATAGGATCAAATGTTGCGATATTACATTGATTTTTTATATTTGTCGATGAACCAGGCGGACTGCATGCTTTCCTTTTTAAAATAATAACACAACACTTTTAACAATTTGTGATTTTCAACTTAATTTTATTTCTTTATTTTATTCAAAATTAATAACACGTTTCTTCATCAATGACACATTTATTTTGAACAAAGCGAAAACAAAGACAACTAGAAAAATTATATTTCACGATGGTGGAAACGTTTGCTTTATGACTATACAGGGTGGTAGAACATTTTTAACAGCAAAAACACTGTTAGACCGGTCGAAACTTAAGCAGAATTCACGGAACGGTATTATTTTTATCCAACTCTTTAGCCAATCAAATCTTTATATTCAACTAAACCCCGCCCAATTTAATCCAGCTTTAGTTGAAATATTTCCCTCTTTTGAGCAAATAATCTAATTCGTACCAATATAGTAACAAAAAATAAACTAAAATATGAGCAATAATTGGTGCTCATTTTATTGTTGTTTTGCTTATTTGTGAGTGACAGTTATAATAAATGTTTTTTTTTTTGTTTTCACAATACACCAAGGTCCCGCTATGCGTCTATTCGTTGTACGTCAATTCGTTCTTGCGTCGATTTAAAAAAAAAAAAAAAACACCCGCTCTGCGTCGGTTTTTCGTTATGCGTCGTCGCTTATATTTTCTTTTTGTTACAATTAAAGAAAATTCTCGTTGCCATGAGAACATTTAGTGAGAATAATAATGAATACATAAGTATTTATGTATTATTTTAATATTATTTACTAATAAAGTGATATTAATAGAGTGATTTTATTTATTTTATCTTAATATTTGTCATATTTTGAATTTTATCTAGATAAATGTGTCCTAAATTGTAATACTTGCTGCCAAACACATATATTTTAAATTGTTCGCTATGCGTCGTAATCCAGTTTGCGTCTCTACGTGTGGAACCGAACTGCGACGCAAAGCGGGACCTTGGTGTATACATATGTACATTTAAATTTTCAATTTAATAGGAATAATATAATATCGTTAATAAAAGTAAGTACATAAAATAAGTAGATAACTATGTGTGAATCATCTTAATGGTTATTAATTTGAATGAAACAAAATTTTCGTTTTGCCAAAAGCCATTTAGTTGGTTATAAATTTGTTGGTACATATGTTATAAAATTCGTTTTTCTTTTTAGAAATGAGTGACGATAACGATTTAATAATCGAGATGAATTTAGACGACATGATAATAAAGGAAATCCAAAAGCCAGGTCGGGAGCTACTGTACCAATTGAGGCACCCAAATTATAAATGCCTCTCTAAAAAGCAAAAAAAATTGGGGTGAAGTTCGCCAAACTTTGGGAATTTCTCCAGATGAGTGAGGGGCGGTGGAAATTGATAAAAGCAAAATATAGCCGACTGCAAAGAATACCTAAAAGTGGCAGTGCCTACAAAAAATATAAAGACGGGTTTTTACGATCCCTGCAATTTTTGAATGATGAATTTATTACGGAGTAAGTTTTGTTTGCCAAATTTGTGTTTCTTTAATGATAAGTTAGTATTTTGATAGTTGTGTGCAATATTATGAAAGGGTAAAGTTCAAATAAAACGTTTTATTTACAAAATCATGAATATCAAAAATTGAAACATGGTTTTTTTATATGTCAAACTCTTCTAAAAACAAAACATTTATTACAATATTATTTCATTGTGATCACATATCGTTTTACAATTTAGTTCAATTTTAATTTATTTACGCCATCAGTCCAAATACCATATGGGAAAATTTAAGCAATCTTGTTTCAAAATAACTTATTCGTCGGAAATAATTAATTTTTACATAAAGATTTAATATTTGGTGCTGTACCCGTTATTTTTAAACATCGCCATATATCATCGCCGCCCCATACACTGTACCATTGATTGACAACTTTCAGCTGGGATGTTCCACTAAGCGTTTGGAACATTTTCCCAAACCTCAATTTTATTTTTTGTAAAACGATATGTTATCACAATGAAATAATTTTGTAATAAATGTTATGTTTTTTAGAATTATATTGATGATTATGTATAAAAAAACGTTTTATTTGAACATTTCATACAATCACCTATTATATCGCACACAACTGTATATACAGTCGATTCCGCATAATCAGGACACATCGCGACTAGTAAATGTGTCCCGATTAAGCGATTTGTTCCGCTTAATTGGGACACAGTAGATTTCGATTAATCGTGGCACGTCGGGACTATTACAAGTTCTCCCAATTAAGCGGATTACATATATGTATATGCATTAAAATTTGTTTATTTTTATTTAGTAAAAATACATTATTCGTAAATTTGTATTGCAGAAAGCAAAATCCAACAGCTGTGGATTTTAATTTTAATCCTAGAGTATTTGGCAGCACTAAACAATTGTGAAACAGTAGTCTTGGGCAAATTTGTAATGTGCTGTTACATGCTTCATAGCAAACCTTAGGCTTCCGTAGACCGTCGAGTAGCAAATATTGCGTGTCACACAGCTGATTCAAACGAATTGTAAATATAATATTTATTATTAATAAAGATAAATTAAATTTTATATTTTAGACCTATGGAGAGCAGCCATAATTTAAATATTAATTCAAATGATTCCAACAGCCTTCCCAATCCAGCAACCCAATTAACTTACCAACGAAGTTGGTAAAAAAATAAGCCAGCTTTTTTTTTATCTCGTTCTGTGAAGACACCATTATGCCGGCCGAAATAACTTAATTCTAGATTCAACATAAATGTTAAAAGATTGTTCTAAAAGCTAAGTGTGCCTTGTCATACAACCACAGAACTCGTCGATAATAGCAACTTTGTTGAGATTTGACGTTGCCTCTTGAACTTTTCTAGCCACTTGAATACTTCGTAACGTTATATAGTATAAGGTGACCAACCGTTTCATTTTTGATGTATAAATTTGGTTATTTCTGTAAAGTTTATAGCCTACTTATAAATTGGGCCTAGATTGAATAATATTTTTAAAATAAACTTATATTTATTTAACATACTATATATTATAAAAATTTACATGGATACTCATTAAAATAAAACCAGACGTTTTGGTTATCGTTGGTGTAGCATGCGTTGCTAAAAGTTTCGCATAAATATTTGATTGAAACTCACTATAAAACATAACAATAAGAACGTAATGGCTTTCAGTCACAGACTAAATAGTTTTCAAAATTGATATAAATTCGATCTCTGTGGCAGACAATACTCATAATGAAATGACATAGCCATTAAGCAAACAAAAAATATACAATAACATTTTTCATAAATAAATTCCACGAGATTTATAGCCAAAACATGAGTTATTGAAATTTTCCAAGTAAAAAACATTTTTATTGACTGTCGACTCTACGTAATACCAATTATCAACATCGTTTTAGGAACATAAAACGACCATAAAACAGTAAGTGGCTAATAAATTAATTGAAATAAAAGGCAATCATTTTAAATGGTTCAACGACAAGGTGTCGTTTAATTGTTTATGAATTTTTGATTGTCTACGATAGAGTGTGAGATGATTTAAATAAATTTAAAATGTTAATTTCTTTGTTCGTAAAAACACTTTCAATTAAGAATAGCAAATTTATTATAATGGTAAAGTGCTAAAAACAGGTACCAGTAAGTAGAAGATAAATGTATATATAGAGTTGATAAATAGATGCGTGATATATAGTGATTATAGCAATCTTCACAAAAAACAGTTCGAAAATAGCAATTTATGATACAAGTTTTAAAAGTGCCATTTAAAGTCTGGAACCGACGCGATGCGGAGCCATTGTTGGCTGGACAAAAAACAAAGGTGGATCTAAATGAATCTAATTAGATCCAAACACAGGAATAAAATGACGTTAACGTCACTTAATGATTATTATGTAGTTATAGATAAAAGTTAAGCCAAATGAGTACTACAAGCCGGAGCTGTCGCGTTGGAATTATTTTCCGTACCACATAAATTCTTATTAAGAATAGCCTCTAGGTTCCGTTACTAATAAGTTAAATTTTTAGTTCGCTAGGAAGATAAACTATCATAAATGATTTTATCCAAGCCCAAAATCAAACGAGTCACTCAGCTGTGAGCTATGAACTGCTTACGTATCATTAACGAATTTATAGTGCAACTTTTTAACAATTTCAATTTTTGTTTTTATATTGTTTCAGCAAGAGAAAAATTTTTCCACAGCAGCACTGCTAAATAAGTATATTTTAATTTAGACCAATACATGCTAAATAAATCGAACTTAATCCATAAAAATAGAAGTTGTTAATTTTAAAATTCATTTTACATTTAATTATTCCAAAATTGTAACTAATCAAAACCGTTTCACCTGACCTAACTCGAACATAACATTGTTTAACCCTTTCGTTACGGATTTATAATATCCGCACTCAATCTCAATTTTTTGCTGCTATCTGTTGATCTACTATCTATCTGAACATAATCACTTAAACACATTTGGAGGAACCTTATGGTAAAGGTGGGAGAGTAAGGTGCATATTTGGACCAATCGTATTTTTAAGAGGTACACTATTGGTTTTTATTTTCAAATCTAGTGACAACGACTAACATGTCAATAATTTTGTTTCGTCCATTTAATAGAAATAATGTTGTGTTTTTTGTTATTACGTTACAAATAAGTCGGTACAATGAATTGGAATGACTTCACCAACTTATTCAAGATTGCGTCAAATAAGTCAATAAGTCTGAAATAAGTCGGTGTTTGAAAGTGCCGCACTATAGAAAACTCATAAAAACCAATAAAAAATATTTTTTATTTTATTTGTAGTGCGTGTATTTATTTTTGGGCAATATGGTACGATGCGAAACAATTTTTACATAAAGGTACGCCACACTCCTGACACAACGGGGTGGTGTGTTTTTGAATTTTTTTAGAACAGTTTGCGCAGCGACTTGGGATCCGTTCATAGCTGCATATTTTAAAATTGCATTTCTCAAAACGGCATGTTTAAAAACTGCATAAGATACAAAACAGCATTTTTCAAAACTGCATATTTCAAAACGGCATAAGGTACGAAACGGCATAAGGTACAATATTGCATTTTTCAAAACTGCATATTTCAAAACGGCATAAGATACGGTACGGCATAAGGTACAAAATTGCATTTTTCAAAACTGCATATTTCAAAACGGCATAAGGGTTAAAACAGCATTTTTCAAAACGGCATTTTTCTAAACGACATATTTCAATACGAAATTTTTCAGAATAGCATAGGTACAAAACTGCAATTTTCAAAACGAAATTTTTAAAACTGCACAAGACAATGAAATATTTTAATCGATTGTGAATCTAGAATTATCTTTTCACTAATTTCTGGAATATGACCAACAGGTACGATTATTTATTACACGATGAAATTTGAGAAGAATGAAATTTTTGAACATTTGTGAACGATTCTTGGATTAAATTCTAGGATAAAGCCAAATGAAAAGGAACTTGGCTATTTCTTAGTCGATTAAGATTAAATTTCACATGTTTCTATGGAATGGTTGAATTTACAATAAAATTGATGAAATGAAATTTATTATGACAAATTTCTTCTACATGTTTTATATAAAAGGTTTAGTTTAGGTATTTTATAAGAAAGGTATTTACCTTCATGGAAATTAGAAATTATTTGAAGATTTAGTATGCGTATAATATTCTCCTTCATCTAAATTTTTATACCTATGTCGTTTCGAAAAATGAAATTTTGAAAAATGCCGTTTTTAAAAATGTCTTTTTGAAAAATGTCGTTTTAAGAAATGCCGTTTTAAAAAATGCCGTTTTCTACCTATGTCGTTTTGAAACATGCAATTATGAAATATGTCATTTTAAAAAATGCGATTTTGTACCTTATGCCGTTTCGTACCTTATGCCGTTTTGAAAAATGCAATCTTGTACCTTATGCCGTTTTGTACCTTAAGCAGTTTTGAGAAATTTCGATTTTAAAAATGTCATTTTAAAATATGCAATTTTGACCGGGACCCAGCGACGTCTTGAATTAGTTTTTTTTGGTAAATGTAGAAAAACGTTGCCCAACGGAACTCTAGACAAGCGTCTGTTTTTTCGTTGCACCTTTGCAGTCTTTTTATCAACTATTAAGATTTCTGACAATGATGTCAGCAATTCAAATAGTGGAGTTTTCTTCTGTCTTACATCACACTGTATAATCGAAGCATTGGCAACTGCCATCCGGTCGTACTCATATATACCACACAACTGATCCATCGCTCGGTGCTTTTGTAACTATAGTCAATTCCGGTTTATGGCAATTGCTTAAAACCATAACTTCTTTTATTTTTTTAAAGTTTCCAATAAATGAACTGATGTAAAGAACCGATCAAAACGTCTGGTTCCGTTCCAGTACTAACCATTTTATTTACCACTCTCTCTCCTAGAGTACCTTCCATTGCTCGTTTTTCCTTCCCAGTATAGATATTAAAAATTCATCACATCGAAGCAACATTTTGATCCCTCTTTTTACAGGCTTGAGGGGCATAAATTGCTTCAAGATTGATCGTCCCTCGAATTTTGTCATTGACACGACTATACTCTAAAGGCAAGACTGATATATTAGGAAAAGCGAGCCATTGCAAAAGATGGGGTTCCCCCCCCCCCCCCCCCTTCCTTTTTTGGGAAAGTCCTTCTTTTTTAAAGTTTGTCCTTTCGCCTTTGTTGAACTACAATGTCCTACTTTCATTTAACTTGTAAAATGAATTTTCGTTTAATATTTACAAATTAAATATAATCATATTGGAGCTGAAAGTTTTTTAATTGATGGAACTGTTTGTTCCATTTGTTAGTTTTTTTTATATTAAAAAAAACAATATATGTATGTTGGTAATTCAAATTTTTTAATTAAAAATGAAACTTGGTTTTATACCTTTTATGTTTGAAATAAAATATCGTTCATATGACTATCATGGCTCGTGTAACAGGTCCGCATCCGAAGATCAAAATTGTTGATGACTTTTTCCAATAAAAGTAGTTTAATGGCCTCAATTTCAGCTCGAATATAGTTCTTAAAAAACTTCAAAGAAAATATACTAACAACTCAAATCGCATGATATTGGTGGCCTTGCGTCAGAATCTCTTGAAATTATGCGATCATCAAGCTGGTTGCCAATAAGTCGAGTGTTTGGCACAATGGCTTTAATGTTTGAATCGGGAGTAACCGGGTTCGAATCCCGATCGAGAGAGGATGCTAAAGGAATTTTACATCATCAGATTACGATATGTGATGAAAATGAACACAACAATGGCCCTCTGTCGGAGTACAAAGACCGATCTATCTCGGTTCTACAAAAATCAGGCCTATTGCCGTACCTTCTTGAATTGGCTGGGTAACGATGAAAAAGTAAGGACGAGAAAAGCGAACCGAGAAAGAGTTGGGAGCGCTTAAACCCCTGAACAGATTAAAGGTTTATAAAAAATCGAGTGTTTCACGATTTGTGTGACATCTGGCGCCGTCTTGTTAAAACCAAAGACCATCTAAATTAATTTCATTCAATTTTTGCCACAACAATCTAGCTAACATGCCGCAAAGAGATACTTGGCTCTTCACGGACATTTTCACTTACAGCTGTTTCATGAGAATGAACTGGACGATGGTGTTCATATGCTCTACAGCTCTACCACCTGTAATTTATCGAGTTTCTTCAAAACGTTCAACAATTTTGCGAATTCCACAATTTTGCGTAATTTACGAAATGTTTTTTTTACAGAACGATCGCTTTCGCAATAAGTTTGGATAAACAAAACACGTTGGTGTGTTGTAAACGAACACATGACTAAAAATGGCATAGTTGTGGCTTTCCATTGGTCAAAAATATTTAAAGTGACCGATACATAAAATTATTAAACGTTTGCAGACAAGATTTAATAGTAATATATGTAGTGGTACTAAGGTAATACTGCATGCAATGCATCAATCAAAATTCGTTTCCAGTAACTTTTTATTGCCTGCCGATTACAGACAAGATCAAAAGAAAACAGACATGTCAAATACACAACAGTTTATTTCATATTATAATTGTTACATAGTGATGTGAACTTAAGTTCGTGGTTCTTATAAATAATAATAAAATAATTTTTTAGAAAATTTGGCGAATTTTTGAATAAAATCTTAAGTAAGTGTTTTAAATTTATGTATTCAAACTAAATATCGAGTTGAGGTTATCAAGGCATTGGTACTTTGGTTTCGACCTAATGAAACATTAAATTCTTTAAATCAAGAAATTCAGTCATTCATCACACTGCAGTGACTAACGAAAATATCGAAAATACTTTGAACTTTTTGAACTTACATACAATGTATAATCACTATGCCTTAGCGAATTATTATGTGAAGTGAATTATTATTATCAGCCTCCTTCGTACTCTTGAAATTTATTGTATTTATGTGATTTATATATAAAATTTAGGGTTATTGTTTCATTAGGGCGAAATCAAACTACCAACGTCTTGGTAAACTAACCTCGTGATGCGTCTTGACAATTAATTTATTTCATTTGCAATAACTGCTCAGCTCGGTAGGTAAAAAATTCGGTTACCGTAAACGTTGTATTTTCTCAGTGCGTTTATAAGAAAACCGCGAAAATGTACATGCTCTGAAAAAGGGGCTGGTGACGAATGCCGTTAGATCGGCTGCTTCTAAAATGACTGCTCTTGACATGGATACAATTGTATTTAAAATTTATAAGTTTATCAGTTTGCATATTGTCTGACAAGCGGTTTCTTAGGTTGTCAGTACAAAGTACGGCTTACTCGATCCAAATCGACGTTGTCACTAGATTTTTTCTCGAATGAAGCATCGAAATTTTAACTTTTATTTATGCATACCCAGATATAGATTTCCTTGAACCTACGACCATTAAAAAAGCTGCACACTTATATTTTTCGCTAGGACAGAAAATTTATTACGCAGCATGAAGAAAAAAGGTACATTGGAAAGAAGATATGATGAAGTCGTCTAATTTTGGATTATTGAACCAGTGAAAAAGCCAATTATCTGTTGAATCATTAGAGAAAAATATGATTATTCAATGTAACGAGAAACTTAGTTGTTTGAGTTTAGTGGATTAATTGGAAAGACGTGAGCTGCGAGAAGTATTTAGATTGTAATATTAACAAAAAAAAAATTGATTTAGTAACAAAATATGATTTTTTTTAGTATATTAAGCATTTTATGTTTTATGTATAATGTACATCTACATGGATATTTGTTATTTTACTTATGTAAAAAATAACTTGTTTTTGATTAATTTTCCGTTTTACAAAAAAGGTATTGTATTCGAAAATATCTGGTCACCCTATCTGAATTTGGATCGTTTTCTAAACCATGACCATAGAACGTCACAGTCCAACAAAAACAGCCTCATTTACCCCAAATACCTAAAATATTTATAAGCATGAATATGGTTGGGTTACAAAATATAAGACTACGTTCTAGAAAAACGTTTCTTGAAAAACAAAATTTATGCAAATATGAAAAAATTTGCTAACAATGGATCCGTTACAAAGAAAAACATGCATCGTAAATTTTCAACAGAAATTGATTACCTTTTGGATGTGTACCTAAGAAATTATACGTACGTATGTATCTATGCATGTACAATATTTGTATAACATATTTACAGGTATACGCGCATAGAAGAAAACAAACATAACACAAAAGTGGCGTGGATGAAAGGTAGATTTAAAAATTTTTCGAAAATAATATAATTTATTTCGAAAATAAATATTAAACCACATTTCAACAATGGTTGTTATATTGAAACTTATTCATTTAACACCAAAAATATTGTGTATTCTGTTCCTAACACCTACGTACCAAAGTCCTTTAATCAGGAAAATATGTTTAATCATGGAAGATTAATTGAAAACCATGCTGTTTTAAAAATGGAATATTTTGAAGCTAATAAATAACATAAACAAGGATAATGGAATATTGTTTATTCTGTACTTGCTGTGCATATGTACGTAATGTGTGTGTATAACAATATACCATACGTAAAGCCGAGTTTTAAGTAAAATTGAATAACATTTCGGAATTGTGGTTTTTTGCTGTTCTGAGCATTTTATCTACATATATAATATTTTAAAATAAATGTTAGCAAACAAGACAAACTGGCGTTTGTTGAATTTTAAAGGGAAGATGATTTAAAACAAAGCATTGGAGCCTAATAAAATATAAAAAGCTTCGCATTAAAGTTTAAAGTATAAATACATCGGGAGGAACTTTTACCACTACCTTTATCTTAACAGATTTTTAGTCAACAACATTTTAATTCCTTTTACTTAGTAAAATAAAGTATAGTAATCATGAAAGTTGTTGACCCGAGATTTTTGCTGATTTACCATTCGGTATTTCACCGAAAATACTAAAAAGCTGTCATCAAAAAGTTCTATCTATGGGTGTGCAGGCTAAATGTCAGTGTTCTCTTTACAACCCTGACGGATTTGCTAATTAAATTGAAATTTCAAACTTAAGGTTTTGCCTTAAAAAAAATCCAAGTTATTTCTGGCCGAAATCGGTCCACTGGAAATGGCAGCTTTGATACGAGCTTTTTCGATTCTTGCAAATAATTTGAAAAGAATATAATTTATGAGAAAAACGATTGTGAACTAAAAAATTCTAAATTAAATTTGCAACAATATTGGTCTACATAAATTTTTCATCATTTAAGCGGAAATGACGATTTTTTGACAAAAAATTGTTTTTTTTTTCCATCCTCTACAGTCCATGCGGACGGTTATTTAGGATGAAATTTCATACTATAGGTTTTTCCTTAAATTGGGAGATCCTTGCGAAATGTGGTGGAAATCTGTCTACCGGAAGTAACAGATTCCGTAGAAGTGTTTTAATTTTTCCAATAAAGTATGGCATTTACAAAAAATGCAACGATCTAAAAAATTCAAATACATAACTTGAAAGATTGAATTTTGTACGTGGGTTTGCATTGTTATTTTTCTGAAATTTAAGCATGAATATTGATGTTACTATCTTTTAACACATTGAAGACGTATGACGTGAAATAACGTCTTACAGTTCACTAAAATAGAGCACAGTTACGAATTATTTTGGAAATTGTTAATAATAGACAAATGGTTATCAATTTTCTATGATATTTTTTTATTTATCGATTATATATATATTAACCTACAAATAAATAAAACAATTAAATTTCATTTCATAATAGGAGCACAAGAAAAAAATGTCCAACATTTTATGGCATAAAAAGTTTGTTCACAGAAATAGCGATGGGGTCCACAAGCTTCTGACATTTAATAACCGGTATCTTGTCTCATTCTTCTTTAATAGCATTAAATAATTCTTGCTTATTGCTGTATTTTCTTTGGCTAATGGCTAGTTTTAGTTGATTCCACAAGTTATCGATCAGATTCAGATCGGGTGACTGTGCTGGCCATTGCAAAACGTCCACTTCATTTTCACTAAACTAAGCTTGCGCTCTTCTCGAGGTATGTTTCGGGTCCTTATCTTGCCGAAAAATCTAGCCGTGCGGTATGGCATCTTCAGCATAGCCAAGCAACATGTCGTCCAATATTTGGACGTAAATATCCGCTATCATACGATCTTTTATTCAATAAATTGGACCTGTACCGTACCACGAGAAAGCGCCCCATACTGTAGCGACAAACTTATATTCGGTGGACGTCGTACATAATGTGAACTAAACAAATTCACTTTTGTTTCATCGGTCCATATTATTTTCCTCCTTTTTTCGGCTAATGCAGAAGTTAAATGATTTTTAGCAAAATTAATCCGGGCTCTTATATTTTTTTTTTTTGTGATAGAAGTGAGACATGATGGATAGCGCGCTCAGCTTCTAAAATTATCGGCCGGAAACCATCCTCCTTTTTCTCCTGTTGTAATGCATTTAATACTAGTTTACGTGATCTAGCAAGGGTTCTCGCGATTTCGGAAATTGATTTTCCCTCAGATTTTAATGATTTTAATTTCTTTGTTTTATAAATTTAAGTTTTAACCACTGGCCACCAAATTTATTTAATTTTTTAGTTAATTATTTGATATGTTTCTCACAAAAATCAAACTCGGTCGATTCTGGCTTTCCTTAGGAATAGGAATAGGAAATAATATTTGACATTTTTTTAGCAGTTTTCTGTTTTTTCTTAAACGTTTATTCTGGCAAAATGGAATAGGAATTTCATTTTTCCTATTTATAGCAATTTTGACATTTAAATTTCCGTACCTATTTGTGGTACAGAATTAAATTCCTATTCAATTATTGCAGGAGTTAACGAGATAATATTTGAATGAGTAATCTTTAGATTTACAACAAATAATATAAAAATGTGATTTTTGTTAAAATTGTTTAATAAATTAAAATAACTAAGTATTACATAATATGTAAAAATTAATAATTTAAATTACACGCAGTTACACGTAGAACCCATGTATTAAATTCTATCTTAAAACGTTATATAATTGTGTATTATATACCTTCATTTGAAATGCTTTGCACCACTTACATATCAGATTATTTTTTAAATAGAGCAGATCCGTTCGGTAAACGTTATGGCTGAATCCGTAATGTCTTGGTTGCTCTCCATAATCTTTGGTGTATCACTATAATGTAATTTTACCGTTTGTTGTTACTATATATTATATTATATTTAATAATTTTCGGCTTTTTTATAGACAAATATTATTTTCTATGACATTCACAATTTTTGAGACCTTTCGGGCCACCAAAAAAGAGGTCATTTACTTACAATATCTCTACCACAAAGTAGAAAATTCACTCAAACCCCCCCCCCCCCCCCCCCCATTTCTAACCCCAAGGGTACTTGTGTGTTCAAAGCCATACAACCCTTTACAAAAATGAGAACTTCCTCAAGTTTCCTCTTGGCAGTTTGGTTTCGTACTGATAAAAGTTGGTCTACTCATCAGGTTGCAACGACCAAACTGCAAAAATTTACCTCTTGCTTTACACCAATAGAATGAAACAAGAACACGTCGATTCAGCGAATTATACCACTAAATCAGAAAACTTGTGAATGTCATAGAACAAAAATTGTGAATGTCATAGAAAATAATATTTGTCTATAAAAAAGCCGAAACTTATTAAAGTAATACAGACGAATTTAAAATTTCTTAATTATATTATATGCAAATTACTTTGTCAAATAAAAACATAATACGTAACGTTTGCCTACTTTTAACTGATATTAGCGCCTTGTCGTTGAGTACTAAAACTAAAAATAAAAATTCATAATTTTTTTTCCTGATTATGCCAGAATTAACCACAGGAAATTGGACATTTTTGAAATAAAATTTGAAAAAAAATAAATGTTAACGAAAAAAATACATAATGTTCTATTTCATTTAACACCACTGTAGATTCAAGTGATTTGGAATTTCAAGCAACATCGTATAAAAATAAAAAAACTGTAATTATAAGGAAACAAAACATTCTCTCGGAGAATTGTTGTTATAAACAAACATGTGTTGAAGGTTTTTTCATTATATACATAGCAGAATAATAAAGAACCGTTATATTCAATTCAGTGTTATAAAAAAATTTATCAACTATCAATCAATTATCAAAAATTATTATTATTAATTTATTAAATTACTTTTTATTTATATAATTTAAACAAAATATGTGGGAATTCAATCTATATGCTTTTCATCACATACCGTCTTCAATGTGCTAAGTAGTAAAATACCGACCTCCAGTTGATGATAACCTTATATCGTCGAAGTAAAAAAGCTTGGTTTGTCTAAAGTTCTGTCTGTGTGCGTGTATGCTTGTGTCTGTGTGTGGTGTTGTGCAGGCTAAGGCCGAATTCATACTTTAATTTCTCCGTTCATTCATTTATTTAAACAATTTTTTCGACCAATCATATTGCTCCAAAATGACGATTTTTTCAATATGAGCAATATGATTGGTCGAAAGGTTGGCGATTGAACGTCGTAGAGGAAAGACGTGTTTTTGTCTCTCCTCTATATAAATAAGTAATTAATTTAAATATGTCAAAATTAAATAATTAATTAATAATATCTGAATATATAAATAATAAAAAATAATAATAATAATATTAATAATAATTTGTGTGTTTTAAAAGTAGTTAATAAGTGAAAAATGTTACATATTGCATATTTGTATTAATTTGTGTGTTGTGCGCTTGCAATGGTGTAGGATATGTACATAACAATTTTCGTTTATATGTATGTATTTTGATACCGTTGTTTGAATGCATCACGCATTGTAATGCAAATTTTCAATGTGTATGTAGGACTTTTTGATTGCAAAGGATGGAAAGATAAGTGTTTTTCATTTTTTCATTGTTTTACATACTAAATTACATAATACATAACTTTTCCCTAAATAAATTTTACTTTTAAGTACACATATAAATACATATTTATAACCCATGAAGGTTTAGAGTAGAATTATTCTCATGTTATGGGTTGTTATCCGACCGAATATAGTTTGCGCGAGAAAGGGTTTTTTTCAATTCTGCTGTTTTTGTAGACTACTAGCTAACAATTTTTGTTGTTGTTTTTGGAAGAGAGTATGCATGTTTGGTGATCGACGAGAATTTTTCGTTTGTTTTCTGCTTTTGGTAATTTTAAATACTATCTTTCGTTTTGTGTACTTATTTACTCGTAGTCATATATTATATTTTACATGGATATTAGTATTATAGGTGTTTGGCGCGCGGGAAATGCATTTCAATAACCACCGAAAATGTGGTTTTGCGATATATAACTCGAAGCCAATCGCAATTATATTCTATAGAATGTAATTGTGCTTGGTTCTGACAATGCCTTCTAAACTACAGGCCTCTTACTACTCTCATTTTTTGCACATGACGTCAATTTATGTCTAAACTGAGACTGCGCATTAATAATATTAAGATATTTACACTAACAAAATAACTAGAGAAAGCAACAACAATGTAGACATAGCGTGTCGTCATCATTTGGTGTATGAGGCCTGTAGTTTAGGAGGCATTGGTTCTGATATAGCATGTTATACGTATATGCGTTTATCTGTGTCCTATGTATGGGTGTGCGAAGGAACATATGAGATAATAATTATTATTTATTTTACATCATTGTTACATAATTATATATTTGTTGTATACATATTTACGTTTTGTGCTTGTGTGTGCAGATGTTTTACAATACGCGTGTGTAATTCCGTGAGCTGGATTTTTTGTTGTTTTAATCAGCCAAGCTACACACGATTTCAGCTTCTGGTTTCTAATTAAGTCGTGATGGATTTTGTTGTTGGTTTCTAATTTTTAAAATTTAATGTCGCAGTAAAAACGGATTTTGTGGGTAAAAGGGGAAAGAAAGGAAGGTGAAGCCGGTCTTACGAAACCGTGTGTAGCATGGCTGAATGGAAAATTAACGCATGCTTTTCGACTGCGAACGCTATTATATCTTGTCTGTATAATGTTAATTGTTTTTCGGTTCATGATGGTAATGTTTTATTTTGTTTCGCATGGTATTGCTGATGTTCATAACCTTGCATGTAGCTTGTAGCACGTTTTATGTGGATTTGTTCAGTTTCTTCGGCTTGTTATGTGAATCTTGCTTGGGTGATGATGAGATTGCGATGGGCATCTCTATTTCCTGTATTTACATTTTTAGCGATTTGACAGGCGGTACACTTCTTCTCTATAATGTGGAGAACTGAGGGGGGGGGGGGGGGGGGTTAACGAGTGATGCAATATGTGTGATCAATTTACACAGTGGCGGCGGGAATATGGTATAGTTGTTAATTATTGCTAAATGTTGTGGATGTTTTTGTTAAAGTTTATCGTCAATTTAGCTGGGCGGAATTAGAATTTTAGAGTAAGATAATTACGGTAAATTGATGAAAAATTTCCACTAATTAAAAAGGGTCATCTATTATTTAACTCATTAACTATAATTTTATATAATAAAATAATCTGGAGGCTCAGATATAGATGGAAGTGGAAGCTGAGTCTTTTAAGCCTCATAACAAATAAGGCTATTTATCTTGGTTTAGAATAATATTTAATCATTGTTAATACTAATGAAATTTTAAAATAATTATAGTTTAGATTAATCACATTACAGTTCATATACAATATTTATAATAAACATTATTATACAAATAAAATGGAAGTCAGCTAATTTAATCTTATTCTTAATCTCTATTATCTAATATGAATGTTGAATAATTATATTATTAGTATTCCAGGTTGTGTACTTTACCTACAAATCTCCTCCAGGTTGATGTTGGGTTGTAGCAAACGACCACTATTATATTAATGCTAGTTTTTAAATTAAATTAAATTTAGAATTAAGTTTATAATATGTTATTGTATGATAGAAAGTATACTTATACTTGGTAAAGTAGTTAAGCTAATTTATGATGTGTGCTGGCTGATTAATGACAAATATTCGGGTGTGATAATGTTTTAAAAATGGATTGGAATAATAAAATTAATTTAGTCCGGATTTAGGAAAGGATTCCGGAATTAATAGTATCTATGCATCTCAATTTACAAATTTAAATTGTAGAACATTGGTGTTTTGGAAGCAGTTTTGTTGGCTACACTTTCGAATATTGTAAAGTGAAATGGTAGTCATTAATCTTAAGTTAATTTACAGGAAATATTTCGGAAGGCGACCGGGTTAATAACTATTTAAATTTAGTATTTAGTTATAATAAGTTATTATAAGTTAGACAGAAGTAAATATAAGGATTTTAGATTAGTTTTATTATCAATATAATTGACAGTTTAGTTATGAGTTTATAACTTGTGGATTGTATTTCGAACTATTCAATTTTTTTTTTTTTTTTTTTTTTTTTTTTTTTTTTTTTTTTGTTCAAAATTAATTTACTACAAGTTTCCACTGGTTTTTTCAGGGAAATATAATTTCCTGAACAGTCAAGTTTTTTTTTTTGAGTAAATTTTTTGAATGGATAGTGAGATTTTATTTTATTTATTTTATTTTATTTTTATACAATATTGTATTATATTTTAATTATATCATATTTTAATTTTAATTTTATTATATTTTCAACTTTAACTTCAATATTGAAAAGCAACTGTGCATGTGTAACTTTTTTCTTCTTCTCATTTTGCGCGTTATAATCATGTTTTAGTATCTTGTTTTTATGTTTCTTAATAACTTGAACCGTGAAGTGTAAGTAACAAGGTTGCATATATTAAATAAATTAAGTAGTCAGTAATACGCATACAGTTTGTTTTCAGGTTTAATAATTAATATATGTTTACTGAGTTATTTTAACGGCCAGTTTGCAGTGAATTTATTAAATGCTAATGGTTTTAGAGAAATTATTAATAATTTAATATTAATTGTTAATATAATTCAATTTATTATTAATATAATTCAAATAACTATGAATTCAGGAAATTTTATTGTAAGTTATGGAGTTGTAGAGGATTAATAAATATTTATATTATTTAGGAAACCGGTAGGGTAGATTAATTAAGAATTAATTTCAGGAATCTTTAGATGTTATGAAGTAATATTTCTTTGAAATATTAATTGCTGGTTGTGTAGATTAGAATTGTGCTTTCATTATGTTATTAATTATTGGCTTCACCTAGGTATTTGGAACCGGTCTGATCTAATTAATCAATTTTGTTTAGATAGCTGAAAAGTATTAATGTAGAATTATATTACAGGAAATTTCCAGATGCACGTGAAATAATATTATTTTTTCTCAGGTTGCTGATTTAGTGAGGCAATTGTTGAAGATCAAAGCAATACCATCGTTATCCATTAAACCTATTAACCTATTAAGCCTTTATCCTTCCTAGTAGATTAGAAGTAGATTAGAATTGTGTTGTGCCGTACGATCGCTAGGTGTCTGCAACCGGATCGTTCCGTCCCCAAAAAAAAAAAAAAAAAAAAAAAAAAACCTTTCCTATCCTTCCGATTGTTATGTGTAAACAGGCGTTATCCGGGACTCTTTGCTAGCACTTGGTTCTACAGTCCAATCAATCAATCAATGAGCAATATGATTGGTCGAAAAAATTGTTTGAATGAACGAGGAAATTGAAGTATAAATTCGTCCTTAATGTCTGTATCCTCTCTACAGCCAAACTAGTTTGTCTGATGGGGGTGAAACTTCGAATATAAGCTTTTGTCATAAATTGGGAGATCCCAGTGATTTTCGGCCGAAAATGGCCAACCGGAAGTAGGTAGCAGCTCTTTAATTTCGATTTTTCGTTTCGTTTAGAAAAACGATTAACAGCAAAAGGGTTGTAATTTAAATTTCAAACTAAATCAGTTTAGATCTTATTTTTAATTTTACCGAAAACGACGAGTTTGGATACACACTTTTTTCACCAAAATTCAGCGTCCTAAATCGTTCATATCTTAACTTTAACCATTAATTGTAGGATCTTTGTGGAATTTGGTGGAAATCTGTGCGAGTTATTTTAATTTTTGAAATGATGATAAGTTCAGCATTTACTAAACACAACAAAAAATTAAAATATTCAAATAATCAATATTCAAATAAGTTTAATTTTCCGCATTAGAAATCAAGTGTGTTGTATTTGAGATCTATGTACACATTGACGGTAAAAGAAAGTCGGGTGTTGGCCCCAACATGTTCACCGTGAATCCATGTTTTGTATGCAAAAGGTAATGGTATTTGTTCAAAAACAAACTACAAATTTAAAAGATTATCCGCATCAATATGCCAAGGATTTACAGTGCATAAATGTCTCTTGGTACTTTGATAGAATATCAGAATAAATATCGTTGCAGTAGTGGATGAATAGATTAAATTAATGTCGATATATAATCGTTCGTACAAGATCCCAAACCAGTATATCACAGCTTAAATCGGAAATCACATAATTGATTTTATTTGATACTGAATATTACCAAGTTTTATAATGTCCTGTACTTCAGATAATTTTATTGAATTATTATTAACCATTTCGAGGTCTACACATAATCTTTGCTCAAACTATTGTTGTATAGGATTCATTGAGTGAAATCACATAATTTGCATTTTTTCCGAGGGATTTCTTACAAACATTTATCAATATTTGAAACACCTAAATTTTCATAATTATTAGCATTCAAATAGAAAATTGGTCGATTTTCTTGTTCTATTGATGAACAATTTTTGATACTGCATTTCAATTTAACTTTCAAACTAGGGTAGTTTTCGAATACTCCCTTATAAACATTAAGAAGTTCTGTGGTGCAATCTGGGTTAAACCCAGACATTTTTACTAATGTTTGTTTCCTAAATTTATACCCTTCAAGTATATCATTATTTAATAACGATATTAATAATGCGTTAGTTCGGCCATTTTTTTATATTTTCAAGAAAAGAATCGTATCGTTTATCGCCAAACTGAATATGTCGAATCGATAGTGCATATATTTTTATAAAAACTACAAGTTTTAAATGCGTTTTTATTAATGGTCCTGTGAAAGTAAAAGTATTTTTCGTTTTTGCCATTTTGGAGTTTTTGAATTTTGGCTTAATATTTCAATAGCAGTGACATTTTGATCTTTGTTGACATAATTAGAATAGGAATTGACGAAACTAAAATCAAAACTGCTAGGTTTTCTCTTTCTACCGCTTACTGATGAAGAGCAGACATTTTTTCGTTACCTGTTTTGTGACGTCGAAAAGGCTGTGGCTAGATTCTTTAAGTAGTACATCTGTTACTGTTTTAAGTTGCTTTATTGAAAATTTTGGGACTGAATAAAATATTTCTTTATAAACCGTTAAGTTTCTTTTGTTCAACTCGTGGACAAAGCGAACAACTTTCAAGGTCATTCTACCAACTTCGTACGACTGGTTAAAGAAAACCTCCGTTTAAAGAAAGTAAAGAAGTTTACCACATGAATCGACTTCCATGTCGGAGAACTCCTGTAAATATTGATAAAAGAGTCGCATGTTTCTTTAATAAAGCTTGATGAAATAAAGCATCAATCACTATATGCTCATTCTTTATCTAGTTCATCATATTTGTTAAGTTTACTGGCATTATTTAAATTTAATTTCGACTCCGCATTATTTGCAGCAATCAGTCCTATTATAACATCAAACTCATCTTTTACCTGAATAGTAAGGTGTTTTGAAAGCAATAAAGTCGCAAATCTGTTCCATATTTGTTTGAAGTTTTGATAATTATTTGCTACTATTGTAGAAGCCATTACTTTCATCAAAAATTGTTTAACTTCTGGGCAATTTTCGTATTTTCGTGAATCTCGGCAAATGAAAAACCAACCACTACTGGTGTTGAACACAGTAGGGGTTGGTCCAGCCATTGTAGCCAGAGCTAAACATAATTGCTTATAGGAAACGGATTAGTGGTGTCCTTGTCATTGGTGTTCATCGACAAAACTAGAGCGTAATACATAACAATTCTGCATGTTTTGTACGGTTTTCGCACAAGTCCGCCAGTTGCGTCTAAATAAACGACCAATTCTAGGTCTTTATGATCTTCTTTATTTTTATTTTAGTATAAAACCTTTTTTCTTGCTACAAGTCGTAACACAGAATCGATTTGTCCCGATTTGTTGAATATGTTCCTCATCTCTATTAAGATCTGTTTTTCTTTTTCTAAATGAACATCTTCGATGTCATCAGAATAGTTATCATTAAATTGCAGATTTCCAGATCATATTTTTCTCAAGACTCTTCTGTCTTTTAATATTCAACTGTATTGCTAGCCAATTTTCCTTTAATCAAATCCCGTTGATATTTTGAGGTTTGATGACATTTCTTGAATGGACGATAAATCGGCTGACGAACTATTAACATCAAATGTTACGAGTCTAAGATATGAGTTTAATAATTGATAGGTTCTGCAACCCTGAGATTTGTCTTTGTGGCCATAGCAAGCTCTAACGGTTCTGAGCTACATCATGTTCTTTGATATTAATTAAGCAGTGATATACATCTAATTTCTTTCCCCTTTGGTTAAAAAGCTTTTTCCGAACTTCCTGAGAAATTTCTAGCTTGTACTTAATTCAAATAAAAAAAAAATTATTTCTTTTATGAAAAATGTTTGCATGTTTTATGTTGATTTTGGAAACATTCTTTAAATCCTTTGGGAGATTGCAATTCTTTATTTCAAACTTCTCGCCACTATCAACATTCGAGTGCGTCTCTAGCAATACATCGTCATTTCGAGTCCTATTAGATAAATCAGAATCATCAATTGGCATATCATGATTTTCTGAACTATTTGAATTCAAATTTTTTATGGTTTGTTTGGTTAACGTTTTCCACAGGACCGAAAATTTGGTTGGATGGAAATACAACGTCGTCACAAATTGGCAAGTTAATAATTTTATCGATGCGGCTTTAAAATTTCGATTGAAATTATTTTTACATGTTCAGAATGTTGCGGTTTTTATACAGGACAACTTACGTAGTTTTAATTGGTACTACAGAGAAGTTCTGTGAACAGTCTGATAAACAGCCAACTAAATTGATGTGTTACAATCACACCTTAGTTGGTCTTCAGTCGAATTGTCACAAACCTCCTAATTTTTAGATTGCGTCGAGTTAAAAGAATAAACATCACTTGAAGTGTATCCATTGTATATATTGCGGAAAAGTATATCCCGCTAGCTACAGAGGGATGTATAACTGCAAACGAATTTCAATAAATGAAAAAAAAAAAAAAAAAATCTAATATAATCCAAACTCCCTGTTAAACAATTCTTTCAACTAGGAACTGAAAGGATAACGTATATCCGTAAAGAAGGACGTAAAACAAAATCTAAGGGTAAAAGAACAAAAATGTTTCCTAACGTGTCAACCCAATTGTTGTCAGGTAAACGCGAAGGTCTGGCAAAAATTAATTCTTCCTGAGCAGTATAATTAACTACTGGAATCTTATATAATAGAAAGTTACCTCCAGGTTGTGTACGGTAACGAATACCCTTAGAAGTGTATATAATCCCGTTCCCTATCTATTAAACATCCGTCAGCTTCCAAGAAGCAAATAAAGAACTATATCAGATTATAGCGCACTGGTATATTAGAAAAAGCGATATTCAGGAGCGGGTAAAATCCTATTTGCTTACCTAATCGAGATGCTCCTTGGATAACTCTAAATGAATCGAGCGATGTAGTGAAGGCGAAGCAGAAGAAGTTTTGCTAATGAGCTGTCAAATACTACTCTCACAAAAAACGTCAAATATGAACCTTATAAAATGGTCTCGGATTAATGTATCAGATTCATCACAACAATAACCTCGGAAAATGTACATAAACAGAACTAAGAAAATGGTTACATGGAAGAACCTATCGAATCTGCAAATAATTTAATTGCAACAATTCCATATTGTATTAGGAATCTCAATTGTTTGAATTTATCATACCTTTTAGCAATAATGAAACTGTTTTCTGGATATTGTTATTACGTTATCGATTGGATTAGGATATTATAAAAATTGCTACTCAAATCATTATTAAATTTCAAGCTTTTATTGTAAAATTTACCACGAACAAAAGTCTGTTAATTGCCTATTAAATTTTATCGACTAATTTCGAAATGTGGATTTTCGTGTCTAGTTATAAATCAAAACACAATTATTTTTATTTTGAAACTTTGCCAAACTAATCAATGCAAAGCCTATTGTTAGAAAAATATATTAAACACAATAAAACCAACAATAAAAAAATTATTTTTATTGTTATTAACACTTTATTATATTCAATATTGTAAGAGTACACACTCATAACTTCACATTTAATGGTTTGGCTTCGATGTTCCACGAAGGCATATGAAGAAAAATGTTATGTAGTTCTCCAACTTTCCCATATCCGCAGTCAAAATGGATACTCATCTTAAATACAGGTGCAGGGAGTCAAGTCCCGTTCCGTTAAATAATGGATATAAAACGTTTTTTTTCATTGGCAATCTAGTAGTTTCAATTATTCACAAATAATTTTAAATGTTACTGTGTGAAATCAAAATTCCTTATGGGGAATGTAAACCTACTCGATTGCTAATGAAAAAACTTTTCATTTTCATTATTTCACGGAACGCGAATTGACTGCCTAGTATCGATCGCTATCAAGCGGGGACAATTATGTAACCTACAAAGAACTGTTGGATGTAGTGAACAGTGTCAAACACTTTTATAAGTATCTGTACGTGTAAGTCTTTCTTATTCGAACCAATCAAGCAGCGCTCAATTGGTTAATGCAGTTTAAGAATAAAGCGGGCAAGTAGCCAGGTGTATGGAACGGCTACAAGTGTACACTAAGGCTGAGTACCGGTGAAATATGTTGCACAACACTACAGCTAGATTATCTACAAGACCCAATGAAGTTCAATATAATAACCAAATAGTTGGTTTGGTATTCGTATGGTTTATTTCCTTATACATAGTACAAACTCGATAACTGCAACCAATTAAAGTTCGCATGCGTTGCAAAAATCGAAAAGTTGCAAATATCGAGTAAAAGTTAAATATTGAAAAATTTAATGAAAACTGTTGATTTTTCAACAAAGATATGTGTCTTTCAAACAAAAATCACAGAAAATTATAACTTCGTTCGTATACAATTCAATTTATTTCAGAGACATTCAGAAAACGTCCTCTGTAGGTTCATGTTTAACTTGAACATTTTCCAAATTTTTGATTTTTTTTTCGAATTTATTTTCCAACTCTTGTTAGCCCCACCCCGTTAATCTCTTTAGGCAAGGAGTTTTCGGTTATCCACTTGTTAACTTCATGTTCAGATACTTCGTTAGGCGAAATTTTATATAGTAAAGTCAATATTGGATTACAATTTTCTGCTCTCTCTTCTGTCGCTCTTTTACGGATTACAATTAATGGGATGTCATGTTCGAAGTCATTATCATCAAATTCCGGCATTTTTCGTTTCCAACACTTAGCAACTTTTCGCTGACTCGAAGATTTTCCCAGGCCGAAGTGAATGCAGTCTCAAAATCGTGTTCACTTGATTTCTTGTGCAAATGATTTAATAAATTTTATTAAACGTTAATTTGGTTAAATTAATTACATTTTGGTACATCGGCTGAATCAATTCGGTACAGTTTGGTGGAAGGCACATTATAAGTATAAGTCCATCAAAAGCAAACATCATACACTTTTGGGTGACAGGAAGCGTTATCTAACAATAAGAGTGCCTTTTCTTCCAGTCCATTTTGTTTCAAAAATGAGCGACCGAAAACAAAAAATAAATATATTTTAAGTTTTTGTTAAGTGTAGCAAGTAATCCAAATTACCGAATTTCTTGCATCCGTAATAAAAGGTTTTTCAAACTATTCTTTGAACAACTCTAAGATCATCAACTCTAAGGTTTACCTTTCCGATTACAGAAGGTTTTAATTTGTGCCTACCCGAGGCCTATGTGTCAACAATTCTAAGGTTAAGCTTTTCTGATTATACAGAAGGTTTTAATTTGTGACTGCCCGGGGGCCCATGATATGTGCATGCCCAAAAATAATCTGTTCTTTAGAGACTTTTCGGGCTGGTGCACAAATTTGTTTATGGTGAATAAGCGTTTTATTTGGAAGAATTCTCTAAAATAAACCAGGGGTCTATTATGAAATTTTCGACGCGCGTATATTTTTCGACAACGTCGACAGTCGACAACGTCGAAAATCGCTTTTATGAATTTTTTTTTCGACGATGTCGAAAAATGAAATTAATTATTTTTTATATGAAAATTTAAATTAATTATTTTTTATTAAATTTAAATTAATTAATTAATTTTTATTAATTAAAATTTTTTAAGTTTAAATTATTTATTAATTTTTACTAACAAACTTTTTTTATTTCTCAACACTTTTCTTTTATGTACTCGACACCTCAAGAGTGTCGTAAAATAGTCGACGTTATCTAAAAAAAAACGCGTCTAGGTAGTATTTCATAATACCAAATTTTCGACAACGTCGAAAAAAATACGCGCGTCGAAAATTTCATAATAGACCCCCAGATTCATCCGAATTGTATACCTTGTCGAATGTTTAATTGAAATGTTTCATTTTACCATGCAACCATAATCCTTTTGTTCTTAATGATATTGAACAGGAAAATATACCGAATATAATAAAATGTTTATTAAAATTGCAATTATCGAGGTAAAATTTTATTCGGTTGCAATTCTAAAATTTTATAATAGAAAATTTACATTGTTGCAAGTATCGAGTATTGAAATTACCAAGGGTTGCGTTTATCGAGTTTGTACAATTTGTTTTGCGAGAAAGAGTGAATTGTGTATGTCGTACCAACTAATAATATTTTGGGATGTTTCCTTCTAAAAAATAGAGATAAATAGCTATACAAACATATAACAACGTAATCTAATATGTATACATATAAAAGTATTCGGAATAGGTACAAAGGGCCGAATGTCGAAGGGCCGAATGTCGAAGAGCCGAATGTCGAAGAGCCGAATGTGTCGAAGGGCCGAATGTCGAAGGACCGAATATCGAAGGGCCAAATGGGTCGAAAGGCCGAATTAATTTTTTTGCTTTTAGAAATATAATTTTTTAAATTTGTTGTTTTATAACAAAATAAAATATTTTAAGAATATTAGAATAGTTTTATATTTTTTTATTTTTCATATTTTTTTATAGAATATTTCGTAAATTTTTTTTATTAAACATAAATGAATTTCTTATGAATTTATGTATTTTAATATTTTTCATCTTTGAATATTTATGAAATTCCACGTCTCCGGTCAGCGATACATTTTGGTGAAGGAAAATTTTGTCATGCGCCACCAGAGACATTCGGACCTATTTGTCAGCCTTCTGATAATAGGTATATGGTACAAAAAATAAAAAAAATAATTAAATTAAATAATTAAATTAAATAAAAAAATAAAAAAATATATTTCTAAAAACAAAAAAAAAATTTAAAAAAAATTCGGCCCTTCAACCCATTCGGCCCTTCGACATTCGGCCCTTCGACATTCGTCCCTTCGACATTCGGCCCTTCGACATTCGGCCCTTCGACATTCGGCCCTTCGACACATTCGGCCCTTCTACACATTCGGCCCTTCGACACATTAGGCCCTTCGACATTCGGCCCTTCAACATTCGGCCCTTTAATATCATACCAAGTATTCATCTCTCAATTTTAATATATGTATATACGAAAGAGAATCCAAAAGAAGAAAATGTATATGTACCATGCCAGACGAGCATTTTTTGTATTTTGGCATTTTTTTTCTACCAATGTTTTGTTCTGCTCTCTCTTAAATAAAATTTTAACTAAAATGAGTCAAAAATGTCCTTGATATATTTTTTATTTCATTTATGTTTGAGTTGTGTGGTAGAACAGAAAATTAATTAAGTCGCAATTAAAACTTGTATCATAGGTAAACGGGGAAAGAAACGAAGAAAAATGCCGCATTTTTTTTACGTGTGGCATGGGCCTATGTCCCATGCCACACGAGCATTTTTTGTATTTTGGCATTTTTTTTCTACCAATGTTTTGTTCTGCTCTCTCTTAAATAAAATTTTAACTAAAATGAGTCAAAAATGTCCTTGAAATATTTTTTATTTCATTTATGTTTGAGTTGTGTGGTTGAACAGAAAATTTGTTTAAGTCGCAATTAAAACTTGTATCATAGGTAAACGGGGAAAGAAACGAAGAAAAATGCGGCATTTTTTTTTACGTGTGGCATGGGCCTATCAGTTATTTTTCTTTCACATTGAGCTGATATATACCGAATTGATATTTTTGAATGAATACCGAATAAATATTTGTATGTGAGATTCGTAAATCTCTACTTGACGAACCGATATTGATATTCGAATTGATATTGTTATTGAACCTGTGGTGACATATTGTAACTTCGGAATTTTCGATACTATCGAAAATCTCGATGGTATTGTTAAATTGATGTTACATCATTTTCGACCATCATTTTTCTCGATATTTTATCACCAAACTTTTTCTCATCGATACTCAGTGATACACAAATTTTGACATAACTAAAAATGAAATTGTGATGTAATTTTATTTTTTTATTGAATTAAAAATATGAAATATTTTTTTTGTACTTATAAATATAATTAAATATATTTAAATACAATTTTGCGTTTATTAAAAACAATTCTTAAGTCCATTTCTAATAAGAGCAGTGGTATCGTTTTCTTTCGAAATATATTCAAACTCTGCTTCCCTGTTGATCTTTTGAATTTGTAGATCATGTTTCGGCTGCCATATCAATTTTATGTAGTAGACATATATTGAATAAGGCACAACAAACGTTAACAATTTGAATTGCTTTTAGAGGCTCGTATTTTAAAAATCGTTCACCTAAAAGACATCTAAAAACGTGTTTTTCAATATACTATTTCACGAAAATTGGTTCGAATGGGTTCCGAGTCTGCGCGTGTGATTATAACTTTGTTGAGTTGGGTTTGGTTTCCGATAAGGTGTCAAAAACCATGGCTCTAACGGGTACCCCGAATTACCTAAGAGCCAAGTGTTTCGTTCCCCATTCTCGTAATTTCGATACATTACTTGTCTAACCGTGCTTAGCGTCCAAATCGCACAATCATACGCGGATCTAAGGATAGCTTACACAAGCCGATAATACTTGGAGTTTAGAATTGCAAATCTAGAAAAATAATTAGTATACATTAAAAAACGGTTAATTGATCGAATACAATTAATTTACCAATTGCACGTTTAGTGAATGGTTTCCTTTCCGATTGATATGTGGTCCTCGTTGTGCGGTGCCAGTATTAAGAACTTGCGTGCCATCGACGCATCCAAATATGTCAAGGTGATTTGTTTTGTCAATGTATATTTGTTTTTTTCCTGCCAAATTTTCGGCATATTGAATTTTGTAAAATTTCTATAATGTCAGTTATGGCTCGTGATACAATAGATTGATCCATTGTGTGAAGCATAAAATTACCGACTATTCGCCGGTATGATCCAGTTCCTAAAGATTTAAAACTGCCGCCAATTTGATTTCCAGCGGAATTTTCGTTGTCCGTTCGCCATGCGAAGTATGCGGCTTTAATTCGTCAATTAAATATTTCTTTATTAATTCTAAATGATTCAATAAATCTAAAATAAACATATAATTCCATTAGCCTATAAAATAAATTAACAATTTAAATTACTCACTTTTTGTCATCTATATCCATCATGTCGTATCTATCTCTAAGATACCTCTTCTCGACAACTTATTCTAAATTTACCTGAGTCTCGTCTTCAACAACATCGCGAGATGAAGCTAAATTATATAAAAACAAAGCACTTAAATTTGTTTTATTTGTTTGACAAGTAAACAAATGGATTCTAAACGTCATTTTAATTCCGAGAACATTCCGAAAAAGTGCTGCCAACTGTAAATATTTAATATCCATCAAATAAGTTATAACATACCATTTATCGTTTTTTTTCGATGTAATGATTTTTTTCGAAACGAAGCGAAGTGAAGTTACAACATGTCACCACTGATACTTTCGGTTTCGGTATATTGATATTTATATCGGATATATATTGTTCATTGTTTGGATTTAATATTGAAATATTTTTCTTTATGGCTCATTTTTATTTCGAATGGATTTATATAAAATTAATAAATGATTAATTAAATTTTTAACATTATCAAATCTTATTGTTTTTGATTAGTAGACCCTTTTTGGTATTAAATTCATATACATATGTCACAAAAAGTATCAATTGGTTAAAAGTATCGGGTTAAAAGTATCAGGTAGTTCGTTCGAATGAATCAATTGATATTGATACTGAAAAGTATCTAATAAACCCATCACTAATTCGCTTATTACTGATTTACTATTTACGTTTAATACTACTTCTCATTTTAATTATTTAATATAATTTTTTACATTAAAAAATTCATTTCAGTGAAACTAATGTCTATAAAAATATGGATATAAATTTCTTCTTGTTTTTATTTCTAATAATCTGTTATTTTTGAAAGTTGTATAAGTCCATTTGGAGCTAAAAAACGTTTATTTTTTTTAAATATTTTCAATAATTATTATTTCATAATAAAATTTAAAAGATGTAAAAGTGTTAAAAACATCACTTGAATTGATTAACGTTTGCCAATATTTTTAAATTAAATCAAATGCAAACCCTTAAATATCCCGATACATGAAAAAATGGACTTATACCACTTTCAAAAATAACAGTTCAAATTTCAAAAACGAAAACAACGAATCGATTGACATACCTAATTTGAGCCATTAGCAAGTAATTGCTACTATGCACAAATACAACACCAGCACAACCAGCAATAAATTATTTAAATACCCTTAAGAGCAACAACAACAACAACATCAAACAACCGGAAGCGGCCAGTTAACACAACAATCACTCACATCACACAACAAAACAGTGGTATAGATAATAAATTTTTTTGTTGATTTTTAAGTGATGCCAGCGGAAAAGAATGTACTACAGAATGCTGACCCACTATCAGAAAAATATGGGACCGGGCTATTCACAATAAAAGGTTTTTTATCAATTTTGTTTCACAAAGTAAGTCGTGTTTATTAAGAAACGCACTTAACAAAATTTCGAGTTCTAAAATGATGCTTTGTCAGAAATAAAACAAAATTAATAAAATAATTTTTGTTTATTTATTTTAAATATTATTATACGAATTTCCTCCTAATTTTCCGGGTTTCTTCCGGAATTCCCGAATTGTTCCGGATTCGAGGGAATCCCGGTGGAAATCTGCGATAAATCCAGGCGAATTAGGTGAAAATCCGGGAAATTCGAGGAAAATCAGAATAATAATGTTTAAAATTAGTAAAAAAAAAATTATTTTATTCATTTTGTTTTATTTCTGACAAAGCATCATTTTAGAACTCGAAATTTTGTTAAGTGCGTTTCTTAATAAACACGACTAACTTTGTGAAAAAAATTGATAAAAAACATTTTATTGTGAATAACCCAGTGTGTGATACCATTTTAAAATCTGCATTATTGTCACATATTTTTCTGATGAGAGGGTTAATTTTCCGTGGTACATCCTTTTCCCGCTGGCGTCACTTAAACATCAACAAAAAATTTTGTGAAACAAAAAGTTTACAAAACCAAAGTTTTTATTTGACAGAAAATAATGCAGCTTATAAACATGATTTTATTGGAAAGGCACACTAGATCGTATTAAAAAAGAAAGTTAAACAAAAGAACTCTTGGTTTCTTTTAAATTATTTTTTTGGTGGGTGCGCATGCGATATCACTAAAAAACACTAAAAGTCGAATAGCTTTTGCACAATCAACAATTCGAAAAACTTAACTTGGCTGTTTTTGTTGGAAATGAGCTCCCCTATCAATCTGCTTCGTTTAACCTTAGCAATGAGTGTATCAGGTAACTTCAACAGGAGATACTTCAATGATATGAACGACAGAGCGTGTGTGAAACGCAACTTGATTGAAAGTGAAATATGTGTAAGCTGTGCGGTTTTGGAGGACATCGAACATTTAACTCCGAAATGGTTTCAATTTAATCAGATTACGTAATAAATAAATAAAAATTATTTTATAGTACGATGTTCTTATTGTCATAGTTTTTGCGAAGAAAGTTTCAAAAGGAACTTTTTAAATTAATTGGTGTAGTTATAAAACGGTGTGATCGTTGAAACGAATGAGGAAAATATCAAAAGCGTCATTTAGGAGTTGAAAATGGATAAAAACAGGACAGTGAGCTGATTAAATAATTACTATAAGCTGGTTGTTTTAATTGTGGTCAGATGGTGCAATTTGCTTCTAAGCAAAATTGGGTCTCATCGAGAATGTCTTTAACGTGTTTCCTTTTAGGGAAAAAAATCTACCGTATTCTACTATAAAGAACACTATAAAAATATCTATCCAAAAATCTTATTAAACAGGATGTTCTCAAATTTATGTTCCCTTATCCCGCTAACCAGATATTCTTAAATGCGCACTAACGAATATGTTAACTGTAAGTTTGAGGTGATCACTTAAAGAGTCACATCTCAAATTATCTCGACAAAAATATTTATTTAAAAATTAATTATTTGTCAGTTTTATTTGTATTAATCAACCGTACGCACACGCAAAGGCTGGACGTGACATTTTGTATATAAACTAAACGGTAAAGATATGTAGCTTGTAAAACTAAATGATTACAAGATAAAAATAGATGTGTAGTGCTGCTCGTATAATATGTTTTACTAAGTCAAAGTTTTCACCATTTAAAAGTTTCTTGATTGAAGGACAAGCAAGTAGTACACAGTAAAAAATTGAAGAGATAAAAATAACTTTTGCTTTTATGAACGTAATGATTATATTTATTTCAGCAACATCGGTTGTTTATTATTAAATATATAAAGGACATGTATTTGATAGGTCAACATTCTCGAATTGAGTCCATATAAGAATATATCACAGCATGTTACCTTTGTTATGTTTATTATTGTTTAGAAACGGTGTAGATATTTAGGTTATCGAACAACTTTATCTACTACCTAAATTTACAATATTGATTTGGCCTCGATAAAATGAACTCATCCTCATTAATCGACAACGACAGTACACATTCAGTTTGTTTTGTCTAGAAGATTAGACTTAAAGATTATATGTAAATCATTAATAATAATACAATTGTTATCAATTAATAATATTCTATGCAAATTTTATTAAGAGCGTCAGATAGTCGGTGTTTGTGAATGTTTTGTGTAAAAGTCGCGACTGAAAATAGTAAAAATGGAATGAGGACAGATTGTTTTGTGACTATATTTTTTTTATAAAGTGTAACCTAAAATGTTATTTTTCAGTAAATGCAAAGTTTTAATTAAAAACAAATTTTTTATTATCCTAGAAAGAAATGTATAATTAAATAAAAAATGAATTTTAAAACATTTAGTTGAATCAACAATTAGCATATATCCAGATAAATTATTATTCGATTAAATTAAGTAATAGTAAAAAGTCGGATTGTAGGCAGCTGCCATGAATGCCAAATAAATAATTTGTAGAATGAGATTTTGAAGAGTAAAATTATAGAAAAAAAAACTTAATAGTCTTTAGGTTAAGGCAGCGAAGACACTTATTAATTTCAAAATTTTGAATTTAGAAGGTAGAGTTCTAGCTATATCTTCAAGTTCTGTTGAACAAAAAATTTTGATAATAAAAAACAACCTATTGTAGCAGGAAACAGCGTTGCGCTATGATATGAATACTTGTTAGTCACCTTTATACCACTGAACCTTATTTTCCTTTCTTTGAAGCCTTATATCACCAGTAAGCTAGTTCAACTAAAACTCATAACATTCATAAGTGTTATTTAATCATTGCAGCCGATTAATTTACCGCGGGGCGAAACTGCTATCACGCAATGTGCAGAAGTTAACTTTCGCAAAACAACTTGATCAGTTACTGTAGTACTAATCACATCAAATTTATCATCAACTCCTATGCTAATTTACACCATTTAGTCTTAACAACACCAATTCTATAAGTGGGACGTTTTTATACGGCCTTTATTATTGCAGTTCAGTAATGAGGGAGTTAAATCAAATCAAATAACAGAATGAAATACGCGAACGAATTAGTGCTACTAGCACCACGTTAAGTTATCTATTGAAATTGATTAAACCCTTATGTTTACAACCGCTTACCCGGGTAAGTTTTCGTGTTTTATTACCCAACATTTTATGGATTTAGGTGACTTATCAGCTTGAAATCTTTAGTAATTATTATTTGTTAATAAAAATTATTTGTTTTAGATTACATTTTGCCAAAATGTATTTATCAATTTAAAATGAAATTACAAATTATCACTCAATACTAAATGTATGGAATTATGGACATACCCGGGTATGCTGGTTGTAAACATAAAGGCTAATAATTTATGTAAATCAATGTAAACCAGTAAGAAACGTTAAAACAAATGTTTGGTTATATCTGGAATTATGGTAGTGCTGTTTCTAACAATTGTCAAAAATAATTATATATTAAGTACAACTGTTAAAAATTTTCTTATAATAATTTTGAGTGAGAAAAAAATCTCGTGAAAACAAATATCGGGTTTTTCCTTATAAGAATAACAAGCAGCACACCGCCCTTTTCTGACTATCTATGTACCTTCCCAACAACGAACTGTTGTAAATTAAGAATTAACAAATCAATTTAAAAATATTAAGATGTAAGAACACGTAATTCGATGTAAATAAGCTGAATAATGTGATAATAAATTTAAAGCTTATGATCAACAAATCACAAAGTAAAAATACAAGTATGTAGTTTATTTTTAATAGCCAATGACATGAAAACGCAGAGTTTGTACCAAAATGCCACTATTATCTGATAGTTTCTATAGGCTTAACCTTTCAAATGAGATAGGTTTGATTTTCTATCAGATTGGCTGCAATAGTTTTTTTGAGTAAAATTCATTCATTGACTTCGTTGGGTGGTACAATTTAAATGACCAATAACAGGACATCGTAAAGTTTGTACTAAAATTTCATAATATATACATATGAAAAAAAAAGTATGGCTAATCCGTTTGGAAATCAAACTTATCTCATTTGAAAGGTTAAGCCTATAGAAATCATCAGATAATAGTGGCATTTCGGTACAAACTCTTTCAGACCCAAAATCTAACTGCCTCGTCCTAGTTTTTTTTATTTTTCGTCTCTCGATTTTTTTTTGTTCCCGCCAAAATTTCGGCATACCAAAAAAGAAAAAAAAAATTGCCTGATCCCAACGCAAATTATTCATCAGTTTTTTCAACTCACACTAAGTAAAACGTGGTTCACACTGTGTTGCAAAACACTATCATGCAGCAAACGAAATTATTCCATCTGATAATCTATAGGCAATTATTCAAAATTAAAACGCATACACTACGTAGTCAATTTATTTTGTTATCAAATTTTATTAATTTCTAACCAACTGTAAATCTAAATTTAACGTCACAAATCTCTTGTTTGTATACATATTTCAATTGATTTTTTCCAATCAGCTGTTCACAATATATTGTAATCTATCTGTAATGTAAAAGACACAAATTAGTTTGAATTATGCACATACACTATAAGATTAATACACCTGTATTTTAGAGCTATGTTCGTTTATCACATTTTCACTTCAAACACTATTTTATTACACTATTTTATATAGAATCATTAATTTATTATTTATTGTACACAATCAAACACAATGTAAATAAACACAAATTGTATTTGTTCTGTCAAATTATAAGTCAACTAAACAGTACCGAATTAAACCGCAATGTAAAGTAGAATTAACTATTAGAAATTATGTAGATTGAAAATTATATTGTATGTTGCATCTACTTTAATTTATAAATTGTTATAAAAATACTGTTATAAAATTTGTTATAAAATTGTCAAAAAACTAAAATAAAAAAGAATAAAATTCCTCTTACACGTCAACTTTCGAAGTGAAAGCATTAAAATAAAAATAAATAAAAACGCTGAAAATTGTAAAGCTTTTTATTTTTTCACAAAACAGACTTGGACAAATATACACACTGTGACAGCAAATTCTTTTCAATATCGATATTTTTCACAAAATACTGGGGCCGACTCGCGATCGTAACAGCCTAATGAAATCATTCGATAATAATGGCATTTTGGTATAAACTCTCCTGTTATTAGCCGTCAAAAATATTTCACTCAGACTCGATGGATATACTGAATAAGTTTTACTAAAAATCTTCCGAAATCAATCCGTTTGGAAATACCACTTATGTTACTTGAAAGATTAAGTTCATGGGTGTCATCTGTATATAATAAAATTTTGGTTCAAACTCTACAGTGTTTTGTTATTGGCGATTCAAAGTGTTCCACTCGACGAATTCAATCAACGAGTTTTCCTTGAAGAAACTAAACGCTAACAATCCGTTTGGAAATTTACCTATTTTATTTGAAAGGTTAAGCCTATAGAAATAATCCGGTAATAATGGAATTTTGGTATAACCTCTGCGATTGGGCGTTAAAAGTATTAAACTCACTTGCATGATTGCACTGAATAATTTCTACTCAACAATCTTCCGACCTCAAACCATTTGAGAGTGTCACTGATTTCATATGAAAGGTTAAGTCCATAAGTGCCATTTGTATATAATAAAATTTTGGTACAAACTCCATAATCTCCCGTTGTTGACCATTCAAAGTGTGTCATCAACGCATTCACTCAACAAGTTTTACTCAAAACAAACTACCACTACCAACCAATTGGAAATTAAACCTATCGCATTTGTAAGCTGAAAGCTATATAAATTTTCCGATAATAGTGACATTTTGGTAAAAGCTCTGCAATGTCCTATTATTATGGTTGTTAAATGTAAACCACTCAAACTGCAAGACACAACAACTACTCATTCAATCACTCAGTATCAATCAGAATAAGTTCTATTGAAAAATCCTCTGGTATCAGTTAGTTGGAATGTGGATTCATCTGTACTGATATATGGTGAAACTTTAACCTGCCATTGAAACATTAAAGTATGCGACTTATTTTATAAAACGAACGAGTTCCCTTTAAAGAATAATCTGGTAATGCAAAATTTAATTGTTGCACCAAATTTATTATTACAGCTGGATAAAGTATTTTCAGTATTATTCAAATCAATAATTTAACATCAAAGATCTATTTTTAAATTTAAATTCTAAAATGAATATTTTATTCTCTCGCTTTATGGTGCCATTCAACTTTTAAATCGGAATTCAATGTGAGTAATGCAATATAGGGCGAGTGAGCCGAATAATATTAGAAAGAGACGAAAATACTTTTTACTTATTAGAAAGAGACGAAAATACCACATTGGCATTATGCTTTAAAAAATGATGTACAGCCATCGTAATTTCTTTTTGACAACATGATTTTACATCTCGCCTACATCAACTGTAAAAAAAAGAACAGGTTTTACTGATTTAATATTTCTGTGTCTAGTGTGGCCACGCGTGGCTCATCATCTAGTAATGCGCATCATAAAATAATGTATGTTGGACTAGAATTCAAGAAAATAGCAAATCGAGTTCTAAAATATTTGAATTTTTCTAATGATTGTATTTAGTTTGTAAACGTTAGTGACATGACATTTTATGAAACCCCCTCTACAATCATCACACGTTGACAAAACAGCCTATACCCCTCCCCCCACCAGAACGTGACGTAATTTATGGAGGGCCCCTGATGGATTTACGTTTAATACGATTTAATTAACTGGTTTTGGCGAAAATTTGTTTCCAATGATCTGTCTACTCTTACATGTGTCTAATCTCAATTTAGATGAGCAATTTAGTATAAGGCACACGGTAGCGGAATTTTTCGAAATGTGGTATCCGAGACAAACAAATATAGGGAAAAATACTGGGAATTCTTTAAAAATTGGTACACCAACTTTAACAAACTTCAAGTCAACCATTTGATATTTAATTTACGTTTCGATTTGACTGTGTACTCGGGAATAAAATATCTTTTGTCTGACTTGCGAAACTAGTGAAATTATTACAAAAATTCAAATGAACCTGGATGATTGTGAAATGGATACCAAAAATAATATCAAAAGTTTACACTGTAAAATTTAAAAAATTCTCTTGTAGTGAAATTGAATTTTTTTTATATTATTTTTAACTCTTATCTTAGAAAAGTTCGTGTTCGTAATGGTGTCGTTGTAAATATCAAACAATTTCGAAACAGTTTGCTAAAATAGGCTATTTTAGGCAATGTTGTTACTTGTATATGTCCGATCTTCACGGAGTCTTACCTATATAAAAGAATAGATAAAACAAAACCCTATGTGCGTGATGAACGGAATTTAATTCTGATGATAATTGAACTTGTCCATCGTATTTTAAACACTTCTGGTTTTCGATTTGAATCTATTTATTACTATTCTTTCAATTTTTCTATTACCGGCCCTAGAGATGTTCATAGATTTTTGAATGTATTTTAGGATAGCCTATAGTCAAAGCCCTAACATTAAAACGAACATGGTGTAATTATGATGATATTTATTGTGACATACCATGTCACTTACAAGTTCACCTACATGGTCGAATAGTCCAATCAAGACACAATGTGCATGGTGAAAGTTATCTTATTTTGATAATTTTTAACTTGTCTAGAAACATTTTTATGTTTACGGTAATATCGCATACCCCTGAAATGTTCACGGGTTCTCTTTCTTATATTCGAATAAGTCAGGAAATTTCTGATCAATGTTATGAAAACGAGGGACATATGTTGCTGTTCATCATGATTTTCAAAAATTAAAACTTCTTAATTTTGAATTTTATTCTCAATTTGAAATTTTCGTCAATGGAATTTTATCCAATTGATATTCCAATCAAGATACGAAACCGATTTATTGTAAAAACAATCAATTAAAGGGAATCTTAGAGATGTTCACAGAGTCACGTTTATCCCTTTCAGCATCATAATTTTATTTATTTTTTATTTGTTACATACCAGTGAGTTGAATCTGGTTTTCCTATAGGAATAAGAAATAGGAAATTTTTTTAAAAAATTATAGCATTTTTGTATTTTTTCCTATAAGCTTATTCTAGTGTGTGGTATAGGAATTTGTTCTCTCCTATTTATCATAGTTTTGACGTGTATCTTCCCGCACCTACATTGGTTACGGAAAGATATTCTTTTACAACACATAAAATATTCTTTTAATGTAATTCTTTTAGTTTTTAATTAGACAAAAATAATTACATATATAAAGGGTGGTTAAATTTTAAGGGCCGAAGTTGAATGTAAACCACACATAAACGTCAAGGTTTTTACTGCATTTAATTTGACATTTCTCAATTTCAGACTAACTCAATTTGAACCATGGAAAGATACACAATCGAGCAACGCGTTAAAGTTATTCAGGCATATTATGAAAATGGGCGTTCAAATCAAAATGCATATCGTGCACTTCGTGATTTTTTCGGTCAATTTAATCGTCCAAATGTGCGTACAATCGGAAAAATCGTGCAAAAATTTGAGCAAATCGGGTATGTAGGAGATTTTAAAACACCAGTGCATGCTCGTACAGCTCGTACTGCAGAAAATATTGCTGCTGTTCGCGATAGTGTGGCTGAAGAGCCGTCCACCTCAACTCGTCGTCGTGCCCAACAATTGCACCTCTCACACTCGTCGTTGATGAACATTATGCATAAAGACTTGCATTTACACGCTTATAAGGTGCAATTGACTCAAGAACTAAAGCCTCTTGGCCATTCCAAACGTCGTCAATGGCCAGAATGGTGGCAAGAAATGGCAACAGTGGATGGTCAATTTTCGAAGAAAATCATCTTCAGTGATGATGCATATTTTCACCTCAGTGGATTCGTCCATAAGCAGAATTGCCGCGTTTCCGCGAATCATAATCCAAGAGTGATTGTCGAAAAACCAATGCACCCACAAAGAGTGACTGTTTGGTGCGGTTTATGGGCTGGCGGCATCATCGGGCCGTATTTTTTCCAAAATGAGGCCGGTCATGCAGTTACTGTGAATGGTGTTCGCTATCGTGAGATGATAACGAACTTTTTATGGCCCGAATTGGAAGATATGGATGTGGACGATATGTGGTTTCAACAGGACGGTGCCAGTCGCCACACAGCTAACGAAACAATGGCTCTTTTGTGCGACAAATTCAATGACCGTGATTGGCCAATTGACATCGCCACCACGTGATCTCACGTGGTGGCGATGTCAATTGGCCGCCAAGATCATGTGATTTGACACCGTTGGACTTCTTTCTTTGGGGTTATTTGAAAAATAAGGTATACGTCGAAAAACCAGCAACAATTCAAGAGCTAAAAGATGAGATAATTCGGCACATTAACGGCATAGAACCTCAATTATGCCTAAGCGTCATCGAAAATTTGGACCATCGGGTGGAGGTGTGCCGCCGAGGTCAGGCGGCCATTTGGCCGATATTTTGCTCCACACATAATTGAACCATACCATATTATCATAATAAAAATAATTGACAATAATTTCCTAAATAATTTGTGTTTTATTCAAAATCAACATCGGCCATTAAAATTTAACCACCCTTTATAACTAATGTAAGTTTGACATTTCTTAACCGCTTACAGGGTCATGGTTTTCAATTCTCAACTTATCAAGAATTAGGGAAAATTTTATTCCTATGTGTACCAAAATAAACCATACAAAAAAACTGCTACCAAAATTAAAAGACCCACAGTTGTAAAAATTGTGTAAGGAAAAATAACTTTCCATATATTATAAATCGAGAAACAAGAAATCCACAAAGACCACAATAAGTCAATAAAAACAAATTACCAGAATTGTGTGGGTAAAAACTCATCGTCTCATAATGTAACGATTTTGATATTTAAATGAGCATTGGAATCCAAATAACACAATTGTGTAAGTAAAATTCCATCCAAACAAAACTGAAATTAGTTACAAATATAATTATATCATTTTTCTTAATGGTGATGTCATCTAAAGTTCATTATTTAAACTAACTTATTCAGTGAAAAAATATACGTTAGCGGGAAAATTATTGTTGTGTCAAACTTTAATAATTGTATGTGAAAACATTATTATTTTTAGTATTATATACAATTTTTTTGTGATTTTAAAGAAATTAATTGAAATGTTAATATGTATTTAACATTTCAATTAATTTCTTTGAAATCACAAAAAAATTTATCTAATAAAAAAAAAAAATGGTAAATGGTCGCTTACACAATTGTGTTGACTGAGCTCATAATCATAAAAAAAGTCTTATAGTGATAACATAAGAAAGAAATCCGTACTACTAAAATTTTTTCAGTTTTATTCAGTACATCGATAAAATATTACAAATTATTCATAGATGTATATCCCTTTTGCTGCCTGCCTACACAGTTGTGTAGGTAAGGTAAAATAATCAAGTCAAAAATATATTTTTGTATTTGTTTTCTACCAACTTACACACATTTGTGCATTCCCTTACACTTATTTTCGTCTGAAAAAAAAACACTATAACTATACGCACAATTGTGTTGGTCGTACTTCAAATCAAGCGAAATTTTTTATCAAAAACGCCATTACATACTATGTTTTCTATCTCACACATTTGTGTGGTTTGGACTTAAATTGAGCCAACATTTGTTTTTTTTTGGTAGAAAAGAGATATAAATTATATTACAGTTGTGTTCCATCACGACCAATGGTTAATCGATTAGGAGGAAATACAAAGGCTGCTCGAAAATTCCGATGTTTCTGAAGATGAGGATTTGAGCCACCACTTCGTCACAGCCATGAACGATCTTCATTTGATTGTGATGAATGTAGTAATGATGATGATTTATCTCAAAATTCATCGGAAAATGTATCTGATTCGACAGTTCCAGTGTGGACAGAAGTGCCAAGGAGAATTTTGCCAATTCAACACACCTATGAAAATAAAATTGTAGTCCTGAACCCGATTGAATATTTTTACAAATATTTCAATGACCAATATTTCAAAGTCACTAGCTCTTTATACTAACATGTATTACATGAAAACGACCGGTGCAGAATTAAAAACCATGAGTGCGAAGCTTTACGGAATTTTCATGTATATAGGATGTATTCCTTATTTCAGACTACATTTATTTTGGAATCAAACTATCGGATTTTATAAAATATATAACTACATGCCAAGACAAATATTTCAGGTTTTACGGGCATCCATTTATTTTTTAGATACATCAAACGTACCCGATCCTGTAACAAATGTTTTCTGGAAGGCACAGATGATAGTAAACTCAGCCAGACGACGCGGTCATGACATCGAACGTACATAAATTCGGTCACTTTTCTATTGACGAGCTGATAATTTGCTTCACTGGCCGCATGCCTGCTCGACAGTTTGTTAAAGGAAAGCCTCGCCCAGTTGGCGTCAAAAATTTTGTGGTTACTACGTCGTCGAGTTTAGTCTTGGATTTCGAGCTATATTAGGGAGTAACAACCAATCTAAAATTTAGGAAGCTCGGATTAGAGCTAAGTGAGGTTCTACGTTTAACCGAAACACTTACTCTTGGCAGTTTCCTTTATTTTGACAGATATTTTCGACGGTGGGGTTATTTCAACAGTTGGACAAAATGGAACTGCAGGCCACAGGAACAATAATGTTAAACCATACAATAATGTTAAACAGAAAACAGATTAATTTTAAATATGATCGACAGTTTAGGAGAGGTGAATCACAGGAATTTGTGTTGACTGAGCAAAATTCAAGTATCTCGGTAATGGAAAAACATAAAGTGAGTAACAACGGTATCGACTATCAGCGGCATCAATCCTGCCTGCATTGTCGTTCGGTGATGCAAAGAAAAAAAAATTAACTAAAAATCTATTGTGCCTTAATGTAATTAAGGACTATAACAGTCATATGGGTGGGGTCGATATTTGTGACCAGCAATTGGAATATTATAGGACGTATATAAAAACATAAAAATGGTCTATTAAAATCCTGGTTATTGACCTGGTAATTGTTAACTCGTGGGTGGAGTATAAACTCGATTGCGCAACCTTAGGAATACTAAAGGCAAAATAGCTTGATTTATTAATGTTCAAAATGGATGTGGCAGATTCTTTAATCTATGAGTAACCAATACAAACCAAGGCGAAGATGTGCCGCCTTAAATCGTACTTGTGTCGTACTAGATGAAGGTGCGAGAAATGCAATATTTACTTATGTTCGTCAAAGACGAACAATTATTTTAAGATATTTCTTACGATGAAAAACTAAAGTTCCCATGGGTAAATTTTTCAAATAATTGATTATGAATTCAACTCACACAATTGTGTGGGTTGAACACGGCCAAACTACTTAAATTTTGCAAATTAAATTAAAAAATTGCAAATATTTGAGTCAACAATATATTTTTTTTTTTGTGTTTTATCCCTGCAATCTATTCTGGAGCCTGTTCAGCTCTCCCTGCTCTTTCGCGTTTTGCTTATTTCCATCCTTACTTTTACGCCAGTCAGCCAATTTGAGGACGTACGGCTATAGGACCGATTTTAAGAACATCTGCACATTGCAAGCGCCATGCCAGCCTATACTGATATAGAAGAAGGGTCGGCTCATGAGTTTTGCACTCCGACAGTGGATCATAGATGTGTTAAATTTCATCCCAGGTCGTAATCTGTTATGAAATTTCACTTTTGTTTTGCATCCTGCCCCTATCGGCATTCGAACCGGTACCTCCTGATCCAAATGCCAAAGCTTTAACTACTGTGCCATTTGGTCGGTAACAATATAGTTTTAAGCAAAATTCTACAAAAAGTTTCTGTTTTAATTCTGGCAGTTCTGATTTCACCGATCGATTTTATTTCTCTGATCGTAGAGATTTTCACGGGTCTCACCTATATACAACTCTATATGTGTGGTGAACGGGATAAAATACACGGATTTTTTTTCTCTGAATCCGTTGATAGTGGTGACCAGTGGCACTATTCTGGTTTTCCCTGGTAATTAGGAATTGGGAAAAAAATGTTCATAGCATTTTTGTCTAAATTAAATTTTTCTGGCCTACTGATGGAATTAGTTTGGTGTAAATATTTTTGAAACAAAGTTGATTGGGAAACTTTTGTTCCCAACTAATTCCAACAGTAGGCCAGAAAAATTTAATTTATACAAAAATGCTATGAAAATATCCCATAATATAAATATCCCAATACCCAGGGAAAGCCAGAATAGTGCCGCAGGGAGAAGTACACATTCGAGTAAAACGGTCAACAGTTTTGGTTTTGATAGGTAATTTTATTTTTTATTTTTTTATTGTTTTTTATTAATTTCTGGGAGCCAATTTGCGTTTTGTGAAATAATGAATATGAAAAGTTTTTTTCATTGGCAATCTAGTAGTTTGAATTATTTGCACGTACTTTTAAATTTTAAGCGCGATTTACATAATGAAAAAATGTTGGTCTGCAAAAAAAGAAGAGTTTGGTATATTAAAATTTTCGTGTGTATGACAAGAAAAGAATACCATCGTGCAAAAATTTTGCTGTGCGTTTTTGTCTTTTTTTTGAGCAAATGCTGCCATAAAATAAAAATACTGCCATAAAATATAATCGACCCGAGTATATTTTATGCGGTAACAAATATTATTTATTGCAGTTTATATTTTTTTCTCTATTCAACTAATGCGAAAAATTTTAATTGTGTGCAGCTCTAAACACACAGCAAATATTTTGCTGGGACAGCATTTTTTCATCATCTAAATCGCGCTTTACTGTGTGAAATAAAAATGTATTATGGGGAATGCAAACCTACTCGATTGCTAATGAAAAAAACTTTTCATTTTCATTAATTCACGGAACGCGAATTGATTCCCTGTATTGCTCAACGTTTATATTTTTACTGATAAGTACCAAGTCAACGCGAGATGTACAACAACTCAATTTGTGTATATAATTTTACATTCACAATTCATTAAATTAAAAAAAACATACTTGCTATTCGTCTGCAATGCAATATCAGTTTATTTAAACAATATAAAAAGCGGTTGCTTAGATCACTATGTGGCCTTGAAAATTTTCAATGTTTTCATTGAAAACAATCAATCATGTAGAGTGATAAATGCAAGTCAGCAAAGAGAATTAAACCTGCACAGATGTTGCTACAACAGTCACTGAGGCATAGGTTTTATAAATTTTGAAGCAATCGAAATAATTTCCTACCCAAACAAATCTCTTTATAAAATATGAGATGGGATCGCGGGATCGGGGATAAGGATTATTGCAGCAAACAGATGAATACAATTGTGGGTTGTTTGTGATATTGATTGATGATAGAGAACGGGAGAATTTTGAATGAATTTCACTCAGAAGAATAATATGTTACAGGCTGGCTACTGCCAACCTGCAGATTTCACTAAGCGCATGCAGAGGCCTCCACGGTGATTTTTGTCGTCTACGTTTTCAGGGAGAAGTGCTAAGGTCGTGGGGTTTGAGGCTTGCATGACGCTCCTGGCTTACACCGTGATCATACAGAATTTAAAAAAAATGAAACGCAAATAATAATAAAAACCGAATGTTCCGCCGAAATTCGTCAGCCGGAACCTGAGGAACGAAATAATCATAAGAGTGAGAGAGAGGTGCCTTGGTGCGCGCATCCATTCGAACTCAAACAAGGCCAAGCCTTGGTTACGAAATTGGATGCGGGCACCAAGGGACCGCAAACACTATGCCGACACAGAGGGAGTCTCCGCTCCCATCACACCACACCGAAAATTTAGTAATTCATTTTACTAGGAAAAAACAACAACAAAAACGAAGAAAACAACTTCCCCCTCCACCCGCACCAGGAGAAAACGAGAGAGAGAGAGAGAAAGCAATGCGTACCGAGCGCGCGACACGCAACCGCTGTGCGGCGCTCGATTACAAAATATAAAAATTAAATTTAATAAAAAATAAAGCTTTATTTCGTTAAACAAATTTAACTGAACGGCAAAATTTTACTTGGATTTACCGCACTCACAAAATCACCATCAAAAATCATAAAGAATAATCTGCATCGTTCGGAATCCCGTTATACATTTCCGTAAATAACAGCCCCATAAAAATTACAACTTATATATTCACTGATTTTTATTTAACAAACACAAAAAAAATAGTTTATATAACTTCAAATTGTGAAATTGATATACTCGTATCTTAACTAGAACTTAAATTTTTGTACAATCTATTTTATCTCGCTTAAAGCAATGAACTCATTTTTTATTTTTTTAATAACCAAAAGAGACTGAATTTAACAAAAAACAAAACACGAATCCATGCAGCAAAAAAAAAAATTCTCCCACCACACAGCGGCGCGAAAAACGTTTTAGAAAAATAATCTCTCTTCTCTGTTTTTCTTTTATATCAATTTGCATTAATATAAAAGAGAAGCATATAAGAAAAACATTTTTCTAAAACGTTTTACTTCACACACGCTCGATATACATCGTTCTCCCTTTCTCTCTCATTCTCGTTCCGTTGCCAACAAAACAAAGACAAAAAAAACACAAGAATACATCCACCATGTACCGCGTGTAGACGCCAAACTATACCCGGACGCAACAAACTCGGACGCAAAACAACCAAGTGGAAGAAACACAAAAATTTACAAAGGATGGGGATGTATTCAATAAAAGTGGAATTCTAGGATTGTTGACGACAACACAGTCGTAACAAATAATTAAGTCATTCAGCAATTCAAGATTGCTGCTGAGAATTTAAGAACAAGCTGGCGGAAAACTTAGGGAGGATCACTGTATGTATTCTTTCGGAGCGTTAGAGAACGACAACTGTAACAGTTGTTTTAATTGCAAACGAAGAATTCATTACGATTGTAATTAATTGTTGCCTTAAAATATGCCAGTACCCAGAAATATTTTAATCGATTCATTCTAATTTTAACTTTAAAAATGAGAATAACTATGTTTTTTTTTGATAATTTAATTTTAATTTTTATTTTAGAACTAGTTTCGAGTTTTCATTCTTCCTCAGCTAATTCGCTATTTTAATTTTGACTCACAAATGTTTTCTTTATATAGCCGTAGATCTCGTTATATGGCATCCTATCGTCCAACAGTTGCGGGTTGTCCCTATTTTAATATATTTTGTACTCCTCTAATCTATCCATTTTATCGCCTTTCTTCATTTTATATAGGATTTCAAGATTGTTGTCATATCCAGTATATGTATGTTGATGATGAGTCAGATGTTCTGAATATTTCGACTGTGTTGTGGGTTTTCCTACATCTTTTATATGTTCTTTGAATCTTGTTATAAAACTCCGACCAGTTTGTCCGATGTAGAACGCCCCACAGTCATTACATTTTAGTAGATATATCCCTGTATTCATTATATAACTTTCTCTTTTATTGTTTAGGCGATTTTCCATTTTGTTTGTTGTTTTATAGGAGGTGTGTAGTTATGTTTTTGAGAGGGCTGTGTATTGCTTTCGCAGTTCATATCTGTGCTGTATTCCGTTATTATGAATTTAATAGTTTTTTCAGTGTCACTTTTTAATGTGGTGAGTGATCTTAATCTTGTTTTTTGGTGGTATTTCTTATATATTTGGTCGATCATTTTATCATTAAATCCATTGGATATGGCTATCTGTTTTATGATGTTCATTTCCTTTATGTAAAAAAGCGATGTATGGCTATGTTATTCGCTCGGTTGATCATGTGTTCATATGCTGACCTTTTATGGCTTGGTGGATGGTTTGATGTGGCGTGTATTGTATGATTGGTTTGGGTTGCTTTTCTATATATTTTGAAATTATGTTTGTTGTTGTGATTTTTTATTGTGATGTCTAAGAAGTTGATTTGGTGTTCCTTCTCAGTTTGTGTGAATGTGAATTTTAAATTGGGGTGTCTGTTGTTGATGTAGTTGTGTAGATTTTTAAGCTGCCTTTTCGATCTATTGAATAAGATTATGATGTCATCGACATAGCGGTACCAATAGATGATGTTATTTTTGAAGCTATTCGTTTCGTTGAATATATATTTCTACTCGAAGTTTAATATGAATATTTCTGCTAGTGTACCTGATACCGGATTCCCCATTGGTTGGCCTTCTTGTTGGTTGTAGAGTTGGTTGTTGTATTGAAAATAGGTTTGCTTGGTGATGGTTGGTGATGGTTAGTAATATATGTATGACCTAATCTATTTCTTGTTCTTTCACATTTCGTTCTATTAAGAGATTTTTTGTTATTTCGAGGGTTTCACTTACGGGTATGTTGCTATTCAAAGCTGTTATGTCGAATGATGCTATTTTTCCCTTGTGTGGTATGTTGATATCTTTTATGTTATTCACAAGTTCATTGGTATTATTTATGGATTGGCGTGTTTTTATGTTAAGTTGGCTGTTTAAGTATTTATTGATGTATTTTGACAATTTGTATCCTGGTGCGGTGGTGTACTTCACTAATGGTCTCATGGGAGTTCCTTCTTTGTGGAGTTTTGGTAGTCCTTTTAGTTGCGGTGCTTCGGGTTTTATCATTTTAGGTGGTATTTTTCGTTGTGCTGATTATTAAGTTATTCTTATTTAAGGCGTTATTGATATTCATTTTGTATGTTATGTTGGATCTTCTAGTAATGGTTCAATTTTGTTATCTCGTATGTATTCATCGATTTTTAAATTGTATTTGTACTTCAACATTATAACGGAGGTATTTCCTTTATCTGATTTTACGATGGCTACCTGGTTTTCATTGATTTTATTTTTGATTCTTTTGATTGTTACGTTTTCTGCTATGTATGTTGGATGTGTGTTTTTGTTTGTTGTTCTGGTTATCTCCTGTATGATTTCACTTCTTATAATGTTCCGATGTTCTGGTTAGGTTTTTGTTATTGCACTTTCAATCTGCATTAGTTGTTGCTTTTTCTGACATGAACACATTTGTGAGTCAAAATTAGAATAGCGAATTAGCTGAGGAAGAGTGAAGACTCGAAACTAGTTCTAAAATAAAAATTTAAAATTAAATTATCACAAAAAGAAACATAGTTATTCTCATTTTTAAAGTTAAGATTAAATACCGTGATAAAAGCACACAAAAAATGGAAAATAATAAAATAAAAGATTCATTCTACTCTTACCTAGGTAATACAACATAAGGTATAGGTCACAAAAAATTATCGCCGAAGCCAGAAAGTAATTTTTAAAAAATCTCTGTGTGTGCATACATGTGCCTTTGTGTGGTGTCGTGCTGATTAAATGTCTGTAGCTTCCCTTAAATTGGATATTCTAATGATTTTTGGCGAAACTTGGTTCTGCAGAGGTGACAGCCTCGGAGCTAGGAGCTTTTTATTTTTTGCAAATATTTTGAAAAGTATATCCTTTATGAGATTCTATGAGCTAAACTATTCTAAAATAATTTTAAAACAATACTGGACTAGCTAACTTTCCAAAATTCAAGACAAAATTACTATTTTTAACAAAACACTGTTTTTCAACAAAAATTTTGTACTTGTCCTTATACTGATAGATTGATCAGGAAGAAATTTCAAACTCAAGTTTTTTTTTTCGTAAATTGCGAGATTCCAGTAATTTTTGACTCCAGAGTTGCAGTTTTATTTAGGAGCTTTTTGCAAATATTTTGAAAGTATATAAAAATTTTATAGATTTTGGATTGATCTGGGCAATATATTTCATCTTTTAGACATTTTAAAACAATACCTTGCTCCGTTCATGTTGACATATAGTGCCACGACTACTGCGCCCCATGAAAGATCTTATAACCCAGATTATTATGGATTAATGTAACTAATTCATAGCTTATTCACGAAACTTACTTTGCTACTCACCAAAAATATCTACCTTTCCCTTCTAAACTAGATTTGCCACCCCCGCGTACATAAAAATTTATGTTTTATGTATTATAAAACCTACATCAAACTTGCTGTATTTTTAGTATTCGTATATAATTTGTTTAATTTTAAGAAAATGTAAGCAACAACAAGATTGTTCTTTTTTTCATTTTTCCCACTTTAAAGAGATTATATGAACCTATCTATATACGTGTACCTTCCTTGTAACTTTAATAATTTAAAAAAATAAAAAATATTTTCTTATCGCATCATCTAATATTAATAATTTTTCTACGTACTTTAAGTACTTGTACGTGTTTTTAAAATGTAAATTTGATTTTATTCTCTCACATATAAAAACTATTTTTAAATTCTACATCTTCTTGAAACAGTAAGAACAAAAAATTAATTAAAAATGCACGTAAAAAGATTTTAACGTTGGTGTACTATATAAAAAAAGTTAATATCTTTATCAGTGCAATTATCATCGGGTTTGTTTGTTGATAAAGAAGTTTGTGGGTATTACAATATTTAAAGATTATAAATTAAAATTTATAAATATTTAAATAACGTATTTTCTTTGTAGTTTACCTTTCACACAAGGTCGTTTATTCACAAGAAAATAATTTGCTTCGAACTAAAATGAAAACTGAAATGATACATCAAAACGTTTTATGCACTTTTCATGATAGGCATCAAGAGATAATTCCATATATCGATGGTAACGATGCATTAGTGTTTATCCACAAAATTCTTCTTTTTTATATTTCATAAGTAAGTATCTACAAATTTAATTACAACAGTTAATTTTTTCTAAATTTTTGATTATTAAAACAATTTTAAGTAATTTAATTAAATAATATGTGTTAATATAATTTTACAAGGTCATTTCAGTTTCAAATAAAACGTTTTTATCATTAACCTGTAAAACACGCAAAATGTAAATACGCACTAATGCATCGTTACCATCGATATGCTATTTCATTAGAAACTTATAAGGTTCCCGATTTTCGGTTCAGTTGTTTTTGTTCCAGTAAAAAATGGAGAGATGTAATTAATGTGGCCAACACTCGAATGTCTTTTACAACAAATGCACATCTCGTAAAATTTCCGGTATGTACTAAAATTGTATTCATCTGCATTTTATGGCTCTATAAACGGAAGTTTTGTTCTGTAACTTCCCAGCATCAAATTTGATGACGTAGCGAATAACTCGAAAAAATTGTCATTTTCTGCGATATATACAGAAAAAAATATTGTTCTTAAGGTTACAAACGAAAGACGCCCACTGTACTCTGGTTATGTTGTTTGATAACTGTTTAATACATTTTTATTTATTTCTTAATTACATATTTTCATAAAATTCAATTATTTTTATGCTATACATACAAACAAAGCAAATTTTATTTATAACGCGAGTTTGTGTCAATATTCGAGTGTCGTCATCGAATTATCATCGAATAATTTACAATAATTTGTTTTGTATTGTAATGGTTTTTGATTGTGATTGTTCGGTACATTGGTTTTTATTTTTGAAGTGAAACTTCTTTGCGCCCGTTGTACACATTGGATTTGGATGGGGTCGACAAAAATCGACGATTATACGTTTTTGTGCAGTAGACACTTTCGTTGCGGGATAGCAGTAGGCTAGTTTTATTATTCAATAAATAGTCAAAGTCTCATTGGACATGCACTCGATCTGAACAGCGAGCAATAAATATATAAGAGAAATCAAGTAGTGCAAATTTTATAAGCCAATTTTTCCGAGGTTAATCTTATTTTATAGTTTTAATATATTTAAAATATTTGCAAAAAGCAAAAATGCTCCTATGGAGTGGAAACTGGGATCTCTAAATTTTTGGGAAAAGCTTAAGTATGAAGTTTCATCTCGATCAATCAATCCGTCGGGGCTGTACAGAGCCGAATGAAATTGAAGTTGAAAAGCAGTTTTTTTCTGAAAATCCTCATATCCGTTTAAATTTTGGAAAACTGATCTGGACCGTTATTGTTGCAACCGGTATTGTTTTAGTTCACAGTTAATTTTCTGGTTTATTACTTTACAAAATATGTGCAAAAAACGAAAAAACTCTTATGAGAGTTGTCATATCCGGTGGAGTGATTTCGGCCAAACATCATTGGATCTCCCAATTTATAGAAAACGCTGGAAGTTTTATCCCTATCAGACAAACCGCCTGGGGTGCACAGAGGACATGTAACGACTTACGATCGAAGCTTCATAAATGATATGATAGCAGAAAGTATGTAATTAGCTCTATTGATGATTTTATTCTCAGTATTTATGGTCACACTGTATAGTACTGTACACTGTACTGTAAAATACTGTATACTGTAAAAGTCATTCAAAACAAAATTTTTGGGTTTCAACAAGGTTGAAAACAAATTAAAAAAAAGTAAAAGTGAGATGATACATAACGTAAATTGTTAATAAAATAAAAAAAAGTATTTCGAGCACGTATAAATAAATTGATTCATTTATGCCCCCCGGCTCTAGAATAGATTGCAAAAATTATCTAAAAAATAATTACTAAATATCACAAATTAACATAAAAACAAAATGTCTTATTAAATGACAATGCCACATATGAAAATGAAATATTCATTAAAGACCCGACTACCACAGTTACTAACAGGTTAACTAAGTTACTGACTTAATTGAGAATTAACAGTAGGTTAATTACGAAATTGACAGTGAAAATATACTACAGCATCCCACTCCGGCTATCCACTCAGACCCATTTTATCTATATACAATAGACTCACCTTGCGATGCATTAGCCCAATATCTATGCCAAAAGACATAGTTGATGACATAACACTTCAGTCCGACGATATTTTAGTTTCGTTCGACGCACTTTTTTACCAACATCCCAACAGGAAAAGCCACTGATGAAGTTAGAAGAACATGGCAAGACCTTGAATTTAGCAGTTAATTAGATCTGGATACGTTATGCAACTACTAAATTTCATAATAGACAACAATAATTATTTTATAATATCATCTACAAACAACAATTTCGTCTCGCCATGGACAATCCCTTATCACCCGTACTAGCAGATAGTGATGGAAAGGTTGTTTAATGTATGCTTTCCGCAATTGGAACATCAACCCACATTAATAAAAAAAAATACGCGAATGATATAATTCTTGCAATACCAAAACCCTTTACGAACACATTAAGTTTACCGTAGAAGCAGAATTAAATGGCTCAATTCCGTTTCTCAATGACCCTCACTTTCGATTGCGATACAATCACAATCAAAACTTGCTGGTTAAAAAAAAAGTACAAGTTCAGATCGTGCATTAAATTTTATCTCCTCCTCTAGTAATATGAAATTCAACCTGGCTGTATCATTCTTTGAAAGGTACTTTCACTTTCCGATAAAGAATTTTTCAATGAAAACATCACATAATCACAATGATAAATATACTCCAAAACAATAACTACCCAATGAAAATAATTATAAAAGCGTTTGCTAACGATTAACCTTATAGTTAACAACCTTCATTCTACAATAGCCGAAGTTGTTCATTATAGGTAATCTACTATATACCATAATACTCAACTGGAACAAATAATTATACTGCAATCAGATGATTTTGAATGTATGGTTTATGATGCTGGTGGTCCAACGTATTGAATGCAACATCTAACCTTTGCCACTGCAGTCATCTGGTAACCTCACCTTGATGTAAAAACACAATCTGGCTATTATCCAGAATAACCCAAAATTTTGTATCTGTTTTATTTATCTTAATTACGTATTTTATGAACTGTGAAAATAGTCAGCAGCTGCATATCCTTCTTTTATATGATACAGTCAAGAAATGCTTATCGGAACTTAATTTATTTATTTATAATGATTGTAGAGAAAAGATTGTCGTTACCCGTCAGTATATCCACGATCGAGTTATACATACAGTCTGTCCCAGAATTGGACGATCAAACGAAGCATATTGATAGGGGAGCTCATTTTCAACAAAAACAGCCAAGCAGTCTTTTCGAAATGTTGATGGTGCCAAAGTTATTCAACTTTTAGTGCTTTTTAGTGAAAACGGATGCGGAACTCATCAAAAAATTAATTTTAAAAAACTAAACGCCAGCGTTAATGCAATGTACTACAGAAACTTAACCCACTATCAGAAAAATATGCGAAGCTAATGCAGAAATGGTATCATACAGCGGGTTATTTACGACAGAATATTTTTTATCAATTTTTTCACAAAGTAAGCCGTATTTACTAAAAAACTCACTTAATAAAATTTCGAGTTGTAGCATCTAATTTTGTCAGAAATAAAACAAGATGATGAACCCAATGGGTGTTTCCAGGTCCACCAACTGTTGGTAACATGTTAAGCAAAATCATCATGTTGAGTTCTGAACGTGACCAATACATCAAAAAATGTATCCAACACTGTTGAGCTAAATGTCACTTTCTCCATCAATGAATTGCTATCGATACGATACATTCAGCCATCATTTTATCTATTTTACTTTGTTTTGAATCATTTTTAAATAATAAAATGAAAATATGTTAATTTTATATTTCAATAGTATTATTGAAATTTTTAAGATAAAAAGTTATCAAAATCCTACATTATGGAGAATCAGAGTAAGTATAATATTTCGTTTATACATGATGAACATATACATAACCTCAATTGCAAAAGCATCTTATTTATAATTTTGTTTCTTTTTAACCTCTTATAAATGAACGAAAGATTTCACTCTGCTCATAATTGAAGAGTAGAAATCAAGCAAAAATCTATTTAGAGATCCTAAAAAGAAAAGAAGGATTTATGGCAAGAAATAAAAATGAGATTTATCGATTTCGGTTACGATATTTTCATAGATTTACTAGACCGTAAATTTCGTAATTTAAAAAAACGTACACCGACATCAAAGATAAAAATAAGCGAATGGGCAGTAGACGGATTAATTGGGAATATTTCGAAAGATTCGATGAAATTTTTAGTGACGACCTATAAATAGTGGAGTAACCATGTCATCTATAGATGAATATGGAGGTGATGATACAGAAGTTTCGGGGTTGGTTGAAATTTCGGCAAGTTCACCTGGTTATTCTTCTAGAAAAAGAGCTTAAAGATTATCGCTAAGAACAATTGGAAATAGAACGGGCAAAGTAATAACAACGAGAACAATTCAAAAATTCATGAGAACCGAAATAGGCTATTGGACTAAATTATCGACCTTCAGAGATTTTAAATTTAGACATACCAATTATGCAATCAACTATGTCTGCATGTCAGCAACTATGAATTTTTTTTTATAAATACGTGTAGGCAAAATTATTATTATTTTATTTTTATTTCAAATAAATTTTCGTTGTTAAAAAATACACAAAACAAAGTTTTTTATATGATCCTAAGTGCATAAACTTAATAAAAAATTTCTTTTCAAGTTTGAAGTCGCAATACCATACAATTACCATACAATTTATGAACTCAACATGATTTTCACAATCGGTGCTTTAAGGTGGATTTACATATGCGACATGTGACGGGTGTCTATAGCCAACCATTAACGACTATTTTAAAATTCGTCACACTGCACACGCTACACACCGAGACATGAACAAATTTTATCTTTTTCGTGACGGTCAAACATTTATCAAAGCCTATATTAGTAAAACTTTTAATTTTTTTCTCTCTTAATTTCTGATTGTTTTGCCACAGTGTTTTTTAGTGACAGAACACAATAAATTTACACCACAAAAAATATTTAATTAGTCTGCGTGGCGGCATCCATCGCAAATGTAAATTGTTGTTAAGAAAGCGTCACGTTTATTAACCTGTCACACGTCGCATATGTAAATCCACCTTTATTTGATAAATTTGTCACCATGAAAAATGTCATCGAGAATAAAATTATAAAACACACAAGCGGCTGTAATCGTTTCATTAATTCGTTGCCCTCTTCAATAACGCGAAAGACCGTGCGACACATGATCATATGATGATCACATTGCACTAATTTTAAACTTATAATTTTCTTGTGCTCTGGTAAGATGTTCATTTTGTTTGAAGGAAGAAACCAAATAAGTGGTATTTGGGTAGGCAGTGCCACCGATTATATCACGAGATTAGTTTAGAAGAGGTTCATCGCTGTCCCTTAATTTGGCATACATCGGACTTTTCTTAAATACACGTGCGTCGTGCATCTTACGTGGGCTGCTAATATTATAATTATAATTATTCACGTCGATTATAGAATCCGCGGGAGCGAATCGATTGTAGATTGAAAACTTCATATAAAAGAAATAAAAACAATTGCTATAAATCAAAGTAGCCTGGAAAATTTGTATTAATTTCCCCACAAATAATTTTTTATGATTCTACGCACAAAAGCAATAAAATCCGCAACTAGATGTAAAACAAATTTTACTTTACCGATTGTATCAAAATCCATAGGAATTTCAAAGATACTTTGATTTAAAATTTTGTTTTATATTTTTTTTTATAAGCAGTTTTCAATCTGCAATCGATTCGCTCCCGCGGATTCTATAATTGACGTGATTATCACAAATTGCTAAACAAAAGAAGATCTTTCCAAATTAGAACAACATATCTGAAAAAATATAGTTTAAATGTATCTTATTACCTTGAAGGACTATCGAATGGAATTATTTTCTATTATAGAAATCCACGGAATTTCCTGGGGGCTGCTTTGTTTGGATATGCGACCCGTCAATTGCACTTACTATACCGGTAATACCAGTCTGCACCTTAAACTCCTATAAGAAATAGGACACATTACATTTTAAACAACAATTTTAAATTATAATAACCCTTGCTCACGTCGGTTCGATCCAATTCCTTCGAAGCATGAGGAAATAGAATATAAATTCATTTTAAATTTGAAATTTGTTTTATTATTTGTACAAACACGAAATGTGCCGTGCTTAAGGCAATGCCGAATTTGTCGCACCTGGACATGAAGTATTCTTCTGATACTTTACCATCTTCACACAACTTTCCTCGTAAAATGGTATGTAGTTTGTAAAATAAATAAAACTTGTCAATTGAAACCATACTTATTACAACCATACCATACTTACGTTAGTTCAGGTACCTAAAATATAATTTTCAATCATGAAATTGTTCATTAGTAATATATAAAATGTATTTGTAAATATATTTGTGCTCACAAGAGCTAATTTGAAAATAGATGGAAGTTTAACCAATTATTATAGAACTATGTAAATGAAAATTAAATATTATATGAAATTAAACTACATGCAGTTTGATGCATTTTTCCGGTTTTAGCTTTTTAAATATTACCGACCAATTTTATGGTAACAATCACAACACGATAGAAAACTTTTATTACAACTAAAAAATTTGTTTTAACAAGTGAACAATTTGTTTCATTCAGATCATATTTATTTTGACAATATGTATCGCGGTTTGGGATACTGATTAGTAGCAACAACATGTTGCCTAACCTGAAAGCGCACAATGGTAACTAAATTATGCCGATTTTTTTAAGCAAATCTAGTAGCCCGTATTAAGCACAATTTGTGGTACAAAAAGAAAAATATTTTGTACTTCATATTAGGAGTTCCATACATACTCGAACGTTTATAATTAAAATGTCAATAAGCCATGTGACTTTATAACACCGGAAATATGCAGAAATGCTTTTCATTTATGGTTTATGTAATGGCAACGCCCGAGTTGCTTCAAGAGAATACCAGTCACTAGAGAGGATATCCAAATCGGGAACGCTTTCCCGATTACAGAGTATTTTAAAACGTATATCAAATGTACAATGAAGATGCTGTCACTGGTCATCCGAGATGAGAAAGATGGGACAACTGGTCAACTTGATATAGACGAAGATAGAGTATTTGGAATGGTGACAGGCGACCCATCTATAAGTTTTCGTTTTTTATCAAGACTTTCAGGAGTGTCATGGTACACGTTTCATCGTATTTTGAAAAAAAGTCAGTCACACTCTTACCATGTGTGTACAAGACCTTTTAACTGCTGACCATGAAAAAAGGTGTAGTTTTATCAAGAAATGCTGCTACGATGGCAAGGAAATTCGCAACTTTACCACATTTTGCATGATGCAACATGTTTTAAAAGGGAAGGAATATTCCATATTCATGATTTTTAATTATTGGACTCGCGTAAATCCAAAAGTAGTGCAGCGTAGTCGGTTTCAACACCAATCTGGAGTGAACGTATGGGGTCAAACAGAATAGTCGACGGAACGTTGATCAGCAAATTTGACCTACCACGTCAGATCAACGGCGTCTAAGTTTTCTATAAAACGACTTGATGACACGAATTACTTGATGACATGTCTCACAAATACGTTGAATTATGTGGCTGCAGCATTATGATGTTCCCCTCACTATGCACAAGTAGTGAGACAACACCTCAATGTAAATTAACGAAGCAGCTGGATTGGAAGGGGACGCTCTAATACATGACTACCGCGGCCTCCTGATCAGAACGAGCGGAAGATGCGGCAATGTAGAGCCGAAGCGACCAATATTATTAAAAATAACGAACGTCCGTTTCGACGGATTAAACAAAATTTTATACGGCAATGCCAATTATGTATTTTTGCAAATGGTGGACACGTCGAAGACTTACTATAATATTTAAAATTAATAAAAAAAAATATTATTTTATTCATTTTGTTTTTTTTCTGACAAAGCATCTGTTTTCGAACTCGAAATTTTGTTAAGTGAGTTTTTTAATAAATAAGACTTACTTTGCGTAAAAATTGAGACAGAGAAGCGAGAAAAAATTGAGAAAAATTAAGGACAAAGCCGTAACTGCTATGGCTGTAAATCTGAAATGGACGAACATATATAAATAATATATGACACGTTAAAACACCCAGTCTCAACTTTTTTACAGGTTACCATCAGGAATCGAACCCGGCACCCCCGACTAACAGAGTAAGCACACTACTTACTAAGCTAACGAGGGCGACTTCTGTTGTGAATAGTCCGGCGTGTGATACCATTTCAAAACCTGCATTAGTTTCGCATATTTTTCTGATAGTGGGTCAATATTCTGTAGTGCTTTGTTTTCCCCCTGGCGTTACTTAAACATCAACAAAAAGATTTGGGAAAGAAAAGACACAAAACCATTATTTTTATTTCACAGAAAATAATATAGCTGATAAAAATGATTTTATTGGAAAGGCACACTCTTCTAGATAGTATTAAAAATGAAATTTAAACAAAAGATCTCTTGGGTTTTTTTTAAAATTATTTTTTTGGGGAATGCGTATGCGATTTTACTGAAAACACTAAAAGTGGAATAACTTTTGCACCATCAACAATTCACAGATTTTTCACATTGCTTAGCTGTTTCTGTTGGAAATGAGCACCCCTGTCACTCTGCTTCCTTTGATCGTCCAATTCTAGCACATCCTGTATATAAAGGCCAATTTTTACGTTAAATTTATAGCTTCTAACGATGTGTACGCTTCTAAAATAAATTGACTTACGATATTTGTGGAAGACCAGAGGTGTGCTAGATCATCAGGAGCTGAAAAATAAATATAAAAATGTAATTTAGATTTTACTATGTGTGTATGTAATATTGTCTTCACTGCCATTTATTGTTGAACTTCTATAATCTTCTTGGCTTTTAAAATATTCAGTATTCCTATTTTAAGTCGATTTCTTAAGTTGTAGCACATTTCTGTTTTAGTAGAAAAATAATTATGAGTACCTCTTTCACTTCATTTTCGACACGGGTGCTGGAACCATCTTAAAAGGAAAATTGTCATTGCCGATTAAATTATAAATTAATTATCATATAATTGTATTACGAGTTATAACGTATTATACATAAAGTTTTATTTATTCTACCTGTGTAAAAATTCAAAGTCTACTGTGCTACGTTTGGCATATCGAGAAACCTTATTAGTTACCTTTCTATAAATTCGGGATACCAAAACCGTTTCAAACAAAATTTTTCTCTTGTTTAATTAGAATTCGAATTAATATTTTGTAAGAAGCTTGCAAACGATTTTAATGATTTGTTATGGGGACAGACATAGTAAGAATTATAATGACTATCGGGTTTGCTAATAAATTTAATATTTCGGCGGATATTTGAATTTTTGGAATTTCAAATAGCTCGGAAGCTACCAAATAAAATTTAAATGCACATAAATATAGCTATTCTTTGTTGGATACTTTTTGTATTTTTAAGGCAACATTGCACTTCTTTAATTAAATTATTTTTACGGTTGCTCGGGAGACTACAAATTGATAACGGTTTTGTTTAGCTTGTTCTCGGTTGGATAAATAATCGCCGCTGGTTGTTCATCATATGATTTATAAATTATTTAATACTGTTTTAAATTGATATGTATAATAGTCGACTATCATAGATTAATTTTGTTTGTTTTATTTTAATACTTCCTGAATCTTTTATTTTATAATTGAAGAGTTGAACAATCGATTGGGTTATTTCATTATTAAGGATTCTACAATTGCACTGGTTTCTTATTATTAATTCTGTAATCTCACAAATTCCTGATTATTTATTTATTTATTTTTTTTTTTTGATTATTTTAGTTTTATTTCATTCTGCCTGGGTATGAATTGTTATCATAACTTTGTTTTGGTATTGGGGATTCTAAAATTGTGCCAAACATTATTCATTGTTACTTACAGATTCCTGATTGGTTTTGAAACCAGATGACGTTTGGTAATTTTTTTTTATAAATAAGCATATTTATGTTAGATTAGAAGTGGCAAGAACAAATGATTTACATTACATAATTTTTTTATTTAAAGATTTTTTATGGATAAATCCATTAAATTAACGGATGCACATAGCCCGGTGAAGATAGAACGGTGGTGCGTTCTTTTTCTGCTTTGATAGTTTTTGGTGGTTTCTGGATTCGATTAATTTTATTTTGATTTAATTTATTTTAGCTGATTTATTTTAAAAATTGAAACTTTAACTCATAATAATGAAGTTTATTTTCGGAAATTTACCATTTTAATGGCAATTTAATCTATATATATATATATAAAAATGCATTAAAAAAGTATGTGCATCAGTTGAGAACGGCTGAACCGATTTGGCACAATCGTTTTTTGTTGCGTTCGCAATTATCAGGAGATGGTTCCTACGAAAGAAATTTTTGAAAAAATCCACCGAAAAAGTCTGAAACCCGAAAAATCGAATAAAAAGTCATTTTAATATGAATTTTGTGAATTTTGAGTTAGGTGGTGTAGTGGTTAAAGCTTTGGCGTTTGGGCTGGGAAGTACTGGATTCGAATCCCACCGGGGGCTGCATGCAAATTAATATTTTTTTTTCCGATCTATTTTATCTATTTATCTAAATCTTCTATATATATAAAAACGGCTGAAATGATTTGGCTTAATCTTTTTTTATTGTGTTCGGAATAGTCAGGAGATGGATGGCTCTTACGAAAAAAAAATTTGGGAAAATCCACCGGAAAAATCGAATCGCGCGTATCCGAGTTTTTACAATATTTTCTCTTCTAAAAGATGGTCTTTTAGAAGAGAAAAATTGTAAAATCTAAGTGAAAAACTCGGAAACTTCCAGAAAAACCCGAAGAAAATTGATTTTTTTGTTCTTCCGCATAGTTGAGAACGGCTGAACCGATTTGGTTCAATCTTTTTTTGCTGTGTTTCCAATTTCCAAATGGTTCTTACGAAAAAAAAAATTGGAAAATTCACCGGGAAAATTCGGAACATCAAAAAATGATGTTTTTGTAAGGGATTTCGCACGTATCCGATCCAGATGGTCATTTAGAAGAGAAAAATTGGAAAATATGAGTAAAAACTCGGAAAAACCCGAAGAAAAAAAAGTCGGGAAATTTGGAAAATCGAAAAAATGATGTTTTTGTACAGGATTTCGCACGTTTCTTGCGCATAGTTGAGAACGGCTGAACCGAATAGGTTCAATCTTTTTTTGTTGTATTCGCAAATGCCAGAAAATGGTTCATATGAGAGATTACATTGATATGTATGTTCAGATCGAAACGAAACGTTATAATTACATCCGCTTCGATCAATTAAAACTATGTTCCGAGCAGTACAATCATCTGCGCAATGCCATCGCTTCGAACGGGGATGTAACCAACGTCGGTCAATTGACCGGTTGAATACATCCCCGGTTGAATTGAATTTCTCCCAGCAACATATGTTTGCAGCCCACGGCATATGCATGAATTTGCGCAGAAAGCTATGACGTATGTGCGGCATTACGGAGAGCCAGATTTGTTCATCACGTTCACATGCAATCCAAAATGGCCTGAAATTACCAATAATCTACTGCCAGCACAAACTTCCAGCGATCGCCACGAAATGACCGCACGTGTGTTTAAACAAAAACTCAGGACGCTAATGGACTTCATCGTTAAACAGGTGGTTTTCGAAGAGCCACGTTGTTGGATGTACCCAGTAGGAGTGGCAGAAGCGCATGCTCGTGTTCGTGAGTGAGTTTTTTAATGCGCTTGATTTACCTGGAATACCACTGTATAACTTGATCCTCAAGGTAGGATCTGTGATAATCATGCTACGTAATATGAACCATCGGAGATTGTGTAACGGAACGCAATTGGCTGAAAATAAACTGATGAACAACGTGAGTCAAGCGACGATCATCAATAGCAAATTCAAAGGAGAAGATGTTCTAATTCCGTGAATTCTTCTGATTCCAACTGACATTTTGTTCGACTTCAAGAGCATTCAGTTCCCCATTCGTTTGGCGTTCGCTATATGATTAACAAATCACAAGGTCAATCGTTTGGAAAGGGCGGAATAAATCTGGAATTTCGGTGTTTTTCTCATGGTCAATGAATGGAAAAATATTTTTTACCACAATGCATTGTATTGATTCCATTTAATTTCACTCGAATAAAATACATTGAATTATTTTGAATTCCAACTGACTTCAAATCATTTCCTGAATCATTTACTGAGAGAAAAAAATCGAAAAAACGACTCAAATTTCTATAGATGCCTGAGTTTGAATCGACATTTCATTCACTTTTCAATACATTATGCCGCCTTTATGGTTGCGTTCGTTCGTTCGTTCTGACAATTTTAACGACCAATCATATTGCTCAAAAATGATGATTTTTTTTCTTCTTGATTTTTCCACAAGAAATGATTGGTCGAAAAAACGATGGAACGAACGCAACATAAACAAGTGTAGAATTCGATGAACATAGAATGGAATGCTACTCAACTCAATCTTCTATTGTGAATTGAGTTTAGTTGTTTGATTTTATCTCTCATCAAAATCAATTTTCATGAAGCACAAAATTATTTGCTCGGAGCGAAAATTTTGGGGCGAAACGAGGTTCGCCGGGTCAGCTAGTTACTTATAAAATTTTAGGATGCTGTTTGCTGAAAATTTATACCACACAAATTAAAAATTATTGGTGCTGTCTTGTATATAATTCGCTTCGTATAGTAAATGAGGAAATGAAATATAATTTTACGTGATAAATGAGAATGAGTTGAGGTGTATAATCAATTGGTAAGTATGTAAGCATGACTAGTAATTGGCTTCCGTCTTTTCCTTAAAATTATTATAATTATTTTTTTCGGACATTCCAGATTCTTTCAAGTTCCAAAAGCCTACTCCAAGCTAATGACCCTTAGTCCGCATAATTTACCTTCGGAACATCTGTGTAATTACGCACGAAAAATCTCGAGGTTAACATTTTTCATGATTACTATACTTTATTTAACTATGTAAAAGAAAGTGAAAGTACAAAGCTTTGCGCTTTAGATTTTAAAAGGTGGTGCAGTATCATTACCAAAAATGTTACATTTCTTTCGCATTTAAGCGAAAAAATGAGATGCATGTACTTAATAATTTCCTTTTGCCATCATTTGCTGTTCAAGATGAACAGCAATGTTGAATTTTTACTGTATCTTATAAAGCAGAATTCTTATCCCATACACAATAATAATTCTTTTATAATGAATCGCAAAACTGTCTCATATTATATTTTATGCGACTACATATTTTTATTATATTTATCCATAAACGAAAAATGTGATTTGTTGTTTCTTTAGAATTGTTTGTTGTTGTAATGTTTGTTTATCGACCGGACATAAAAGATTTACTCGGTTTATTCGTCAGCCACAACGGACAAAAATCCTATAATAAAATCTAAACATAAATTGAATATATAAATTCCATTATCCATAAACAATTTACTTATTGTATTTTGATTGCTTTATGCTTTCAATATGGTCAAGCTTATGGGTGAATAAACTCTTACTAACGATTTTTATGGTATAAAGCATAGCACGAAATGGCGAAAAGATTTTGTACAATTTAAACAAAAATAAATTACATTGGGAACACATTGGTGAGTAAATTTCATATTTATGAATTTTATTTAGACATTACAAAACAATACATAAATTGTGTACATCAAAAGCTTTCTGGGAATTGGATTTAAACACTCAAATGTTCAGTAATCAATTATACTTTATGTATTAGCCTAGTGATGGAGGCACCCCTAGATCCCGTAACTTTAAAATCTTGTACATTTTAAAAACAATAACGATTGAAAGTTAATCAATTATTATATTACTAGGTGTCTGTGGCAGCTACAGTGCCGGATTATACAGTTAATTAAGCACAACAAAGTTTTAAACAGTATCTGCCTCAAGCTTAATATATAAATAAGTGAACTGCTTGAGAGTGTTTTGGCCCGGAAACCGATTGGAGAAATAAAAACAAACAGTTTTTTACAAATTTTGCAACCCAGTACATCGACCCCGAAACAGAACATCCGCTTAAAGAAGGTTTTCCTGTGTATAAGGTGGGCCATGAAGGGTGTTCTTTAACTTGAGCTACTGGAAACTGGCCAAGCGGTAACTGCAGAACGCTACAGCCGACAAAACTGAGTGCAGAACTTGATCAGAAAAGGTCATTTACTGGGCAAAGAACCAGAAAAGTAATACTGTTGTATGACAACGCTAACGTCAGCTCAGAAGACCTTATTGAACCTGGGATGGGAAGTTTTCGCGCACGTAGCATATTCACCATTATTTAGCTAAATTGCATTTTTTTTTCACTAACTTTAGGTACGTAGAATTAGAAATGACACAGACCTTTTAATGTCCAATGTCATATCATATCGTTTTATTCATCACATAACAATCCACAGCAATTTAAACCAAAACTGGTACTTAAAACTAGCGATACATTAATTTAATTTTTCTTTTTATTTATGAAACTAACTTATTCTAACTAAATTATTTAAATTTTTTGTATAATTTTTTCTTAATAAATTTTATTATTTATCTATTTTGCTGGTTTACTTACAACCATTCTACCCGAAATTTCAAAAATGAAACCCTCTTTATTTCTATCTTACGCTAATCATCAACCACACAAAAAGCAAACATAATTTTTCTAGATTGACCACATAGTATAAAATTTGCATACCATCGGATAATAACGGATTATTACACAAATCAAGAAGTATTGAAATTAACACTGTAGTGGTAAAAGTAGAGGTAAATAATTTTTTTTTTAATATTGAATTTTTTTTTTGTCCCTATCAGCGCATCTTGTTGTACGTAATCTTTAAACTTTTGTGTTTTGGATCCATTCCACAAATCTAATGGAAAACTCGGATAACAATGTATGAGTATCTTAAGAAATAGCATGCGTTTTGCATTGTATTTGTTTATAAAAAATAAGTTAAAAAATAGATTATGTTTATTTTCCGTGTGTGAAATTGTTCGAAGTCATAAAGCAAATTATTACATATGGTTGTAATATTGTAATATGTAATATTTGGTTTGACTGGTAAAAATTCAACATTTTCATTAAATTATTTATTTATTTAGACCTCGACGAGTTTGGCTAGATACCGAAACCAGAGGACTTTTGTTATGCTACAACGCTTGCAAAGAAGAGATCTAAAATATTAGTAATAAAAATATGCCTTTCAAAATATTCACGAAGACTTGCGACCATGAACATATTACCATTATACTTTTTACTTTATGGTGTAACATAGTCTTTGGAAAGTGATGTAAAACAAATTAATTGACATATATGTATGTAAGTATGTATGCCTCCAAAGAGTAGGTGGCTGAGAACAAAGCCTAAATACAATTGAATCAAAATGTTAAATAAATATGGAAAAAATGTATAACTTAGTTTTATTTATTTTATATGATCTTCTTAGCAATTAGTTCCTCAAACAATCTTTGCCTACGATTGTTATATTCGGGAAGAGAAGGCTAGTCAGTCTCACTATAGTCTCTTCAGGAGCATCTACCGGGTGCTCGTGCATGTGCTAAGAACATCGTTATGTGTAGTTACACAGTAGTTGTTGATCGACGTGCTTCGTAGAGTACTGCAATCTAAATAACTCTTGTTGAAGAATGAATTGTATTACACGATCGTTAATGTTCTGTCAATGCACCGTTATTTTTAAAAGCAGGGCTCAACCACATTTATTGGATCTCCTAGAATAAACTGGTTCTGATTAAAATAAGTTTGAAAATGTTCATTGATTTCTCTAAAAATTGAACTACGCCTGAGCACTTTTCTCGTCTCCTGGTACGACTCATACTCTCCACAGTAGACGTCAATAAACTTTTTACTAGCGCCTACTATACTACTTGTAACCAAATACTGAAGTATTTTTTTCTATTGTAATAAAATGATGAGTGCTGTTCAGGAGCCTTCATTTTAATCTGCTTCCTATCTATCACGACAATTTTTCGGATATAATAAGAGCCTCTGCATGAGACGGTCATTTTAATAGTGCTTGACCCAGAAATAACTTTTTGATGTAAAACATCTTTAGCGGCAGAGTAACTAAAAAAATTGTATAGAAATCATGTTACGGAAGTATTTATGCCGAACAAATAATATTAGATGTATTTGTAAATATCGACCAGAAAACAAAAATAATTAAATGTAAATAAACACAAAATTTACGCATGCTCATGCAATATATCTACACACATACGGCATTTCAAAATCATCGTGAACCGAATACCAAAAAAAAAAAAAAAAAAAATACACATTAAAATAAAACGACTGCTTTAATTTTTTTTGTTCTGTAATAATAAAAAAAAATTCAATTGAAGAAAATATCTAACGCGTTTGTTTTTTATTTATTTATGTCAAATGTGTGTGTTATTAATTTATGAAATTTTGTGATTGCGTGTTTCAAGTTTGTCATGATGGAGAATTAAGTCCAATGAGTTCTTTCTAGTACTATAAAACAATTTTGATTTATGACATTTATCTTATGTCTCGTATGTCAAATATGTGTTGTAAAATTCATTAGTGTCCAAATTTGGTGATGTTGATTTAAATATTTCAGATAGTGTGAAACAAAAAATGAAACGCAAGAATGAAACAATAAGTATAGTTGGACAAGATCGTCGATCATCGATACCACAAACTGCTGCGGAGAGAATGAGGCGGTTCCGCGAGAGAAAACGCCAACTAAACGAGACGAGACATTCTATCGAGCTTGGCCGAGAAATACCAAAATTTAAAAAAAATGAATTTGGCTCAGTTTGCTTCGTATGCGACCGTCTTTGGTATGCTTTGGATTTAAAGACGCCACCTATGCCATGTTACGAACTATTTAGAGCAGAGCTAAAAACGTACCTGCTCTTGCAAAATCAAGCTGGATCTAGTGGCTGATCGCTTAATTTCCCCGTGCTTGCCTTTCATACAAATCCGCCGTCTTTGCCATGGGCTTGGACAGTACGGAATACTTGGCCAAATTATAAACGAGATTAGATGACGATTTTTGTTTAAGTGTTCAGACCGAGTGTTTTGTATAAAATACATAAATAAGTTATTGGTTATTGTAGAAAAGCGAATTTTAAAAACATGCCTTCATATCTAGTCGAGACATCACTTTATAAACTTTACCAGGTTAAAGTGGATTTATGCAAGTTAACGTTGGATGCCATGGCTCCGCTAGAGCGCGATAATATAAGTGAGGATGCTTCAATAGACGATAGTCTACATGACCAGCAGCAGACATTGCTTTGGAGCGAGGAAAATTTTCTGCGAATAAACCCAAGTGAATGGTGTTTAGGGAATCCAAGTCGGTTCTACCCGACTTCGTGTAGTTGGGCAATTATCCACCCCCAGAGACACCCGAAACCATCGGGCATCGCCGCAAACAACCGAAACCGACAACCCTTCTATTCATCTCAACGAAAATGGAAAAAACATAAACGTACATGTACATATCCCATACGTTGGAGGGAATCCAATTACCCGACTAGGGAATCCAATTACCCGAATTTCGGGTACCCGACTTTCGGTTCCGTGTTTTTACCATTACTCCACCGGTTTCTACAAACATACGTTTCTATTTTTTCCATTTTCGTTGAGATGCATAAGAGGGTTGTCGGTTTCGGTTGTTTGCAGCATTTTCCGAAGTCTCTGGGGGGTAAGTAATGGCCCAACTACACGAAGTCGGATAGAACCGACTTGGATTCCCTAATGGTGTTTTCCCAGAGTATACTTTTTGACGAGCATAGTGAAGAACTATCAGCGGTCCTTTCCAGCGGTCTATCTTTTCCAGTTTCGAGAATTTTACAGTTTAGACAGTCCCGAGACAGAGTAAAAATTACCCCATTGATGATGGCTACCAGTGAACTCAGGCGTGCTGACAGACGCAGCATTACTCCTCAACAGTTATCGTAATGCGACTTTGTGTACGCGATTCACTCACTATTGCTTTTAAATATATCGGTCAAAATACCTCACTTACTCGGGAGCAAGTTGAATCGAAAAATGTTATCAGCGGTTGTATTGAAAATAACCTTGCGTGTCTTCGCTCCAATCCAATTACAACGTACTACTGACATCAACGTAAATGAGATCTTTTTGCTATGATCTGTCAACTTGGTTAAGCCAAATAGAAAGTTAGAAGCAATTTCTAACAATGAGCGCTGTATAAACTAAGGAATCCAAATGAGAGCATGCTCAGTGATGAGACATAGAAAAAGATGCACTTCAATACCAAAGCTTCCTTAGTGAATGAAAATCCAGTGACTTGTGCACTCCATTTCAACAAGGTGGTAGACACTCTCACGACGATTTTGCAGTCAAAGCTGCATTGCTCACTTGGATGTAATCGGGTGGCGCGTCTTTAAACGGATCAAGTTTCAGCATCGCGGAAGTCCACATGCGTACAAATTGTTGTGGCTGAAAAACGCACCTTTGAATACTACAGGTTCCGATACCCAATCGGCCCGTGCTATGACTGATCGGTTCATGAACGTTTTGGAAAAACGAGCTTTTGTCTATTCTAAATTGTAGCGACTTAAACATACGTTTACATGTTATAAGAAGAGAGGGGGCAAATATCCTCAGCTCTGTCGCTTTGGATCTTCGTTAATGCCTATGAGGGACAATCATAGAGTCTGTTATTCGAAGAGTTATCAGAAATACTGGCAAAACTTAAAAGACAAGGATCATGCTGATAATCGAAGCTTCCAACGGCAGCTCGATTCTCTTGAGTTCCAAGTTTACGAGTCATATTTTGATTATCTCAAGCCTATTATTTCCTGAATATCTAATGAGGACCCGGATTCGCCAAAAAGACTTAGGCTAGATTTAAAATAAAAACTGAATATCCTAAAAATCATTTTGTTTTGTATCATTTTTATTTTCTAACTAATCATTAATTAAAAGAAAACGAATTACTATGAAGAAAAAAACGAATTACATAGTTATTTAAAAATGCAAATTTTCGATGATGATGTTTTCACATAAACTTCGCGAGTTGTGCGTTAACTCACTGTTTCTTTTTTTTATAATATTTTAGATACGTTTTTGTAACTTTTAAAATATTTATAAACAAAGAAATCAGCAACTAGAACTACAAACAACGTTCCATGCTGTAGATTTCGCTACCTCAAACAAATTGCACAAGTACCGAAATGTTTCCTTATTGGCCACACCACAAACAAATGTACACATCAATTTAGGGGTCTAATTCCTCTCTGCCAGAACCACTATGCACCTGTCTCGTTGATTCGTATTTGAATTGAGAAATGAATATTTAGTAACCGAAATTAGAATAAAACAAAAACTTACCTATCAAACCCAAAACTGTTCGGATTTGAACGGAAATGCATTTTAAAATACAGGTCGGAATATGCTTCAACCGTTTCCATAAAATTCTATACTTTCACATGTTCTTGTTCATGGTCAGAATCAGAATCGGAAGAAAAGAAGAATTTAGCGTCGTCAACTTCTTCATCATCACTTAAGAACAGATCTACGAAATACTAAAAAAAACATCAATTTCACGGAGAAAAAAATCACTATTTTTTTCCTATTTATGTATGGGAATCAGATTATAGTAAATGGTACTATAATATTTGTATAAGTTTCTATAAATATGGCGGACTTTCCGTTTTGCATAGCAGTGAGTGCCATATAGGAATTGTTCCTATAACATAAATCAGTTACTTAATCACATAGTAGTATTTCCTATTATCTATAGAATATGTGTGGAAAAGTTTCTCTTTTCTTAATGGAATGCCCGTTAGTCTAGGCAAGCTACACTAAATGATTTTCTCATCTGTTTCTGTAGCCAATAGCCATTGTGAGTTGATATTTTAAACAGAAAAGTGTGTTGTGTTTTCTGAAAAAAGTAATTAATTATTATTTTTTACACAAAAATATTAGAATTCAAAATGGAATCGGGCTAAGAATTAATTGGAAAAATGGTAAAGTCGTAATTTCTTATCAATATTGGAAGTCGCTGAAGTTGAGCCGAAATATCAGCCCGAAATTTTTGGTAAGTTTTTTCGCTAAAGTGTAGTCATCCCGAAAAAAATGTACGTATAGAAAAAGTGTAGTCTCATCCCGAAAAATATAATATGCATAGTGTAACGTACACTTTAGAAACAACGTATTTTTTATTTTGTGTGGTTGTATTACCAGAATATTATTATCATTTTTAATTTTCTAATGTTGTTACGACTGTGTTGTCTTAACAAGACATTTTTTGTAAATTTGTTTCTATTCTCCATGGTTTCTTGCGTCCGAGTTTTTCACTGTGTGAACGTGGTGTCTTGGTGGATGGATTCTTGTGTGTTTTCTTCGGTTATGTTGGCAACGGAACAAAAATGGGAGAGAGAGAGATAACCATGCGCATCGAGTGTGTGCAAAGTAAAACGTTTTGAAAAAAATGTTTTTTCTTGTATGTCTCTCTTTTGTACCAACGAAAATTTGGTATAAAGGAGAGACAGAGAAGAGAGATACATTTTCTTCTAAAACGTTTTACGAGCTGTGCGACGCTCGAATATTTTTTTTTGTTTGGGCATTGAGTTGGTAATTTTTGAGAATTCGAGTTGTGATTTGGTCGAGTTTGGTGGATATTTTTTTTGGATAAAAAAAAAAAAAATTAAATTTTAAGTAATGGCAAAATGTGAAATGCCTGAAAAATATTTTGTTTTGTATTGAGTGCTAATAAAAAAAAATTAAATAAACTTTTGGCTTGTGTGGTGTAATATAGTATATAATTTAAAAATAAAAAAATAAATAAAATAAAATAAAAGCAAATGGCCTAAATAATTTTTTTTGATAAGTACATCTCTTCGAGTCCGCCATAGTGAGAATCTGGAAATTTACTTTTTTGGCCTGTTCATAGTTGAGAATATTGACTTCATTGATTTATCAGGGCAATATTTAAATATTTAAGAAACGGATTTTATTTGGGCATGTGTGAAATCATATAAAAAATACGAATATTCCTATATGGTTTTGTGAGTGAATTTTGTGACGTCATAACGAAATTTCTTTGTGGCCCGAATACGACGAAACAAAACTTAGTGAAAAAAATCATCAAAAATCAACGGGTGCCGCCACATTTTTACGGGCACTGTATAGCATCGGTAAACAACAGCGGGGACAACTGCCTTTGGAGTACCGTAATTTTCAACGTATGTCATTTTATATTTTTACCGGTACGCCAAAATTTAACGGGTGCTGCACATGTTTTTCGGTCAAAGGCGGTAAGACGCCCAAAGTTATTTTTTCTTCTACGTTTTTTTTGCGGGACAACGCCCAATATAGTTGGTATACCGGGTCCCGATTCGTAGTCGCTTTTATTTGGTATCGGGGAAAGGCCCCGCAACGGTTTGAGTGGCCAACCGGCTATTTGTTTGGATATCGGGGAAAGGCCCCGCAACGCCGGGTAGCCAACCACTGGTTGCCCGATTTTTTTTTTTTGGTATCGGGGAGAGGCCCCGCAACGCCCATTTTATTTTTGGCCGGGCGAGGCCATTCGTGAATATTTTGTGGTAACGGCACCAAGGCCGCAACGGTCCGGGGCGGCGACCCTGTGGCATGACGGCCGCGCAAGGCCGCAACCCATTTTTATCGGGGAGAGGCCCCGCCACGATAACGGCACCAAGGCCGCACCAAGAAATTTATTTTATTAAGGTACAATTTTTTTAAATTTTTATTTAGATTTTTTTTTTTGATTATTTTCTTAAATTTTTTTTATTAAATTTAAATTTTTTATATTTTGTAATCGAGCGCCGCACAGCGGGCGCGCGCTCGATGCGCATTGTTATCTCTCTCTCTCGTTTTCTCCTAGTGCGGGTGGAGGGGGAAGTTGTTTTGCTTTTGTTGTTTTTTTGTTTTCTTAGAAATAAAATGAATTATTAAATTTTTTCGGTGTGGTGTGATGGGAGCGGAGACTCCCTCTATGGCGGTTTAGTGTTTGCGGTCCCTTGGTGCCCGCATCCAATTCCGTAACCAGGGCTTGGCCCCGTTTGAATTCGGATGGATGCGCGCACCAAGGCACCGTTCTCGGTTTATAATTTTTGAGTTGTTCGTTCCTCAAGTTCCGGCCGACGAATTTCGGCGGAACTACGGTTCTTATTTATTATTTGCGTTTCCCCAACTTTCTGTTAATCACGGTGTAGGCCAGGAGCCCTGCATGCCTCAAACCCCACGACCCTCGCACTTCTCGCTGAGAACGTAGCCGGCAAAACATCACCGTGGAGGCCTCTGCAGGAGCTTAGTGAAAATCTGCAGGTTGGCAGTAGCCAGCCTGTAACAGTGGCGCCCAAACTTGTCGCGAATTTTAATTTTGATAATTTTTAATTTTTTATGATTTGTAGCTGCACTCCCTTTGGCGTGCGCGTCCAGTGTCGAAACCGGTGTTTCACACTGTTTGAATTCGCATGGACGCGCACACCAAAGCCAGTCTCCCGGTTGACATTCCCTATCTACGATCGCAACCAGCACGGGCTGTTTGATTGCGCGTAGATGGGGGATGTCATCCCCTATTCTTTGGACATCCGACTTCCGAGCTCTTTCCCATTTCCACTATGTTGTGTCTGATTGTGGTGGAGCTCGGATGTCATTTGTCTGGAGTTTAGTTTAGCTTCATTTCTTCCCTTGCCCCGAAATTTCTCGACCGAAATTTGAGGAACAACAATTTTTATTATTATTATTATTTTTCTTTATTTTATTATTATTTAGCCGACATGGAGTGGGATGTCCACTCTCATCATACCAACCGTGTTGTCGTTTTGATTAAAATTTTATTTTGATAAATATATTTGATTTTTGGATATTTTGATTTTTTTCTTTTTGGTTTAGCGGGGTTGTATTGGAACCCGCGGGTACTTGTTAGTACTTCAATTTATTATATTTTCCTTCATTTGATTATATTTTTGTACTATAATTCTGCTTACATACCATTGGGTGTGTGGGTAGTCTTGGGATTTTTATATATTTTATTTTTTTATCTTCTTTCGTATCGTTTCAAATTTCAACGAGCCCCTCCAAATTAGGTTCTCATCGAAAAGCGCCACTTTGGGGGGTATCTCGTCTTCCGTCGTTAAACTAACCGTGGGAATACTGGACCCACAAACCACCACAAGGTAACCATTCCTTCCTTCTTTTATTATTATCTTATTTATATTTTGTTGCTGACACTTTGCCTCCTTATCTGGGTGTGTTGGTAGTTTCATTAGCTACGTTATTATTATTATTAAATTTTGTTTATTATTATTTTGTATGAATTCAAATCCGTGGGATACGCCAGAAAGGCCTCAAAGACGTACAGTGTGGGATAACTCGGACGTAGAACCACGTATCCAACGTAACCATCCGTGGGATCGAGTGGAAGTTAACCAAATTCACAATCGAATTGAGTATTATCCAACGCACGGGGTAACTTTCTGGTTGTTTATCACGATTTGATATTCATTGGTTGAATTTTTGTTGTTGTAATTATTTTAACGAGCCCCCCCAAATTAGGTTCTCATCGAACAGCGCCACTTTCGGGGGTATCTCGTCCTATCCGTCGTTAAACTAATCGTGGGAATACTGGACCCACAAACTCTTACAAGGTATCCATTCCTTTTCGTGTTATTTATAAAAATATTTCGTGTTTTTTTTTATTATCTAGTTATAGTGGGTGTGGAATATCTTTAGTTGTAATTTCCTCTAATTTAAAACCTTCCGTTTGAGTTAGAGTTATTTTGAATTAAAATTTTTGTATTTTTATAAATCAATAAAGACTACGTTTTTTCGAACTAACCAAACTTATTCCCTAACCTTACCTGAATTCTAAAATGGACGTAAATCTACTGCAACGAGACGAAGTGGAGGTGGAATGTCTCCTTCGTGACATACGCTTCGACACATCAGATGCAATTCATCAACTCGAGGAAGCGGTCCGAAGTGAGCAGGCCGAGACTAAACCAGCGCCCGGAAAAATGCATACAAACGCATCGAAACGACCAGATATTGAGATCTCAACGTGTCTCAAGAAATTGGAGGAGATTCGGGGAGCGATCACAGTGTTGGATCCGGCGACAAAAGATCTCATGCTATTGGTGCAACGGTACCACTCTCGTTTATTACATTTGGCAGGTCGGCTTAGTCGCGCATTCAAATCACCGAAATACGAGCAACCCGCGCGTAAGGTACATCAAGCATGTTCCGAATTATTGACCAGTCTGCAGATGTACCTGGATGACCAGGAAAAGTTGAACGTTTCCATAGAAAGCGCAAAGGGCGTACATCTCGCGTTGGAAATACCTCCCCATGAGGAAACAAATGAAGAGATTCAAGTTCAAAATCTCGGTAGCGAGGATGATTCCGACCACCCACAACCGCAGGAGCGAAGATGCACTTTGGAGGATCCCCTTGATCAGATTCAAACGAACCACACGGCGGTACAACAATCAAATGCACAGACCACCTTGTTGGAATCCATGCTGCAAAAGTTCGAAATGGTATCACAACAGCTGGTAAAGTTGGATCAACGGCAAAACAACCTCCAGACTCAAATCGTCGGAAATAATCTGTTCTCAAGAGACATCCCGATTCCAACCGTACACGATCGAGCGCCTCCGACGTCCACCAGTTCGCCCGTGTCGCCAAAATTTGTCGATCGACGTTTGTTGTCCGGTAGTGGACTAAGTTTCACGGGATCTCCATCGGGAATCAACATCGATATGTTCCTGTTTCAAGTTGATACCATCGCTTCATCCCGGGGATTATCCGAGCAAATCTTATTATTGGAGCTCCATACCATTCTAAAGGACCTCGCGTTGCAGTGGTACTGGACATTTCGTAAACACAACCCGCACGCGACCTGGTCAGAACTACGAAGCGGAATTATCGAGCGCTTTCAAGATCGTCGCACAAATTACGAAATCCGCAGAATGGTCGAGGCACGTAAACAACAACCGAACGAAAGCTTTCTGGATTTCTACAACCACGTCTGGACCCTTACATTACAATGTCGAACGCCGTACTCAGACGAAGAGCTCATTCAAATTTTGATGAACAACATGAAGCCTACGCTACAATACCACCTTACAGATCGTCAGTTCAGCAGCATCAACGAACTAATCAAAAGCTGTTCTGCTTGGGAGGAGTCTTTCCGGCGGCTCAAAGCTCCGGCGGATCCTGCAATCCATCCACGACGCGTGATCAATGAGTTATCAGGCAGTCCGTATGATGATGTTGGAGCATATGACTCTTATGAGAATTATCCCTTAACTGATGTTCTGCCCGATAACTCAGTATCCGCAATTCAAACGGGGAGCAGGTATTCGTCGGCAGCAGCGAGACGTTCGGGCGGACAAGTCCCAGCAGACAGTTCGGGATTGGTTTACAAACAACATGCCAATCATAGTAAAAATATCGTCTGCTTTAATTGTTCGGATATGGGTCACACGTTCATGGATTGTCAATTGGCTCCCGTTGGATTGTTTTGCTATCGATGTGGGCTACGAGGGACGATATCTGCGCGTTGTCGACGTTGTGCCGAAGAACGACACGCTCAATCAAGATTGTCGGAAAACCAGAACAGTGGTTCTTGGAGGACTGGGCCACGAGAATCACCACAACCACAACCGCAACCCAGACTGATGTTACCACGGACAAATCCACTCAAACCGATTCTGGAGGATGCAGCGAGCAATACGGACGCGGAAATCCGCTCCTATTCGAATCCGACGAAGAGGTAAGCTCGTCTGCCAGTAATGATTCCTTTCCCGATCCTTCTTCCCCATCCAATCCTTCCTCCCTTCCTGTCGCTCTTAAATTTTTCTATAATGCCCCATCATTGGCAAAGTTAGATCGTTTAAAGCGTTCAAAAAAATATTGGAACCGTCGCGTCGCAATGAGAAATGATGTGATTTCCTCCGTTCTATTCTCCGAGGGTAGTGACACTCGGCCTTACGCCCAGGTCTTTATAAATAAGATACCTTTTAAGGGTCTTCTCGACAGCGGGGCGAGTGTCAGTGTTCTCGGGAGTGGATCGGAGAAACTTCTGTCAAATCCTTTTGTTGAATTCCATAACTTTCCTTCCACTATAACTACCGCGAGTGGCCAAGTCCAACGAGTTTTTGGTTATATCCGAGCTAACGTCGAATTTAACGGAGTCACTAAATTTATGAATTTTCACGTTGTCCCTTCCTTGGAACAACCGCTTTATTTGGGTATCGATTTTTGGAATCGTTTTGGAATTTCCCCAAAAATCTCCGCGTTGAATAATTCGGACGAATTAGGTGAAACTACCAACACACCCAAATTCCATATTTTAACATCTGATGATCGTCGTAAATTGGATCTCATTCGCGAATATTTTCCGAGCAGCGATATTTTAGGTTTGGGCCGCACATCCCTCATCACTCATATGATCGATGTCGGTTCCGCAAAACCAGTCAAACAACGTTTTTATTCCGTGTCCCCAGCTATCCAGAAACTCATGTATGCCGAGTTGGATAGGATGTTGTCTTTGGGGGTTATCGAGGAGTCACAAAGTTCCTGGTGTTCACCGGTCACGTTGGTGCGTAAGGCCAATGGGAAAGTTCGTCTGTGCTTGGATGCTAGAGAACTGAACAAGGCAACCGTCAAGGATGCGTATCCGCTGCCCATAATCAACGGATTGTTGGGTCGTTTGGGACACACCCGATTCATTTCGGCGATTGATTTGAAGGATGCCTTTTGGCAGATCCCACTCGACCCAGCATCCCGCGATAAAACAGCGTTTACGGTTCCTGGACGGCCCTTGTATCAGTTCAAGGTGATGCCGTTTGGCTTATGCAACGCACCACAGACGCTTTGTCGCTTGATGCACCGCGTGATCCCGTACCAACTGCACGATAAGGTCTTTGTGTACCTCGATGACCTTCTGGTCACATCCTCCACTCTGGCTGAACATTTCGATTTACTACAACAGGTTGCTGGATATCTGAAGGACGCTGGTTTAACAATCAATTTGACCAAAAGTAAGTTTGTGTTGAAAGAAGTCGACTATTTAGGTTATATTGTGGGTGATGGCTGCCTCCGTACAAACCCAGATAAATGTAAAGCTATTCTGGAGTACCCTATTCCGAAAACGACGAAACAGATTAGACGTTTTCTGGGAATGTGCGGATGGTACCGTCGCTTCATTCCAAATTTCGCCTCCTTAGCTTCTTCTCTCACCGATCTTACTGGTAAAAACACTAAAGTATGTTGGTCTGCAGCTGCTGATTCTTCCTTTAATGCCCTTAAAACCGCCTTGTCAACTGCCCCAGTATTGACGCATCCTGATTACACTAAACCTTTTTTTATTCAGTGCGATGCCAGTGCCGTTGGGGTCGGTAGTGTCCTATTTCAGGTGGACGCCGAGGGGGTGGAGCGGCCCATTGAGTTTTATTCCCATAAGCTCAATGCGGCGCAGCGAAACTACTCGGTGACCGAGCTGGAATGCTATGCTGCGTCCTCAGCGTGCGAAAATTCCGTCCCTACGTAGAAGGCTATCCATTCGTCATTTATACTGACCATTCCAGTTTGCGCTGGTTAATGAGTCAAAAAGACCTCTCCGGACGTTTGGCGAGATGGAGTCTTAAACTCCAAGCGCTGGATTTTCAAATTGGATACCGAAAAGGTTCAGTTAACGTTGTACCTGATGCGCTGTCTCGAGCTTTTCCGGATGAATCCGCTCCTTGTGAGGATGATTCCGAAAGTAAGAGCACGCCTGATCCTGGTGCCCAATTTGAGGATCCAGTCTTGTCGAGTAAAAACATCGACCCTTCCGTGAATGCGTTAATACCTTCTTCAGTCCCCATTCTGCACGTTGATCAAAATTCGGTTGCGTTCCAAGATCCAGATTACGTCGATCAGATCGCGAAAATTCGTTCATTAAAAGATTGTTCGCACAACTACAAAATCCAGGATGATAAATTATTAATATCCCCTTCGTTTGGTTTTAAATATGCGGATACCGACCTTTCGAACTGGAAATTAGTTATTCCGAATAGCTTGACCCAATCACTTATCGAACAGGCTCACGTACCTCCCACTTCAGCACATTTAGGCGGCAGCAAAACTCTCGAACGCCTTCAGCGTCAATTTTACTGGCCTCATATGGCAAAACAAGTTGAACAGTACGTTGCTAGCTGCACTAAATGTAAAATGAACAAAGCTGTTAATTTCTCTACACAACCAGCCATGGGAGCTCAGGTCACGTCAACTCGCCCGTTTCAAAAATTGTATGTAGATTTTTTGGGTCCGTATCCACGTTCGAAACTCGGAAATACCTGTATCGTTATCGTTCTGGATCATTATTCGAAATTCGTAGTTGTCAAACCCTTACGCGAGGCGTCTGCCTCATTATTGTGTCGATTTCTAGAAAATGAGGTATTCCTTTTATTCTCCGTACCCGAAATTGTTACCTCCGATAATGGGAAGCAGTTCACCTCGAATCTATTTAAAGACCTGTTAGCTAAATACGGTGTAACCCATTTACGTACGCCGGTGTACTCGCCCCAAAGTAACGCTTCCGAGCGTGTTAATAGAACATTAATTGCCAGTATTCGTTCATATTTGAGCGATCACGACCATAATTTGTGGGACAAAAATTTGCAGGAAATTGCGGCTGCTTTACGTAATGCCATACACGATTCGATACATTATTCCCCTCATTATGTCGTGTTCGGTCAACATATGTCGATGCACGGTTCGGATTACTCACTGCGACGATTACTCGATGAACATGATCCCGGTGAAGTCCATGCATGGGCTAAGCCAGATCGAGTAAATCTGTTAAAGGATCGTATTATACATTATCTGCGTGTGGCATACGAGAAGGGAGCTCAGCATTACAACTTGCGTAGTACTAAGCGCTCTTTTCGAGTTGGACAATCCGTCTTTATACGATCTTTTGCGTTGAGCGATGCGACGAACAAATTCTCCGCGAAATTAGCCGGAAAATTCAAACCCGCGGTAATTTCTGGTAAAGTAGGTCAGGTGGCGTATACCGTCGAAGATTTGAATGGCAAATCTCTAGGCACTTATCATGTTAAAGACATCCGTGTTTAATCGTTTCTCTCTATCTTCATTTTCGTGTTGTTTGTTTTAGGCCCGGCTTATGAGACATCTCAGGGTGTGGGACGTTCCCACGTTTGTTACGACTGTGTTGTCTTAACAAGACATTTTTTGTAAATTTGTTTCTATTCTCCATGGTTTCTTGCGTCCGAGTTTTTCACTGTGTGAACGTGGTGTCTTGGTGGATGGATTCTTGTGTGTTTTCTTCGGTTATGTTGGCAACGGAACAAAAATGGGAGAGAGAGAGATAACCATGCGCATCGAGTGTGTGCAAAGTAAAACGTTTTGAAAAAAATGTTTTTTCTTGTATGTCTCTCTTTTGTACCAACGAAAATTTGGTATAAAGGAGAGACAGAGAAGAGAGATACATTTTCTTCTAAAACGTTTTACGAGCTGTGCGACGCTCGAATATTTTTTTTTGTTTGGGCATTGAGTTGGTAATTTTTGAGAATTCGAGTTGTGATTTGGTCGAGTTTGGTGGATATTTTTTTTGGATAAAAAAAAAAAAAATTAAATTTTAAGTAATGGCAAAATGTGAAATGCCTGAAAAATATTTTGTTTTGTATTGAGTGCTAATAAAAAAAAATTAAATAAACTTTTGGCTTGTGTGGTGTAATATAGTATATAATTTAAAAATAAAAAAATAAATAAAATAAAATAAAAGCAAATGGCCTAAATAATTTTTTTTGATAAGTACATCTCTTCGAGTCCGCCATAGTGAGAATCTGGAAATTTACTTTTTTGGCCTGTTCATAGTTGAGAATATTGACTTCATTGATTTATCAGGGCAATATTTAAATATTTAAGAAACGGATTTTATTTGGGCATGTGTGAAATCATATAAAAAATACGAATATTCCTATATGGTTTTGTGAGTGAATTTTGTGACGTCATAACGAAATTTCTTTGTGGCCCGAATACGACGAAACAAAACTTAGTGAAAAAAATCATCAAAAATCAACGGGTGCCGCCACATTTTTACGGGCACTGTATAGCATCGGTAAACAACAGCGGGGACAACTGCCTTTGGAGTACCGTAATTTTCAACGTATGTCATTTTATATTTTTACCGGTACGCCAAAATTTAACGGGTGCTGCACATGTTTTTCGGTCAAAGGCGGTAAGACGCCCAAAGTTATTTTTTCTTCTACGTTTTTTTTGCGGGACAACGCCCAATATAGTTGGTATACCGGGTCCCGATTCGTAGTCGCTTTTATTTGGTATCGGGGAAAGGCCCCGCAACGGTTTGAGTGGCCAACCGGCTATTTGTTTGGATATCGGGGAAAGGCCCCGCAACGCCGGGTAGCCAACCACTGGTTGCCCGATTTTTTTTTTTTGGTATCGGGGAGAGGCCCCGCAACGCCCATTTTATTTTTGGCCGGGCGAGGCCATTCGTGAATATTTTGTGGTAACGGCACCAAGGCCGCAACGGTCCGGGGCGGCGACCCTGTGGCATGACGGCCGCGCAAGGCCGCAACCCATTTTTATCGGGGAGAGGCCCCGCCACGATAACGGCACCAAGGCCGCACCAAGAAATTTATTTTATTAAGGTACAATTTTTTTAAATTTTTATTTAGATTTTTTTTTTGATTATTTTCTTAAATTTTTTTTATTAAATTTAAATTTTTTATATTTTGTAATCGAGCGCCGCACAGCGGGCGCGCGCTCGATGCGCATTGTTATCTCTCTCTCTCGTTTTCTCCTAGTGCGGGTGGAGGGGGAAGTTGTTTTGCTTTTGTTGTTTTTTTGTTTTCTTAGAAATAAAATGAATTATTAAATTTTTTCGGTGTGGTGTGATGGGAGCGGAGACTCCCTCTATGGCGGTTTAGTGTTTGCGGTCCCTTGGTGCCCGCATCCAATTCCGTAACCAGGGCTTGGCCCCGTTTGAATTCGGATGGATGCGCGCACCAAGGCACCGTTCTCGGTTTATAATTTTTGAGTTGTTCGTTCCTCAAGTTCCGGCCGACGAATTTCGGCGGAACTACGGTTCTTATTTATTATTTGCGTTTCCCCAACTTTCTGTTAATCACGGTGTAGGCCAGGAGCCCTGCATGCCTCAAACCCCACGACCCTCGCACTTCTCGCTGAGAACGTAGCCGGCAAAACATCACCGTGGAGGCCTCTGCAGGAGCTTAGTGAAAATCTGCAGGTTGGCAGTAGCCAGCCTGTAACAATGTAAAAATAACATTACAGTAGTAATGTAATTTTATAATTTTTTATCAAATCTAAAAGAAACGGTAAAATATAAAAAATAGTATACATTTAAAAGCTTTAACTATTAAAATATAAAATAATTTTTGACCAAAAGGTACATGAGTGTATACTTTCTAAATGTAAACGGATTAAAATCTAATCCTCAAATATATTGATAAACATTTATAAAAACAATATTGAAATTTTTGTAATGCGAAAACCTTAATGGAACCAACACTAGTGGTACATACGACTAGCTAGAGAATAAGTAAATGATCCTAAAAAAATCCATCTACTGATATGGATAAAAAAAATGTAAATCATGGCGATAAATAATGCAAATTACGGCTAGATAGGTCTTGCTAACATCAATAGTTTCTGGGCATTTCATTTTCAAATCACGGGGATAAATAATGCAAATTTCGGTTTACATTTACATAGAGAAATTTTTGTTCGAAATTCGAACACATAGTTGATAAATTCGTTTAACCATGCTTTCCTGAAGGAATCACTTTGCTCGTTACAGATGTTATGAAGTACACAACATGCCTTAATTATACAGCTTGCATTGTCAATATTGACTTCAAGGCCTTTATCAATTCGTCTAAATCTAGCCTTTATTTGCCCGAATTCGTTTTCAACTACTCTCCTGCATTTTGAAAGATGGTAATTGAAAATTCGTTCGTGGTTTGGCTGGTCCGGTATATAAGGGTATGGCTTTATTAGACTATCTGAGATTCGAAATGCTGAGTCACCGATTAATAAGATAGGAACCTTTTCCTTATTTATTAATTTAAATTTATTTTTAAACAAAGGGTTTGTTTGGTGTTCTATTTTTGATTGTTCAAATATACCGGAATCGTCCATCCTTCCCGGCGAACCGATGTTTATGTATGTGAATCTATATCTTTAAATAGAAATAATGATTATTGTAATTGTAATGATTATTAAGAGCTTATAATTATTGTAAAAATATTCACCTATAGTCCACGACAGCCAGTATAATAATGGAATACCATCCCTTAAAATAATAATAATCGACTGCCTCATCTTTACGTGGTCGCACTTCAATATGGCAACCGTCTAGAATTAAATGTCAATATTAAATACAAATTTATTTGTGATTTCGTATGATTTTTAATAATGCACACCAATAGCACCAAAACATTGTGGAAACCCGAGCATTCCGAAACCCTGAACAATTTCATCAACCTTTTCTTGCGTTGCTGGATATGTATTTAAAAATTTAGTTTTAAACGCGGAATACAGCTCCTTGGAAATGTTTAAAACAATTTCTCCGACTGTTGTTCTTCCAACACCAAAGAGGGAAGCAATTGTCCTATATTCGGCTGATGAGCCCAACGCATATAAACCAATAGCTAGCCTTTTGTCTAAAGCTATTGGGGCATGGAATGATGTTTTTTGCCTTTTAATGTGGTCTAAATCATTTTTAATATAGGTGAATATAGTTCTTGTCACTCGGAACGTATTTTTAAATTTGGCATCGTCAAATTTCGGAACTTCTTCTTCCCAACATCGTGATTGTTCAACCTAACCAAAATTAATAAAATTATTGTAAACTAAAATATAATGCTGCATTTTATTTGACTGTTAACTTACAATTGGCCAAAAGCGCCTGTTTCTACGTGTCTTAAATTTATTTTTTCCGGCATATATAGCTGCATAAAATGATAATTTATTTAAATAATAAATAGCTTTCTTTTTCGCCATTAATGCCTCCTTTATTAAACGAGATGATTCTTTTTCTAATAAATATATTTGCCTGAAGTTAGAAACTTGCATCGAGTAAGAATTTAATAAAAAGTTTATATCAGCCATTTTAATCTTTCACTGCTTATATTTTAATATTTTTACACAAAAACACTAAATTCAAAGCTAGTCACAAACAACTGAACTGAAATTAAATTTGTTTTTATTTTGACAACCGAAATTTACTTTGTAGTGTGTCACGTATGCTCATTTCGTAAATCACGATTATGAAACCATAGTTACGAAACCAATAGTGTGTATGATATTATATAGTTATTGCTCGATGGTTAAACTAAATAATTCAAGTAGTCCTAAAAAACATCCATTCTCTTTTATTGTAAACAACGCCTAATTGATCAAAAATGGAATTGATGGAAATTATTTTTAGTACACAAACAAAAAATTTTCGTGACACAGAGTCGCGACATATTAGTTAAAAAATGATTTAGTATCTATTTTTTAATATTTTGTTTAATTTTTTAATTATGTTATTAATTTTACAAATGATAACTAAATAATCTCCAAATCCTTTTGATTTTTCTCTTGATGCCATAAGCTTGTGCTTATATTGTTTATGCGTTAATCAAGGCTTGTCATACTAAACAAACTGCTAATGCTTATTTTGGTTCTCGCTTGAATGACATATAGCGTAATGCATTGGTCATTTACAACAACAATCGTATTAAAAATTAACCCTAATGGATTCATCTAAATCCACATTAATTTGGATTTACGTAAATCAAATCCAATTTTTAGTACTAAAGGTTTGTACTAAAATATTAAAAGCAGTATTTCAAACTACAAAATAGACATAGATATTATTATGTTTATAAAATAAAAACAAAATATTAATAAAATCACGAAATATGCAATATACATAGGAAAAAATATTTCTACTTACAAACTTCAAAGCCAAAAACTAAATCCGAAAATGGCTGTTGATTTGGAAAATTCTAAATCCAAAACTAAATCCTAATCTACTTTTACCAATGCTATACAGCTATCCAAATTTTTTATAGTACAAAAGTTAAAAACAAAATTTTTGGCGAGAGTACTAAAGAAATTCTTTTTCAATCATCTTTCATTGCCATTTTATACTTTCTGGTGTTCGTTTCCAGTTGTGTAGTGTATGTTATTTCCGTATTTTCATTGCTCATTTTTTTGTTATATAACATAAATAATCAGTTTTTTTTAAAACTAACTACTTTGTAATTTGTCTATTTTTTTGATATTGAGAAACAGAAAAACCGTTGGTTTCTCATTTTGTATTTGCCATTAATTCGGTTGTCCTTCGTCGTAATATTGTATATTACATTCTTTGGTGAACAGATTTGGTAATACAATACGGAATGCCGTATTGGTGTTTCGTTTGTATACTCCTCAGGATTTAAATTTTTATTTTATTTTTACCTGCCTGGTTTACTTTTCGGTTTCGTCATCACACTGACTGCGAAAAGGTATATTAATCGAAAAAATAAGCACAATCTGATTGAGAGAAGTCTAGAAAGTGCTCTTCTATCGTTGTCGCTCCTACTTTACAGACTAACTACATCTGATACGATAGAAATGAAATCTATATGCTAACATCTTTATGTTAAACATACAAAAATAAATCGACAAATGTTGTGTAATATTTGGTACTCAAAAAAAAATGTTTATGGAGAAAAGCCGATAACTATGGCTTGAGCTATATAAGACAATGCACAATGTGACACATAACACATTAAAAACGCCAAGTCGTAACTTTTTTGTCACCACCAGAATCGAACCCAGGACCCCTGAATTACATAGCAGGGCTCTACTAAATATGCTATCGAGGGCGACAAGGTTATGCAAAGTTACGCAATAAGTTGTGTTCTTCTGGTAATTTTAACAATGAAACAGAAGTTACCAATATTACCATTAATTACAAAGGTGCATTAATGTCATCTGGATTTAACAATAATTCACAAATTAATGAAAGTAATCTCATTAATAATGATAATTTAAATAAAATAAATTGAGTTTTTCGTCGATAATTATTCTGCAGCTGGAAATAGTCAAAAAGAAATTATTTGTTCCGACAATAAATCAAATAGTAAACAAATGATTTTATCTGTTTTTAATAAACCGAAAACTTCCGGGGCCATTAATATTATATCAATTGAAATCCTAAAGCCACCCTTTACAATAATCAATTTACCGATACATCATGAAGTTCCAAACCAAATATTAAACATTTCTGACCACAAAGATCGAAACTCCCGCCGAACTATTTACAAAAACTTCAGATATGCTGGACATGCCAGTTACAAATATTGAAATTTTGAATAATATCAGGGACAAAGCACGAGTATCATCAGTTAAACTTGTTTTAGTGGATAGTGATGAAGATTTTGTAACATTAAATCAAAAATTTGTGAAATTCAATACACTTAAACCTAAAAATTTAATAAATATGAAAAGTCGATTCAATTTAATGGATTATCAGGTGCATATTTCCTATGAAGTATGGAAGCTATTATTTACAAAAAAAAAAATGATTTTTTGTTTTTATAAAATTGAGTTTTTCTCAAAAAAATCCCCTAATAAATTTTTATTTTTACATAATTTTAATCCGCTATGATCTCTTCTACAATACCCCAATCTGTTATTTGTACCCACGTGCTATAGTTTTTTACTTATGAGATGAAGAATGAAAACACTACACACAAATATTATCGAAAATACGGTTTTTATAAAAATAATATAGTTTTAAATAAATATTTTGGGAAGTACAGTTTAATATTTGTGTGGTGTTTTCATTCTTCATCTCATAAGTAAAAAACTATAGCACGTGGGTACAAATAACGGATTGGGGGATTGTAGAGGAGATCATAGCGGATTAAACTTAGGTAAAAAAATAAAATTTATTAGAGGATTTTTTTGAGAAAAACTCAATTTTATAAAAAAAAAAAAAAATATTTTTTCTTAACTTTAAAACGGCATAGCTCTTATATGGCTACAGATGCATGATAGCCAATAAGATCTTAAATATAGCTGATAAATATTTTGTAAGTTCGAGTTTAATATTCGGTTGTACTTTTTTCCCGAACCAAATTTTTTAAACACTCTTTATCAAAGTATATTAAAAATTTACCCCCCCCCCCCCCCCCTCCCCTCTACCATACGATTGTTTGCATGAAATGAACCAAGGAATCACCCTTAACGGATTAGCATCCCAATCGGGGACTCCCTGTATATTAAAGGTATTGTTGTGGCTAAAAACCGTGTAACTATTAGGGCTTACTGCGGTCATAAAAACGAACGTCCACCGTGCATAACCTAAATTGGTTAACTCCAATTTCTCGTTAGGAATTTTTGATGTATACAGCACTACTGAGACTATTTACCATCCATACAAAAAATTTCCGCACACATCAAATATCAGAGAGATGTATTTAAAGAAAAACTGACCCATAATACTGTAGAAATAGTTTCCGAAAATTTCATAAATGAAGAGGATTTAGATGTCTTTGAAATAACTAATACTGCGCGGTTTATAGGAGATAGAATAGTTTTAAATAAAATACGATCGGAGAAATTGTTGTATGATGACAACCATTCAGATGATGTAGAAAAGGACATTCCTTTGGAAAAGGAAAAAACAGATTCAAATAGGGAAGAATCGTACATTCAGCAAGTGGGCAAAAATCCCTTTTGTGTAATGACTTGTAGCAAAAGGCAATGTTTGATTCTCAAAAAAATTAAAGAGCAACAAAAACATCAGGAACTAACTGTTTACTTAGACGCTAAAGGTGGACTCATTCAAAAACCGTATAAAACTTGCAAATGTGTTTTGTATTATGCTCTCGTTCTACCAGTTAAAACGCAAAACAAGGATTCTTATACTTCTTTTCCAATCAGTGATATGATAAGCTCTAGTCATAACACTAGCACTATTTTAAATTGGTTAAGAGAATATCGTTTGTATGTCGAAAATACTTTGAAAACCTGGCCCATTTTCAATACTGTTGTTATTGATTTTTCATTTGCCGAGATCCATGCTGTATTAGATGCGTTCAATCGTATGGACCTAGTCGAATATTTAAATTCAGCACACATGTGGGCAACACATAAAAATGTCTGACAACGCCTAAAAACACCGTAAAGGTACATTTATGCTGTTCCCATATATCACATACAATCGCCGGAGATATAAATAAATATTTTGAAATATTTACAGATATTCACATATTTCTCAAAGAGGTTGTGGCATCAATAATTACTGCAAATAACTATGACAACGCAAAACAAATATGGCAGAAATTTGCAATTTTGTTGCTATCCCAATACATTAATGATCAAGTGAAAGACGCTTTAGATAGTCTATTTATATTGATCGCTGAGAATAAGGCAGCTGCAAATATAAATATAACTTATACTAGCGTACATGATGATTCAACCGCAAAGACTGTTAAAATGACTTATACAGTCCCATTTAAAAGCAAATCCGGATTCGGTTTATCAGGCGATTGCTATATCTGTATTTAAATATGTATATTTTTTAAACAATTAAGAGAACAGCCGAACCAAGTTGTGTAACGGATCTCTCCGTTGCAGATATTTGCGTAGAGGTTGCTGGGCGGTGATACCTAGCTCGGCTATAGCTCAGGGGGTTTGGTCGTGGGGGAATTCCAACAACATAACGCAAATCTTGAATACACCGCAGGAAAGGCCACGGATCACTATTTCTACTTACACGGAACTTACCCTTTTACCCAACATCACTAGTATTGTTAGCTGTTCACTTATTCATTTTTTCCCCCCATTTTTACTTCGATTAAATTAACTGACACCCGCACAACAAAATTAATAGCGTGAAAACGGAAACGTAAAAAAAAAATTCGAAGCTAAATCAACTCGAACAGAAAATTAATAAACACATCCCAAAACTAAATTGTTGCTACCAATTTTTGCTAGCATGTTTTATATTTCACAAACAAAAGAATCGATTAGCAAAAAAAACAAAATGGAACTTAGTAAACTAAACTACTTAATAGAAATATTACAAAACCAAACCTTACTTAAACCTAAAAAACTCTCAAATGGAAGTCCGGACTATTTTTTTTTTAACTTAATGTAGAGATTACCTATGCTAACATTAATACTAAATATGTAAATATATTTATATAAAATTATAAAATTAAGAAAATTAGGAATAATCAAAATTTGACCTTAAGAAGTGATGTGTGGATTCTTCGATATAGAGGTAGAATTCCGGACAGCTGCAGCGATGTTTCGTAATGCCGGTTTAGATATACCCTTGATGAAGTTGGTATATAACCGGTGGTATGTACTTAAATTTTATTTTGTTGTTGTCGTTGTTGTTGTTGTTATGGGTGATTGTCACTCCGGTTAACTATTTATATTTAATATTGTCCTTTTTATTTATTTTCGTTGATTTCTCGTATCTGTATGTTTGATTTTGACTTATAGCTCGTTTTCTTTTATCACATAAATTTATTCTAATAAACTTTTGTTCTTTTTTTTTGTATTCTTAGACACCCAAAAGAAATTAGATCACTTTTGTTGTGTTCATTTTTTTCTTTACATACGTTAATTTATATATAATGACTAATTGCTAATTATTAATTAATAAGTAAAACTAATGGCACACAATTTAATTTTGCGATTCACAATGGTCGCTATTTGGTGTTATTTTTTTTGTTTTTTTTTTTTGACCATAGAAAAAACGGTTCACTTCCACACTGTGTTTCACAACTGTTCACCAGAATTTTACGGCTCGAGTACATTAAATAATGCGATCCGCGATCCCTACGCGGAATTATTATATATATTTTTGTTTTGTTTACAGGGATTCTTACGCATGAAATTTAATTACCATATCACGGTGTGCTTCGAGCACCAACTTATAAAATCACACACAAAACTTGTTTTTTTTTTTTGTATACTGAATTATTTTAATTGTTTATCACAATTTACCAAATAAAAGAACAAAAGATAACTAATCCTCGAGTTCGTCATAATTTCGCTATTTATACTTTTTTATGACACGATGGATAATGGATAGCCAGATGGAGGAAGAAATTATTAAACGAATCAACCAAAATTTGTGAAAACAATATTTGGGAAATTTTCGCCCAACTTAAGGAGGCGCTATACAAGTAACGTCGTCAGCCAACGCTGTCGTCGTTACAAACGTGGGGACGTCCCACACCCTAGATACCGTCTCATAAAGCCGGGCATATTAACACCAGAGAATGAAGGAGCGACTGCGTATTGAAACTATTTGATAGTGTCTAACATAAATGAATGTTACTCAAGCGCGAAGGTCTTTGGCATGGAAAGTCCCTAATAGTTTCCCCTGCTGATTCGTAACACGATAAGCGACGTTACCGACTTTCGACTCAATAAAAGCGGGTATAAATTTTGAAGATAGTTTAGCCGAAAACTTGTTTACCGCATCGCTAAGAGCAAACGATCGGACGAATACGGCCTGGCCTACTGTGAAATGTCTTTCTCTGCTCCGAAGGTTATAATGCTGTGCAGATTTATTATGTGCTACTTTTAAGTAGTGTATAATTTTGTCCCGGGCTAGGTTTAATCGATCGAGTTTAGATAAAATATTGAGTTCGTTTGAGTCGTTTTCGAATAAAATTCTACGTAAGCCATATTCTGAGGCGTTGAGAGACATATGTTGGCCAAACACTAAAAAATGTGGAGAATAACGGGTGGACTCATGAACGACATTTCGAAGGGCGGCTATAATTTCTGGTAAGTGGGTATCCCATTCGTTGTGACTGCTATCTTCCAAATAAGAACGTACCGAAGCCAGCAATGTTCGGTTAACGCGCTTGAAGCGTTGCTCTGGGGGGAATACACTGGTGTGCGGATGTGTTGAATTCCATACTTCATGAGCAAATCATGGAATAATTTGGATGTGAATTGCTTACCGTTATCGGTGGTAATGGTTTCAGGAACGGAGAACATCAGCATTACGTCATTTTCTAAAAAGGAGCAAAGTAGAGAAGCTGTAGCCTCGCGTAGAGGTTTCGCGATGACAAATTTAGAAAAATGATCTAGCACAATAACGATATAACAGTTTCCTCGCTTTGACCTCGGGTATGGGCCTAAGAAATCAATATATATATTCTGAAATGGCCTGGTAGATTCGACTGGAGATCCCATAGCCGGTCGTGTGGAAAAATTAACTGATTTGTTCATCTTGCACGTTGAACAGCCTGTTACATATTGGTGTACTTGATGCGCCATTCGAGACCAATAGAATTGTCGTTGCAGTCTTTCGAGTGTTTTGCGGGATCCTAAATGAGCCGAGGTTGGAGGCTCGTGGGCCCGCCTAATTAATTCTTGAGTCATAGTCAGCGGGACCACCAATCTCCATGCCGGGAGATCAGTGTCCTGATATCGGAAACCATAATTAGGAGCGATTAAAAGTTTCTCATCCTGAATTCGAAAATTATGTTCCCAATTCTTCAGCTGTTTAATTTTTTTAATCTGATCTATGTATTCATCGTCATGAAAAGACGGAGACGTGAGATCGAGGTGAAGAACAGGAACAGCGACCGTTGTATTTAACGTAGAAAGGTGAACGGCATTAAGAGAGTGTTGTACTGTAGGGGTTGTTGCCGTATCCCTTTCGGAACAGGTACTAATGCCATTGATAGTTTTGCTAGTCGACTCGTCACCTCCCATGGCCGTCTCGTCACCGAAAGATCGAGACAAAGCATCCGGTACGATGTTGATGGAGCCTTTTCGGTAACCGATTTGAAAGTCGAAAGCTTGTAATTTTAGGCTCCACCGAGCCAGACGCCCGGATAGATCTTTTTGATTCATCAACCAGCGTAAACTGGCATGATCCGTATATACGACAAACGGGTACCCCTCGATATAAGGCCGGAACTTTTGAACGCTGAGTACCGCGGCATAGCACTCGAGTTCCGTTATCGAATAGTTCCTTTGAGCCGCATTGAGCTTATGAGAAATAAATTCGATGGGATGTTCACCGCCCTCGGAATCAATTTGGAACAGAACACTGCCCACGCCCGCGGTACTAGCATTGCACTGTATAAAAAAAGGCTTGCTGTAATTGGGATTGGCCAGCACGGGGGCAGAGGACAACGCGAGTTTCAGAGTTTTGAATGAAGTTTCCGCTGCAGCGGACCAGCGTACTTTTGCAGTTTTTCCCGTGAGATCGGTAAGTGGGGCGGCTAAGGAAGCGAAGTTGGGTATGAAGCGGCGATACCATCCGCACATTCCCAGAAAGCGTCTGATTTGTTTTGGTGATTTTGGAACGGGGAACTCAAGAATCGCTTTACACTTATCTGGGTTTGTGCGGAGGCATCCATCGCCAACAACATAACCCAAATAATTCACTTCTTTTAACACGAATTGACTTTTCGTAACATTAATGGTCAAACCCGCGAGTTTTAGCAAGCGCGCGACTTCCTTCAACAACTCGAGGTGCTCGTCAAAGGTAGCAGAGGTAACCAGCAAGTCATCAAGATAAACAAAAATTTTATCGTGGAGCTGGTGAGGGATCACCCGGTGCATAAGGCGACAAAGCGTTTGCGGAGCGTTACATAGTCCAAAGGGCATTACTTTGAACTGATACAAGGGCCGCCCAGGTACCGTGAACGCCGTCTTATCCCTGGATTGTGGGTCGAGAGGTATCTGCCAGAAGGCATCTTTTAAATCAATTGACGAAATAAATCTCGTTTGGTCCAAACGACCCAACAACCCAGAGATAAGCGGCAGAGGATACGCGTCCTTGACAGTTACCTTGTTCAGTTCACGCGCATCAAGACACAAACGTACTTTGCCAGTCGCCTTACGCACCAGAGTGATCGGCGAGCACCATGAACTTTGGGACTCTTCGATGACTCCTATTGAAAGAAGACGATCGATCTCATCATACAGAAGCTTTTGCACAGCGGGGGATACCGCGTAAAACCGCTGCTTAATCGGTTTTGCCGATCCCACATCAATATGGTGTGTTAAGAGAGAGGTTTGTCCTAACCCTAACTCGGTACTGGAAGGAAAAAGATTCTTGACTATCTCTAGTTTCGCTTGCTCCTGATTGGACAGCTTATGAAATTTCGGTCCGGTAGGTAGATCTAGCGGTTCATTTAGAACATCTAGTGCTGATATTTTTGGAACGACCCCAAACCGATTCCAAAAATCAATTCCGAGGTATAACGGCTGTTCCAAGGATGGTACTATAAACAACTTGAGATTACGAGAGATGCCATTGAATTGTATTAGAGCGTTAATGTATCCGAATACTCTCTGTGGTTGTCCGCTAGCAGTGTGGACAAGGGATGGAAAACCGTAGAACTTGATAGCGGGATTGTCTAATAGTTGTTCGGATCCCCTTCCTAGCACACTTATACTCGCGCCGCTATCCATCAGACCCTTATAAGGCCGGTTGTTTATCAGAACGTTGGCGTACGGTCTATTATCACCTGGTTCAGAACTTATTAAGGAAGAAAGTATTGAGGACCTCATTGTTTTACGACAGAACCAATACCTTTTTGAACGCCCCAATCTGGAACGGTTAGGATTTAGAAGCTTGGGTTCGACATTATTTGTCGCTCGAGTTTTACAAGTCGCGCTAACATTTGGACCAGGTGTTTCGCTATCAGAGACTAGACAATTGTCGGAAAATGGCTCGGATGTAGATTTAAAGGAAGGCGGTATATGTAGTGGGGGGTGATCGGAATATAGAGGAAAATTTATCGACTTAGACTCTTCGGAACTTACCGAAGTCTTTTCCCCACATCCATCGTTTGTCTTTGGGCTAACTCCCCATCGGTGTTGCAAGCAACATCCTCTTGACTCACTCTGGGGGCTGTGTTGGTTTGTGGCCTCTGGCTCCCAGATCTCCAGGGACCACTTGTTTGGTTTTCCGAACATCGGGAGCATCGAGAAGATATTGTACCCTTTTGACCACAACGGTAACAAAACAGACCCGTAGGAGGAACTGGACAATCTTTAAAGATATGGCCGATATCGGAGCAGTTATAACAAATGGCGGTTTGTTCGGCTCCTACAGAACGACGATGACTGTTAGGGATAAATACTTGAGTACGAGGAGCTTGAGAAAATAGGGGTGTTATCTTTGGTACATTAACAAAGGAGGCAATCGTGTGCTGAGGCTCGTTTTCAAAATAGGTGGCGTGTCCGGATTGGTTTAATTCATTTTCATCTGGCATTCCTGTCGACAACGCATTGATTGAGCGCCTTGGAACTAAAGAGGGATCCGCAGGAGATCGAATCCGTTTCCAGGTGTCCTCCCAAGCCGTACAGCTTTTAATAAGATCGTTGATTGTAGAGAACTGTCTGTCTGTCAGTTGGTACTGAAGTGCCGGTTTCATGTTACACATTAGGATTTGTATAAGCTCTTCGTCACTATATGGCGTGCGGCACTGCAAAGTTAAGTTCCATACTTGGTGATAATAATCAACGAAGCTTTCAGTAGGTCCCTGTTTACGAGATTCTACCATCCGTCGGATCTCGTAATTAGTTCGTCTGTCTTTGAATCTCTCCGTAAGGTCCCGACGTAAATACCACCAAGTGGCGAGTGGTTTATGTTTTCTGTACGTCCAGTACCACTGTAGGGCTACGTCTTTTAATATTACGTGTAACTCGCTCAACAATGTTTCCGGGGGTATCCGCATAGAAGAAGTCACCGTGTCCAACTGAAAGAGGAACATATCCACCGTAATTCCGGACGAAGAACCGCTATATGATATACCGCTTCGCGATAGAGGACGGCGCGGATCATATGGGTAACTGATTAGAGGATCCCTTTGATGACCTAGGGGAGGATTGTAAGGGCTAGAATGAGTATTGTCATGTGTATTGTCATGAATGGGTATTTCATGGGCTAAATTGGCTCCGGTTAGAGCTATGTGTGGTGGAGTCTCCGAAGAGCCGAAATTGGCGGTAGTCCTGGGAACGGCCTGATTTAACATGCTATGAGTTAAAGGAGGGAAATCAGACCTTACTAACGGAATTGTCACATTCCTAACACTCGATATTGGTGTAGGGTTTGGTAGGGAAATAGCAGCCCCAGACGCGGGAGTAAATCTTAACTTTTCAGTGCCAGCGGATGTCGGACTGTTTAATTTATTCTGCAACTCGTCTTGTCTCTTATTAATGGTTGCTAATTGGTTTGACAACTGACTTAATTGAGCCATGATAGAAGTCAATAATGGATCTCGGCCAAGATCAAGAGTCTTCGAATTTGACGGGTTTTGTTTCACTTCGCTTATTTCAAGGATGGGTTTTGGAATTTCCGAGAAAGCTTTCGACTTGCCCGGAACGTGCGGTTCCGACACTATTGGTACGGGACCTTCTGGATTTATCGGTATGTCAACATTCGTTGCGGATTCGATGGAGTTATCTAGATCATCATCGTCCTCACAATACATAATAGATTTAAGTAAATCTGCACATGCTAGTAGCACTTTAGCCGCTTGTTCACCATAAGTGGGAGATTGGGATGCCCGCTCTAGCCGCCCGCGAACATGTAACAAACGTGCAACAATCTCTTTACATTTACTAGCCCTCGGCTCGTTTGACAAATCTTTTAAATTGGCTATATCAGACTGTAATCGCAATAATTTTGTTCGACAGGTATCGACTTCGATTTCAGGCCTTTTGCTAGCTTTGGCGTGCATTTTCTGTGGACCCGCAACAACATCCGTTTTCTCTTTGTCTAATTTTCCTAATAATACTTCATGAGCATCCGGAGAGTTAGAGGAAATGCCGCGTATCTCGTACTCGACTTCTATTTCGTCAGCCTTTAACAATGATACGTCCATTTTTGAGGTCTTATTTGTTTATGCAAGACGTGTTATTTTTTTGACTATTACCGACTCAACTCTTCCAACGCAATTTAAAGAAACGGGCGGAAATAGTATTCTAGGAATATGATCGATCACCAGAATGATTAAGACTAAATTTTATTTTATTTGATGTGCAAATTTCTTGTTTTGAATTGTAAAAGCTACTTCCTCGGGTCAAAATAATATAAATAACGAAATTTTTGTCGAGGAGACAATCGACAAATTGGTCGGAATGTGTTGTTTTAAATTATATATAATAGGTATTATAATTAATATGTGTAAATATTTATTGCCAACAAAAATATAATTTCGATATATAATATGCGTATTTAAATTATGCAAACCAACAATTCATTTGAATAACTAATATCAATAACGAAATTTTTTCCGATGTATGATTAGAAGAAAAAAGAAAAATATGATCGTAATGTAAGTGTGTGTGTAATTATAAATTAGAACTATATGCGTACATGGGCATACATGGGCATTCGTGTTGCCAAAAATTAATTTCAAAACAATATGCGAATCTCGAGTACACGAAACAAAAATTCAAATAAAGTAAAAATAGTTGGATTAAGTGATTAAAAAAATTTTTTTGTTGTTGTATATAACGGTATACTTATGATGTTGAGCAAAAGGAAAGTTTATTTTGATCGAATAACCAATTAAGGTTCAAAAACTAGGTGATCCGTTGCACGTAGGGAAAGGGATAAGGAAAGTAAGGGAACCAAATTAGTAAAAATTCATGTTTTACATCTACAGGTAAAATTAACTGGAAGTAAATAAAATTAAGAGATAACATGACTGATCACTTAAACTTAAATCAAATAAATCAAACCAAATTGGGAAAATAAGTTTTATATTTAAATGATTAATCAAAATTTACTGAAAGTGATTGTAGTGGAGTTAGACAGATCGCCGTCTACACTTCATGGAAGCGATTGATATCTCTTCTACCGTCGCTGATAAGCAAAATGGACAAGGATAGGGGATAAGAAAGGTTGAAACTGAAATTTTTAAGACACAACCCGTTAGGGAACTATTACGTCAATATTTGGACTGAAATCACTCTGACGTCAATGCTTGTAACGCAGAATCCGAAGTGTTGCAGTATAAAAACAACGGGATACCTCGCCAACGGTTACAGAACAAGCAAAATTGAAACTGGAATTCAAAAAAAAAAAAAAATGTGAATGCAACACACTCGAAAGTTCTAAATCAAAACAGCTAGAAGCCGGAATAGGAATTATAGAAATATGTTGATGGACAAAATTTTTCTTTTTTTATAATTTAAATAGAACTGAAAACTGAGGGAAAGGAAATATGGGTTTTATAGGAATAGCCAAATTGTTTGGGCGCCACTGTCGTCGTTACAGTTGTTGTTACAATCATGTCTTAAGAATGACTTGAAGAAAGTATATGAAATTAGAAAACTAATTTTGGTTGAAATTTCTGGATTTAATTCTGACTCTACGACAGAAGTATTCAATGTTTGCAAGAACTTCTTTGAAAAATTTCCAAGCTTGGAAATAACTTTGGAATGCTCCAACTGTTTAAATACAGAGCTATAAAAACGTCCAATGATTTTTCTGAACCACAAAAGATACCTGCACTTGGGAGTATCAAACATTGAAGCATGTGTTCAGGAAATTCCCTCTAAAACCTGCAATAATTGTTTTCATTCAATGAGTCCAAGCTTTAAGTGTTTTGGAAAAATTGTGTGTATATATAGTGAGGCTGTCACCGATACCTCAGTGAAATTGTCGGATAATACCGACTATCATCCACCTAGATAATATCTTGGTTGATCAATCGTAAAGTATCCAAAGGCACCGGAAGGGCATTATGTTTGCTATGGAGTTGTAAATCTAAAATAGACAAAATACGATGACTTATGTTCGTATGTCGCTGTAATATGCAATGCTACTAAAGAACAAGTCAAACCACAAATAATTATGTACCGAAAAATATAAACTAAACATGCAACATGAATAGCAATCAATAATTTATAACTGAAATAAAAAATCTGAAAATTTATTTTTTATAAAAAAATCAAATAGTTATTTAGTGTTACCAGATAGTGTCAAACATACACAGGCTACTAAGTTTCTTTGAAAACGTTCGTTATGATAAATTTAAATGATGATTTCAATTTACATATCACAGTGTAGCGTAGAACTGTTCAAGAATCTCTTTGAAATTTTTCTTGCTAATAAAATCAAATGATGACTCAGTGTAACCTAATTGTGTCCAACTTGATAGTGAAAATCTGTTTGAACTTATTCGTTATGATAAGCTCAAATGATGATTCTAATTACTAATTACTAATAAATAATTACTAATTACTAATAAATAATTACTAACATAAGAAGGTAAGTAAGAAATTATTTAATATAGAATAACCTAAAATAAAAATTATACAAAAAAAAAAAATTGAATTTTAAAATAATAAAACATGTGATAAATATAAAAAGATGGAGAAAAATTGGAAATTCGGTTTGTGCAATTTTATTAGATTTAGCATCCAGCTTCAAACTTTATTATTATTTGACCATTACTCGACTATAATTAAAATTCGTGAAATTTGTGTATTATTTTATAATTATAACAAATAGGTCCTATTTTTTTTGCAATTGTAGCCGAGGAATAAAAAATCTGGAAGTACGTATTCTTATATGCAAAAGTTAACATACAATTTTAAATATTTCGATTGTTGACTTTTTTTAAATTAACTGATAAAAATTTAAATAGATTTTTTTTATTTTTAAATTTACAATTCATTTCCTTTTATTACAAAAAATAATAAAAAAAAATTGATAAGTGTTTCGAAAATAAAATAAACAAGAAAAAGCTTCACATTTTATTTGCGCAAAAGTTAACATACAGCTATAACTTTAATAAATAATGTTATTACTAATTGTAAAGTTAATATGAAGTTTGACCCCCGTCATTTCGTATAACTTCTCGCAATCTATTTGGCATTGAATAAACCAACTTTAGTGTGCATTGCTCACTTATATTTTCCCATTCAGTTGTTAAGGCTGTCATAAGCCCTTCTTTATTTCGAACATTGTAATTTTGAACGCGGCGCTTGAGTTTGTCCCAGAGGTGTTCAATAGGATTAAGGTCTGGGAATTGAGGAGGGCTTTTAAGTTGCTTAGGGCAGTTATATACAAGCCATAGACGAACGACTTCCACCATATGTTTTGGATCGTTGTCCTGTTGAAAGTAGTAATTACTCACTATACCCAATTTCGCTGCACTTACTTTCAAGTTTTGCTTTAAAATATCCAAGAAGACAAAACGATCCATAATTTTATCAATAAAACACAAATTTCCCACACCAGAAGCTGCCATACATCCCAAACCATAACATTTCCACCTCCATGTTTTACTGTACCAACCATATTTTTGTCATTGTAAGCCCTATTTTTTTCCGCCACACACGATCACGCCCGTCGTTGCCAAAAATATTAAATTTACATTCGTCGCTAAACATAACTGTTTCCCAAAAAGATAGTGGTTTATTTACATATGATTTGGCAAACTGTAGTCGTTTTGCTTTGTTTTTAGTACTAATAAATGGCTTGGTATACAATTTTTAAATCCCGCAGAATGAATAAGTTTAGAAATAGCACTACTGACACTTTTTATTCATCTCTCTTAATACTTCTAATGCAATTGTATTTGCTCTAATTTTAGGATTTTCTACTAGTTTTCGAATTATAATGCGTTGTTCGCGATCGTTGAAAATTTTTTCACGACGTGGTTTTGGAGCAGAAGTTCCGGTGTTTTTATAATTTCGAATAATGCCTTGAATAGTGGAGCGGCTTTATTAAATATTTTTGCAATTTCAGACAATGATTTTCCTTGTTCTTTTAAATTAACAGCCGATTTTTTCAAATCTGCTGATATTTTTGTTCTTTTTGACGCCCTGTTGGAAATTACACTTACAACTTTAATTATGTGTATTTTATCTATCAAATTATTTTATTTTATAATATCTACTAACTAGGATTGATGAGTAAATTAATGTGAACTAACCATTCTTAAATTTTTAATGAAACTAATCGAGCCGAAACACATGTGTGTTAACTTATGCACAAAAGAGAAACTTAAAACGGAGATTCTCGTCATTTCCTCATAAAAATGAAAAGAACCTATATACCTAAATTCATATAAATTGCGGTAAAATATTCTAAAAAAGTTTTTATGATTAAAATGTCTGTTTATTATTCTCAAAATTACTACTTCTTATAAAAATGACGATGTATGTTAACTTTTGCACATAAGTGTATGTAACGCGACCAGGGAAAATACTCATATGTTGCTGACTTATACTTCAAACAAAATGGAAGTACTTAATATGGAACAAATTGACATGGAGATTATATCGATACATATACATATTAGGTATCGAATAAGTTATAGAATATTTTATATTCATAGAACCGCTTAACTTGTGAAAAAAAAACATGTTTATATCCAAATAAATTACAATCGTTTTTTAAGGTATAATCAATTGTAAGTTTTAATATCAATACATATGCACATTAGAAAAAAAAATATAAATAATATTATTAAATTAAGGTACTTAATGGTAGTCAGGCCCGGATCAAGCTATTTCGGCGAACTGTGCAATGTTCAATACTGGCGCCCCTAAATTTGCCATTTAGGGGCGCCAGTATTGAACATTGCACACGTAGCCCATGAGGTATGACTTTAACGCGTTTTATTTTAGCGAGGTATCCCCAGTAGGTCTAATCCTCAAATTGTATTTACAAAAAAAAAAAAAAAAATAGGAATGCAATTTAAGCAACACCAAATATATAAAATAATAAGTAAAAAATAAATAATTAATTCACTAGTAAATAAAATAATTATAATTATTATTTTTCAGAGTTAGATAAATTGCACTTTTCGGGCCCTTAGTCTAGAAAATTCTTCTATTAGATCGTCATATTCTAATGTTTCTACTAATCCTTTTTCAATTGCTAATATAGACAACCCTACCAATCTATCTTGAGTCATTGTACTTCGAAGGTAATTCTTTATAACCAAAGGGTTACAAAACCAACCACACCAACTTACTTCAGTAATCAATCAAACAAGAATATATCATAGTAGGCATGAATGTAATCCTATAACAATGGGCGCTTTCAGCGCACCCAACAGTTGGCAACATGTTGAGTAAAATCGCGGCCAACGCTATGAAAATGTTTAGCACTATGAAATTTTTAAACCAAATTGGCGATGATTTTACTAATCATGATAGGGGACCTGAAAGCGCCCAATGCCAATGCCAAAAGAAAATAATGTGTTTATTTTAGTATACTTTGTTTACGAATACGAAAACAGGCAAATGTTTTTAATGTTTCTTCTTTCTGGTATTTCGCACTGGATACAAATGCAACACATAAAAAATATCGTCTGCTATTATACAATACGATTCATTAATATTTGTGATCCCATTTCTGTTTGTTTTCTTTTTAATTTAACATTAATTTTCATTATTATTAAAATTATTCTTAAAACTGATTTAAATAAAAGCAACGAAAATAGTAAAAATATTTGTTTAAAATTGTTCAAATTTTATATGGAAAACAGAAATGGGAACTAAATTTTCCCGCTATCTCAAATAGTAACGAATCGCATTGTAGCTGTGCAAAGTTTTTGTCATGCACAAATTCAAATAAGAAAATCGCAATCTGACACAAATACACACAGAAAATATATACCTTTCCATATTATGTAATTAATACGAGCCAACACAAACAAAAAGAGCATATTAAAAACCTGCACGTGCACTGTCATTAGTTACAGAAAAAACACAAGAAATAATTTTTGTCTGTATGTGCATATCCACGCTAGGGTAACGTTGAATCCCGTAACTTATTCGTTTGTTTCCCCTTTACCAATAAAACTGGTTTTTTGCGTCGCAAAAACATTGATTTTATTGGTACAGGGGAAACGAAGAAGTTACCGGATTCAAGTTACCCTAATGAGGATATGCACTATGGCTGGTGCTACACGAGATTTTGATTTCTGGTTTCAAACTAAGTCGTAATAGATTTTTTATTGTTAATTTAAACCTTTATATTAAATTAAAACCCCTAATTTTTTGTATTATTTTATTCTGTTCTCTCGAAAATAAAATTTAAACAAAAATCTACATCTCAAAAATGCCCTTAAATTATTTTATTTTTATTTCTATTTTTGTCATTTCGGATTCACGGACAAAAATTTTATGTCGCACAATTTTTAATGTATAATTTTGCTTACGATCATGTGGATCCGATTTGTTATGTTTACATTTTTTGTAAATTTTTTGTCTGTAATGTTTAAAATAATAAGTAGGGTAAAACTCCCAATAGTAGGCACTCTTAAGAAAAGGCACAACTTATTCTACTTATAACTAAGCAACTAATACATCGACACGTATATTATAGCGGAAGGATTATCTATGCCTATGGAATATATGAGTGTCAAATTCAACAACAATTATGATTTGGTAATAAAAAAGTAAATCAATTTTGGCGAAAATTTTCAGCAATGTCTATTTTCCAATTATGGGCCCTACAAAACTAATAATAAGCACTTACTTTCCCCAAAAGCGAGCACTGTCTTTTCTATGCAAATGTTTAATGAAAAATGAAATTAAATTCCTTTAGGTAATTAGATAGTTAAGATCTTCTTATGAAATAGTTTGAAACAAAAGTATGTTTTATTAAAAACGTTTTACATCTAATTGGCTTTTTTATAAATTCACATTTTAATTAGATTATAATGAACTAAAACTAAACAATGTTGGTCGATATTATATACCTAAATTAGGTGATTATAGCTACTTAAATGCTAAATCACAAATTCAATATTTAATTTGACTTAACTAAATTACATAAGTAATTAAAATAAATAATAAGTAAATTAGAATTAATTCATTGTAAATATAATAATAACAAAAAAATAGTATTGAAATAAAAATTTTAATTAGTTTAGTATCACATGATCAGTCTCATAGGTAATCAATTTGAATTTGTTTTTTCACTTCAGAGTTCAAAAATTTGGTTGGACTCATTGTTATGCCACAAGAGAGATCCATTACCTCCCTCATTGGCGATACTTCCGGATTACTATTAGCTACTGGTTCATTTGAACTTATAGCAGTTAAATGTCTTCCGCGTTATTTTCTTGGTTATCAGTTTGCCTAGTTTCGGAAACCGTGGTAAGCTTGGTTTTTTTGTGCTCTTCTTTAATTTATCTTTCTCTTCTTTTATTCCTAGTCTATTAATTTTCCTAGCTTCTTTTGATTGTTCAGCTTCTTCTTTTATTTGCTTCTTTTTGTATTCGTTTTCTTGCCAGAGTTTTGAAGTAATAACGAACGAGTTATGTGTTGGTCTAACCTTCTTTTTCTCTGGAGTTTTATTTTTTACGAAATAATCCTTAATCGCTAAAGTTTCGCATTCATTATTTTCTGTATTCAAAAATAACACTGGTAAATCTTCGATTCGGAAATTCTACTGATCCGTTAAATTGAGATTTGGTACCTCCTCTATAATTTCAGCTTCCATTGGTAATGGTTCATACTCTATATATCCGGTTTCAATATACTTTGGGGCATATAAGAGTGGCAAAGTTTCATTCATTGGCCCAATTTCAAAAATAATTTCTTCTCCTTTGTCTATGTCCGACGTTCCAATGAGGTTCTTCCTTTAGTTGCCTATAAATGTCGTCAAGAATTATAAAATCTTCAGAATATGTTGAATTTGAGAAATTGTCCAACTCATATAATTTAGTTGTTCCGATTATTTCCCTCAAATTCTTAAAAGTGATTGAGTTTAATGTACTGGGACTTTCAAGAAGCATATTACCAGTCCTGGCTATGTTATTTTTACCCAAACATCGAGAAAAATCAATGGCATCTTTATTAAAAGGGTATAAGCCGCAAGCCTTAAAACCATTTTTGATAGTTGTAGGATACAAATGGTTTGTCACAGCTTTTTGCAGAGTCTGTGCTACGTGGGCTTTAGCTACGTCGACATCTGGATAGTTGGTTCTAAATTCCAGAATTGCTTTTTTCCAGCCGTTTTTCAATGGCATTTAATGCCACATCCGCCAGAAAAGGCATACTAAAATAATCTTCAACTGCACACATAGTTCTGATACTCATATGCTCAAATGCGATTTATGACCGTCCAAAAATAAAATGATCGGATATTTAATGTTCTTTGAGAGCAAATGAGAATGGAGGATATTTTTAATATAATTAATAAAAAAATGTTTTCATCCAACCACTTTCAGATAAAGCAAAACCCTAATCTTTAGGAATGTGATTTACAACATTCGCAGAAATTCTTTTGTAAGGATACACAATCATTGGGGGAGGTGTTTCTCCAGAAGCAGCAATCGTAAACATTACTGCTAAATTGTCTTTTTCCTGGCCTTTCTCAATTTCAAAAACATTTGTGGCTCATTTTGGTGCTAGGACCTTTCCGGTTTTCGGACACAATAAGAAATTGGTTTCATATCCGTTATAAATTCTTGTTGGATCATTTAAAATCGAGTCGTAACCTTGGGATTGAAGCTCCTTAAAAACATTATTGAACCAATTCTTGATGTCTGTTTCGGACACCCGCGCCGAGGCTACCGTCACTGCTTCTGGAACACGTTCGGTAACAATCGGATGGCGACTTAAGAATGATTTGTACCATTTCTCACCAGGAATATTTCGATTTATATACTAATATTTTGACATACATATTATGAACAAAAAAAATCTGTTTTTAAAACTAAAGTTTATTTTTATAAATATGTAGTTTTTTAATTCAAACAAATGTAAAAATGATACATATTATTAAAAAAAATATAGATACATAGATAGATATACATATGGGAAAAATATAATATATAAGAAAATAATAGGTAGAAAAATTAAAATAATCAATAAGTTAAATGTGCCTAATTAAATTTTTGGTAAACCTGGAAGCATGGACGTAGATTCTAGAGAATAAAATATATTATTCTTAATTGATTTAATATAATAATTTTGTTATAAAATTATTTTCACTAGTTATTTCGAGCAAATGCATAATGGAACGTATAATATGTCACCGCCCGAGTTATCTCGGATTTGGTCTTTTTGGACCAGATTGTATTTGTATAATCCGAGATATCTCGGGTTTGGTCCTTAAGAGGTTAATATTTAAAAAACTATAAACCATATGCTCGCTTTTGGGATGGGTGCCCGCTAATGGATATTTTACCCTAAAAGATTAGAACTTAAAATAAGAAACCATATTGTACTGAAAGTTCTATTAAAAAGTAGTGATGTTCAATTCGAGATGTCGCAATTTAAAATATTGGTATAACAAAATCAATTAGAGGAATCGTTCATTCAGTGACAATCATACTTGCGATAACATCGCTTTGGATAAAACCCCCAAATAAAATTAAAGATTATTGTGTGTCAGTTAATTTCTAATTGAAGAGTTTGTTATTGAACCCTTGCCTGCTGCTCATCCTACTCAAATCACTGCTATATATTATGAATCAATTTACTATATCTATCTATTATATTAATACGCTTAATTTTTTACAACTCAACCTTAAAATGACCCCTAAACATGATCCGATCCGTTTAAATTTTTCAGGGTAGGTCGACATAATTATTGCGGTGTGCCTTTGCTAGAAAAATCGGAAAAATTTCACCGGGAAGTACCTGAAATGGGTACCTCAGGTGTTTTCAGCAAAATTTTGTCACGACGCTAGAATGCCATGACAAAATATGTTTATATTGAATCTATGATCATGCGCGTTACACCGTGACAATGACAAAATTTATTAAAATTGCCGATGTTTTTGTGATGACACACTGTGATGACAAAATGAGTAGAAAATTTGTAATTGAATCTCAATTAAACAAAACAGAGAACATAAAATGATTTTACATACATTTTGGTGTTAATAGTTGTGAGTGTAAAAAATACAATTTTGTCATCTATTTAAGATTTAAAAATTTACCGCGTATATGAATTTACTTTATTTTTGATAAAAGTGCATCAAATTTACATCTTAAAAAATCTTCTTAATTATTTCTTAATCAAAAATTCAATAAAATGTATTCACGTGACTGATTATTCAGTCGAAGGTCAACTTCTATCTATCTATTATATTAATATTCTTAATTTTTTCATACTCAACCTTAAAATGACCCCCAAACATGATCCGATCCGTTAGATTTTTCAGGGTAGGTCGAAATAAATATTGCGCTGTGCATAGGCTAGAAAAATCGGAAAAATTCCACCGGAAAGTACCCGAAATGGGTACCTCAGGTGGTTTCAGGAAATTTTCAAATTTTTGTGCGCGTGAAATCTTGCAACATTTGAGAATTTTATGGGACGACCAAAAAGCAAATATTTATGTTCAAATTAGTGGCGCGCGATTCAAATTCAAAGTTGTAAAACAGTTGGTACGCGATTCAGATTCGAAGTTGCAACACTGTCGGCGCGCGAATCAATTTCAAAGTTGCTTAATGGTTGACGCGCGATTTAAATTCAAAGTTAATCATACCCGGAGCAGAGCTCACAATCATAGACGGGTAGTGGGTGTTCCATTAGCTGGGAAAATCATCCTCATGTGTGGTGACTACCTGAAGGCGGGACGAGCGCGAACTTGCGAATCGACCATCAAGTTGAACTCGCTTTGGAAATTGGTAAATAAGTTTACACTCACCAAGAACATACGCGTCGATGAAGGTGAGGACGAGTTTGCGCAATATTTGCTTTCTGTTGGAAACGGCAATGCTCGAACCGACTCCATCACACTTCCGGCAGACTCCCTCAAAGTGTGATCGATTTCGTGTATGGTGACATCAACACAACACCAGCCGAGGGAACCATCGAGGAGCGCACCATCCTTGCACCCAAGAATGATGATTGCGCGCTAACCAATCAGCAGGTGCTTGACCTCCTGCCCGACGAACAAGAAGTCAAACATAGTGCTGATAAACTTGAGAGTGACGACATGCATGAGGAACACCGCCTACCCGTCGAGTTTCTCAACAAGATTGAAGGGTCCGGATTGCCGCACCATGCCATCCCGCTAAAAGTAAACGCGATCGTTCGTTTGATGAGGAATCTAAACACTAGCAAGGGTCGAATCAATGAAACACGCATGCGAAAATAAACCGCTACATTCTGAAATGTGAGGTGCTGACTGGCTTCTCAAAAGGCGAGTGCGTTTTCATCCCACGCATTATGCTCTCACCCTCGGAAAGCATCTTCTCATTTAAAATGTCTCGCCTGCAATTTCCGGTTCAGCTCTCGTTCGCCATAACCATCAACAAGAGTCAGGGTTAAAGCTTGAAGAAGGTAGGAGTGTACTTGCCGGCCCCCGTTTTTACGCATGATCAGATGTATGTGGCCTTTTCACGATGCCGCTCATTTGACGGACTCAAGGTGTTTATCGTTGAGACAAGCGACCATTCCGCTGATCGGGATGGGCGCATCACAACAAAGAATGTGTTTTTTGAAGAGATTCTGTGCATGTAAATTGTAATATATTTTACTATTTTATTATCTACCTTCTACTACTATTTTATTATCCTTTTGTACATTTCTTATGAAATATTTAGATTAAAATTTGCCTCAGCAATTGTGTACTTTACCCTTTTGAGATTTTAATATTTAGTTTGGGTGCGTAAGTGATCATGAGATCCCGAGCGCGCGGAAAGTAGTATACTTTCCGATAATATTCCACCGGTGCTCCGGCTCCTATACTTTATTGAAGTGCGTCCTATATATTTTTTCCGTGTTATTATTTAAAGTTTTTCTATATGTATTTTCTTACATCTCGAGACTCATTTTAAATTGGTTTTATTTAATTTTTTTTTATTTATTTACAAACAAAATTTATTTGTTTACAAACCAAAAATTAAATGTCAAATTGAATGACTTGAACTTAGTTAAAGTTATTGTTCTAAATTTATTTTTTCTAAATTTCCCTGTATTGTTTCTTATATTTTTCGCGGTCTTGAACACCATATTACAAAAAAAAACGTAACTAAAATGTTTTTTTACCTTATCGTCCATTTTATATTTTTTCAAAGTTATATTTTCTAATATTTTATATACACACTTTATTTTATTTAAATCTTACATCAACAATAATTTAGGTTTACTAAAACTTTAGTTTCATAATTTTAAGATACATTTTTAATTTTTAACGTTCATCTATTTGTTTGGGATTTTTATTCCACTATTTAATTTTTAATATATGTACTTATCTTCCTCTTTGTACCTTCGTATAAACTATTTTCTATAATTTACTTAATACTCTCTTTTTTACTTTATCACTTAGTACTTTGAAACACATATTTTGAATGAACGGTGACAACTTATAATTAAATGAAAACATGTTTGAACGATAACTCGGTAACCCTTTTGACCAATGCTGCCACTCTCCAGTTACCCTTTAAAAATTATCTACAATGACTACTGTTACTCATATTTAGAAGTCACCTAACGAGATTGTTTAATGGTATCCTTTTGTCGTTATAATTAATTTTTTGTTTAACGTTGTTTGAACAGGCACCTATAAGCTATCACCATGTGAAAAAAATAATAATATGCACCACATGTTACCATTGTTACATTATTCGTAAATACAAAAACCTCAAAAACTAATAACGATAAAATCATTTCTAAGTAATGACATCATCATGTTTTTCGTTATCTGATAAAACTTCGGTACACCAAAATATGTTTTGAATTCTTGTATTCCAAAACTGCAGCAAAAAATATTAACACTATTATGAAATATTTAAATTTTTATGAGAATCCAGCAACACCAAGTATAATATTTGAACGCTTGCCTAATTGGGATTGCAAATTTAAAATAAAATAAAATTGTTTAATTCGATTCTCTGATACAAAAAATTAAAATTTTAATTTGAAGTAAAAACTGCATGAATCTATTTTCGTATCTACCTCGAATGTTGAATATAAAATTGGTATAAAAAAGTTTATATAAACTACGGGTAGTTTGCGAGCTATTGCGTTGTTTTTATCTTAATTGCATTATACGTTGCTCTTTAGCCCTAGGTAAATTTATACCAAAATTTTATTTAATAAATTCTCATATTTATTCAATTTTTGTGATATTTTTGGGTTTAAAATAGAAAATGTAATTACTTTGCAATTTGGTTTGAAAATTAATAGTACGGTGGACTGTCACTCGATTTTATTCAATTAGCAACATTCATCAAAATAAGTTTTGTTGAATTTTATTTAGCGTATCATAATTCAAAATCAATAGCCATATTAGGTAAGCCGTTAAGTCTTGCTGTGATGAGAATAACGACTGAATAATGACTATTTGTTCATCAGCTGTTTGTTCAGTTCGCTTAGTTGTATCTAATACCGAACAGGAAGTCGAAAGTCGTAAGACCTTTTCATAAGTAAGTTCATCGACAATTTTTCGTCAGTCCCCTGATGATGAGCGATGGCCGAATTTTTTTTATGCATCTACCTCATTGGATTTCTAAAGCATTATTTGCAAGAGCTTAAATAGTTCATAAGACATTCATTAAAAATTATAGAATGAAATCTAAGTCGTCGTTTAAATGCTGTATAAAATTGATTATGCTGATCGCCACAAGTGGCAGCACTATCACAAAAGACAATTTTTTCGTTCTCCCTCGAGTAACAAAAATTTCAGAGATTTCCAAACAGATGGTTAGGTAAGAATGTTTTTTTGCATCAAATACTAATTCAAAATTTATTACGACTGTGTTGGTCGCAACCACCATTTTATGTTTTTATTCACCTCTGTGTTTGTCTGTTAAATTGTGCGCTGAACGCACCCGCGACGTTTTGTTTTGTACCCCATCGTGTGGTGGCGCAGAGGTGAAGAGAAAACGAGAGAGAGAGAACAATGTGTATCGAGTGTGGTGTGTAAAGCCAAAACATTCCATGAGAATGTTTTTCTTATATGCGTCTCTTTTGCATCCATTGAATTGATGCAAAGGAGAAACAGAGAAGAAGAGATATTCTTCTGGAATGTTTTGCGCGTCGTTTGTGTGGCGCTCGAATTTATTTTGCTGATTATTCATTCGAGTGGTGAATGTTAAAAAGAAGAGTCGATTAAAATACACTTGTCGTGTGAACTTTTGTGATACAAATAAAGATGGCTAATTTTTATAAAATACAAATATTTTTTTGATTGGGATAAAAAAAAAAAAAAAACGAAATTGATCTAAGTATAATTTAACTCAATAAATTTAGTACAAATAAACATTTGTTTTTTTATATACATAAGTTAATCTAAGTGAATTGTGAATATATTTTGGGATTTGCCTAGTTTATGTGCCGTGGATACCCGTGCTATTAGAAATTAGACTTGTATTGAAGTTTGATATAACGAAAATCCATAAAATCAGTTATAACAAGAAATTATTTTTCAAATTTGTCTCCGTTTGGGCGTTCATTGATGTTGATGATGTCAGGCTAAAATACGGTACGTCGTTTTATTGCCATCCCGCACAAGCAATTTTGGAAATATTGCAAAGGGTATTTATTGGTGGGGTGGGGTAGTGTATCGGCAAATTTGGATGACGCGACCGTAAACCATTATAAGCTGCATAGTGTTTAATGTTTGGTGTATGCAGTTAAGTCAGTGTGTTGGTACGCCACATTAGCTGCATATTTTGGTAAAGGTAGCAACAAATATCTACGGTTCATGGGTGGTCAGTTAAGGCCATTCCAATTTACGATTTACGGCCGGCCCCTTGTAATTTTTTCGTAACGGTGAAAACACCGCAACGGTACGGTAGCCAACCGGCTATTGTTTTATATTTGGTATCGGGGAAAGGCCCCGCAACGCCCGACCGACAAAGGTCGCAACGGTACGAGTGGCCAACCGGCTATTCGGTTTTATTTGGTATCGGGGAGAGGCCCCGCAACGACGGGTAGCCAACCAACCGGTTGCCCGTTTTTTTTATATATTGGTATCGGGGAGAGGCCCCGCAACGACCGCTCAAGGTCGCACCAACATCAGTACGGCCGCGCAAGGCCGCAACATTTTTTTTATTATTTAAACAAGGTACAATTTTTTTTTTCTATTTTTTAATTTTTTTGATTTTTTATATATATATTAAAATTTTTTTATTTTTAACATAATTTTAAAATTTTTGTAATCGAGCGCCGCACAGTGGTTGCGTGTCGCGCGCTCGGTGCGCATTGCTCTCTCTCTCTCTCTCGTTCCCTCCTTTTCTTTTTTTTCGGGAAGCTGTTTTTCTTTGTTTTGTTGTTGTTTTTTTTTCTATATAGTAAAATGAATTACTAAATTTTTCGGTCGGTATGATGGGAGCGGAGGCTCCCTCTGTGTCGGTTTAGTGTTTGCGGTCCCTTGGTGCCCGCATCCAATTCCGTAACCAGGGCTTGGCCCCGTTTGAATTCGGATGGATGCGCGCACCAGGGCACCTCTACCGTTATTATTATTATTTTTTATTTCTCTTGATTATCTGCTGTTCGTTCCTCAGGTTCCGGCCGACGAATTTATTATTATTTGCGTTCCCCTAACTCTCTGTAATCATCACGGTGTAAGCCAGGAGCCCTGTATGCCTCAAACCCCACGACCTTAGCACTTCTCCCTGAGAACGTAGCCGGCAAAATATCACCGTGGAGGCCTCTGCAGGTGCTTAGTGAATATCTGCAGGTTGGCAGTAGCCAGCCTGTAACAAATTTCTTCGGTCACCTATCAGCGATCCGTAGGGTCTGAGTTAAATAATTTCAAATTTCATGTATTTTCGTATTACACTCAATGATGTTTTCTCTTTAATAACAAAAATCTCAAAAATTTCCGAGCATGTAGATAAATAAAATTGTTTTCCTACATCAAATACCAATACAAAACTAATTCGATCACTTCTATGCGATCCTTAGCCAAGTTAAATAATTTCAAATGTTTACGAATTTTCGTATTATAGTCAATGGGCCAAACTACAAATGGTTTTAGTTTCTGGATTCAAACTAAGTCGTAATAGATTTTTATTGTTAATTTAAACCCTTATTTTATATTAAAACACCAAATTTTTTTGTATTTTTTTATTCTGTTCTCTCGAAAAAAAAAAAATTAAACAAAATTCTACATCTCAAAAATGGCCTTACATTTTTTTATTTTCATTTCTTTTTGTGTTAGTTCGGATTCACCGAAAAATTTAATGTCGCAGTTAAAATCGATTTTGTAGGTAAAAGGGGAAAGAAAGGAAAGTGAAGCCGGTCTTATGAAACCGTGTGTAGCATGGCTCAATGATGTTCTCTCTGTTAACTGTTTATGACGAAGACATTCTTCATAAAACAATTGTAAAATTTTGTGTTATGACGAATATATTCGTCATGCGTCTTCAGTAATTGGCAGTTAATTTTGCAACTTTAGTTAATAAAATGTTATTATATTCTCCTATTCTCTTTTGTTTATTCTTATAAAATATATGAATATGTTAAAATATATGAATATTCCTATAAAATATACGAATATGTTCGTCATCGCTTAATTTGTACGATGCTCGTAGGAGACACATTTTCCAACAAGGTCGAAACAGTTAATTGGTTAAACAACAAAAATTTTATTTTTATCTAGTTAATAATTTAGTTTTAAGTATACACTGTTAGGTTTTTGTTAAATTTTCCTAATGAAATATATTATATTAAGTACAAAATTGTTACAATTAAGAAAATTATTTAAAAAAAAATTAATTAAATATTAAAAATTAAGATTATAGTTGTAAAGTTTATCATTAAACCAGTGCCTATGTATGTGTATACGGCCGTCTTTCATTATATACGCTTTGTATGTATGCAGGCCCAAATAATGTAAACACGAAAAAACACTTTCATACGAATGCTATGAAAATTTTCTGTTCAATAATTTTTTTTTGACTTTATTTATCTATATCTCGTAATTGCGGCAAAAAATTAAATTTTCATTCCCCTGAGCACGAACTTTGTTTATTTTTCATTATTTTTGGTAAATTGTTTTTTAATTTTAAGGTAGATTTCATTTAGAATTTTACCATTTTCCGGCATGCTGCCTTTTATTTGTTGAACGTTGTATAACACACGATTCAAAGTTTGTGTGTATGGAAGAAGAGTATTCAACAATCACTGCGTTTATGTACAAAATGGTTGATTGTTGAATACTCTTCTTGCATACACACATAGGCCTGCATACATATAACCCGTATTTTTTATATTTTTCTTCTACTTGGCCGTATACCTACACGCAGTGATTAAACTAATCCCAAAAAACTGAATTTATATCATGTAATTGAACATTAATAATGGAAATAAAAACACATTATATATATATTAATTTCAATTTGTTTTCGAAGCGGAAGCCCGTCTGTAATGACCCGAAGCGTATTTTTGATAACTTCTCCTTGGATATTCGTATTGCTTAACTGTTTAGTCATATCCTGAACGCTTGGTTGTACTAATAGAATGTCGTCGTCTTCGTCTTATCTGCCAGTAGATTTTTCTTGCTTTGTACAAGGTTGTGAAGTATGCAACATGGAAAGTGAACTAAATAAATATAAGCAGCAAACGTTAAATTGTTGCTTGGAAATTGCGGGTATCGAGGAAAAGGATAATGAAAATCTTGAGGAAATGGCAAAAATTATATCAAGTAATGTAGATATAAATTTGGTTCCAGAGGATATCAATGAAATATATCGCAATAAAAGATATAACCCGTCGAATCGTTTGAATTTTCCGCCGAAAATTATTAAAAAATTTAATAAGAAGTCAACTCGTGACAAAATAATAAATGGGTATAAAAAGAAGAAGAGTCCAGTGATGGCAGAAATTTTAAATGGAGCGGTTTTTTTAAATATTGAAAACGGAACAAAATATGATAAACGACCATTCTACGTAGGGAAGCAATTGACAATTTGGAATCAACATTTGTATAAGGAGGTAAGAGACAAACGTCGTACTAATCAAATAAAATACGCATGGGTTAAGAACGGTATAATTTTTGTAAAAAAAAATTGATGGTTGCCCATCAGTCAAAATATCTACTTTTAATGATATTTTAAATCTCGATGATTTGTTATCAAATAGATTATAATTTACCTATTAACTCCTGCGTAAATGTGTGTGAAACTTTGGATGATGTTGTATTTAATTATACAAATTCCTTGAAAATATTATATTTAAATGCTCGCAGTCTATCAAATAAAAAAGTTGATGAATTATGTTATATAATAGATATAATTAAATTTGAATTTCCAATAATTGCAATAACAGAGACTTGGATCTATGATTATATGTCCAGATTTGTCACATTTGCAAATTATAAACCAGTGTTTTCGTTTCGGCGTGATAAATTGGGAGGTGCTGTAGGAATATTTATTCATACAAATTATAACTTTAAAGTTGTTTCTGAATTCAGTAGTAAAAGTTTAAATCTATTGAATGTGTTAGTTAAAATTAATGGAAAAATGATTTCTTTGTCTACTATGGCTGTGTGCCAAACTCAAGGTAAAAGTCAATTTTAAGTAAATTTTTCGGTAAATTCAATTATTTTTCAAAAAATCTATGGCAAACTGATCGAAAAATCTGTTATAAAACCGATTTTTACCGTAGTAAACGATTTACCTTAAGTTTGGCACACAGCCTATATATCGAGCTCCTAACCAAAATTTAAAAGATTTAAATAATTTTTTTGAGATTCTGGATGAACACTTATTGAATATACAAAATAATTATGCTTTTGTAGTAGGAGATTTTAATATTAATTTATTATGTAAAAATAACACTACAGATAGGTATAATGATTTGGTTGAATCAAATGGATTTCTGATTATTAATCACATTTTACTAGACCATTTGGAAAATCTTGCATTGATCATGTACTTACAAATTGTGTGACTCAAAATATAAATATAAGTTTACTGGATTATTGTAGTTTTGACCGCAAATTAATATTTATTGAATCAAATTTATTAATAGAATCTTTAAAACAAGAATCAAAATTTAAGAAAAGCATATTTATAAATTACACAACATTGAATGAGTTATTAGTAAATTCTAATTGTTTAAATTTTAATGATGACATGAATTTAGATAGAATGTATAAAATGTTTTGCAATGAATTAAAATAAACAAATAGTTAAAAGTTCTTATAAAATGACCAATAAACTGAAAAATAACAATTTCAAAAAACCATGGATGGACATAGAATGTATTTCGGCAATAAAGGCAAGACGTCTCGCCGCTGCCGATGGAAACCTGCTCCCCGTGTGAATTGCGGATACTGAGTTATCAGGTAGAACATCAGTCAAGGGATAATTCTCATGAGAGTCATATGCTCCAACATCATCATACGGACTGCCTGATGACTCATTGATCACGCGTCGTGGATGGATTGCAGGGTCCGCCGTAGCTTTGATCCGCCTGAAAGACTCCTCCCAAGCAGAGCAACTTTTGATCAGCTCATTTATGGTGCTAAACCGACGATCGGTGAGATGAAACTGTAATTCTGGCTTCATGTTCGCCATTAAGATTTCGATGAGCTCGTCGTCCGAATACGGTGTACGACATTGTAGCGTTAGACTCCACACTTGGTCGAAGAAATCTAGGAAACTTTCGTCAGGTCGTTGTTTGCGTGCCTCGACGGTTCGCCGGATTTCGTAATTGGTGCGACGGTCTTCAAAACGCTCGATGATACCGCTTCGCATATCTGTCCAAGTAGCGTTCGGATTATGTTTGCGGAATGTCCAATACCACTGCAAGGCGATATCTTTCAAAATGGTATGTAGCTCAAATAGCAAGGTTTGGTCGGATAATCCGCGAGACGAAGCAATGGTGTCTAGCTGAAACAGGAACATGTCGATGGAGATGCCCGCTGGAGATCCTGTGTAATTGAGGCCACTCTCAGACAATAATGGTTGATCGTTAAAGCTTTGATCCAATTCATCTTGCTCGAAAAATGTTATGTCCATGTTGGATGATGTAGGGGTAAGGGAATATTCTTGCTCGATTATGTTTGATAAGGAACAATAACGAAGTCTTTATTAAATTTATTAACAATACAAAAAATTTTAATTCAAAATAAGAAAATTTATAAATATTTACACTACACCCACAATAACTATATATATAAAAAAAATATAAACACGAAATATAATATGTAGACGAATAATTATAAGAGGAATGGTTACCTTATAAATGGGTCGTGGGGCCCGTATTCCCACAAATTTTTTAACGACGGATGTAGACGAGATACCCCCGAAAGTGGCGCTGTTCGATGAGAACCTATTTTGGGGGGGCTCGTTAAAATCATTTTAATACATGAACAAAAAAATAATAAAAAATAAGAATAATTATACGAAAATCAAACTACCAACACACCCAATAGTACGCTGATAGTAAATAATCAAATAATAAGAAAGAAAGGAAGAAATTTCCTAGTACGCTGACAGTAAATAAGAAAAGAAAGGAAGAAATAAGAATAATAAGAATAATATGAAGCAAAACTACCAACACACCCAGCGGTATGCAGGCAGAATAAAAATAAAAATGCAAAAAAAATATAAAATGAAGTACTAATAAGTACCCGCGGGTTCCAATACAACCCAAGCTAAACCAAAATAATCAAAAATATCAAAAAATATAAATACATATATCAAAAATAAGTTTATATTAACTCAACAAAACGGATGGTATGATGAGAGTGGAAATCCCACTCCGTGTCGGCTAAAATAATAAAAATATAAAAATAATAATAATAATATAATAATAAAGTGTTCTGTTCCTCAAATTTCGGTCAAGAAATTTCGGGGAAGAAAAGAAATGAAGCTAAACTAAACTCCAGACAAATGACATCCGAGCTCCACCACAATCGAACACAACATAGTGGAAATGGGAAAGAGCTCGGAAATCGGATGTCTGAAGAATAGGGGTATGACACCCCCATCTACGCGCAATCAAACAGCCCGTGCTGGTTGCGATCGCAGATGGGGAATGCCAACCGGGAGACTGGCTTTGGTGTGCGTGTCCATGCGAATTCAAACAATGCGAAACACCGGTTTCGACACTGGACGCGCACGCCACAGGGAGTGAAGCTACAAATAATAAAAATCAAAAAAAATTAAAATTCGCGACAAAGTTTGGGCGCCACTGTTACAGGCTGGCTACTGCCAACCTGCAGATTTCACTAAGCGCATGCAGAGGCCTCCACGGTGATATTTTGCCGGCTACATTCTCAGGGAGAAGTGCTAAGGTCGTGGGGTTTGAGGCTTGCATGACGCTCCTGGCTTACACCGTGACCATACAGAAAGTTCGGGGGAACGCAAATAATAATAAAAACCGAGTTCCGCCGATATTCGTCGGCTGAAACTTGAGGAACGAACCGAATAATCAAATAGATAATAAAAAAAAAAATAATAACGGAAGAGGTGCCTTGGTGCGCGCATCCATCCGAATTCAAACGGGGTCGAGCCCTGGTTACGGAATTGGATGCGGGCACCAAGGGACCGCAAACACTAAACCGACACAGTGTAACAGTTTTCCTCCACACTTAATGTTTAAAAAAAAACCGTTCCAGACTCTCCTGTTGGTAAGTTCCAGAGCAGCATATCTCAGCCGGCTAGCAACAGTGGTTGAGGGGTGGTTCTTCCTGGACCCCAGGAGAGCTTGAATTGCTGCAGATAGTACGGTAGACTTCCAATTACAATTGACATGCGCTACATGTCATCTCCAGCGAAACCAATTCTAAAACAAATTACTTACGCATAATTGTTGTACCTCATGACACTAGATAAAAATTAACAAAAAAGAAGCAAAACAAAATTAACAAGTTGAGAAAGAGATGATTCAGGCAAAAACTATGTAAGATTTTTGCACACCACCCCGTACAAAAAAAAATATGAACACAAAAAAAAAATAACGCAAAAATTAATAAAAATATTGAAACGATTTATTAACATCAAAAAAATCCCGCAATCTGATGTGACATTTTTGTTAAATATAATTGTTTCCAGTTCCTTATCCCCGATCCTAATCCTAATGTTAGTAACCTTAAATTAAAATAAAAAAACAAAAAAAAAGAAAATAAAATTAAATTTAATAATGAAAAATGTAAGATATATAGAAAACCCAAAATTAACGCTCTGTATTCCCCGTTGCGGATCCGTTACAGCCGTTGATAATTCCACGTTGATGCGAGATGTTATTTGGGACTTATGATCACTTTATCGTTTTTTATATATTACTATATATTATTATTTATTAACAATTAAATCGTTATAACTTTAATTTTATTTATATAACAACCAGTTCATTCCAATCGTTTATTTAAAGTTTTTAATTTTATTTACAATTGGCATTCATCCACTAAACATTTTTAATTTCGCGCACTATAAGCACATTCTTGCATATTTTTTTTCTGTTTCTGGCATATTTTTTGTATTTCACGTCCAGTTTTATTTTATTAATTACAGATTTTATTATTTTTCATTCCACGTACACATTACAATTCATTAATAAAATGATTTCTGTTTTTATCATTCTATTATAATTATTACTATAATTTATCTGGTCTTTATAACTTTTCAATAGATTCGACTGACTACCAAAAAGTTTTATTTTTGATTTTTCTTTCGATCGACCGATCGCCGCCGCGTTTCCAAACTTAATCCCCTGTCCAACATCATCATCGACCACTATCTTTCATCATCCTAGCGGTGCTCGCCGAATCATCTTGTCGCCGTTCGCGAAGTTTACGTCGTTACCCCGTTACCCAAGTAAATATTTTTCTATATACATACAAACCAATAAGAAAAGGTACATTGATAGAAATAAATATAATAGGAAAAAAAATGGAAATAATTATAATTCATTCTGCGAAAAAAACTTTTAAACTTTGCATTCATTTTCATAGTATTTGTTTTTGTTTTTGCATTCTTTTGTGGTTTTATTAATATCATGAGATGCTTTATTTGTCAAACTCTATACGGTTAATTTAAAATTTGTTACAATCGTGGGGCAGACCCAACACCCATGAGATGTCTCAAGCCGGGCACTCGAGAACCATTTTCGTTTTGTTGTAATTTATAATGTTATTATGGATACTGAATTGTGGATTGGACTAAAAATGCTATCTGATATCTTTCGCGTGATATATTCCCATGGATTTCCCTTTCTCATCAGCTAACTCGTAAGCTACGTTACCTATTCTTCGAACAACTTGAGCTTTTAAAAATTTGTTTGCTAGTTTTGCTGAGAACTTTTCAGCAGCATTACTTTGTGCGAAATTTTTAGCAAAAACGATTTGTCCCGGGTGAAAGATTCTAGGTCTGCTTCGAAGATTATAATTCGATACGTTTCGCTGATATGCATTTTGTAGATTGGTCAACACTTTTTGTTGGATAGCAGAAAGCCTATTTGAGATACTCATAACCGAGGCTTGTTTGTCATTGAGTAAATTTAATTCACGCATCAGTTGGTAGGTTGAACCATGACTTACCATGTGCTGCCCGAAGGTAATGAAGTACGGTGAAAAACCAGTTGAACTATGTATTGCGTTTCTTAAAGCACAACTTATTTCATCAATGTGATTGTCCCACTGCGGTGGTCATCTTTAATAAACGCTCGTATGGCTGATATGATGGTCCTGTTAACTCTCTCTGAGGCATTTGATTGTGGTGCATACTTTGGTGTGAATTGATGTGTAACACCATATTTTTTTAACAAATCTGCAAGTATATGAGATTGGAACTGACATCCATTGTCCGAGACTAGAAATTCGGGCACTCCAAATACACTAAAAACTTTCTTTTTTAGAAAGGATACGACTCCGTTAGATGTAGCACTTCTCAGTGGCTCCAGTAAGACGAATTTAGAATATTGATCTAATACGATCAAAAGATGTGTATTGCCTAATTTACTACGTGGATATGGGCCCAGAAAATCAATGTATAACCTTTGGAAAGGACGAACAACTTCGAAATAATCTCCCATTTGCGGCTGAGTCCTACAGTTTGTCGGTTTTATTTGTTTGCAAGTATCGCAGTTCTGGATGTATGCCTTAACATCGCCAGCCATTGCTGCCCAATAGTAATGGCGCTGAAGAAGATTTAAAGTCTTATCAAATCCCAAATGTGCACTTAAGGGTGAACTGTGCGCTTGTTCCAACAAATTTGGAACTAGTTTCTCTGGAACAACTAGCTTCCACATCGCGATATCCGTGCTATCATCCATTTTCGCACTAGGTAAAATGTATAACTTGCCATTTATGATTTTGAAGTTCGTTATTGCCGGATTTTCCTTAAGAACTTTGACTCTGTCAGCGTACGCGGCGTCGTTGAAAGCGTCTGAGCTCAAGTCGACATGAAGAGGAAGCACTCCTGCATCATAGCCGGACCTATCGGGACTGGTTATGGTCTCAAGGTGGAGTCTGGACAAGGCATCTGGTACAACATTTTGAGTGCCCTTTCGGTATTCAATATTAAAATTGAACCCTTGAAGCTTTAGACTCCACCTAGCCAGTCGTCCGGACAGGTCACGTTGGTCCATTAGCCAGCGAAGACTGGAATGATCCGTAATAATAGTGAAGGTGTACCCCTCCACGTATGGCCTAAATTTTTTTACGCTCATAACGGCGGCCAAGCATTCTAACTCCGTTATGCTATATTTACGCTGAGCAGAGTTAAGCTTATGCGAGTAATAAGCAATGGGATGTTCCTCACCTAGGTCGGACTTCTGAAAAAGGACGCTTCCCACACCACTTGTACTAGCGTCACACTGTATGAAGAAATGACGTGAAAAATCAGCATTTCGCAGAACTGGAGCCGTAGTTAAAGCAATTTTTAGTTGCTCAAAAGCTTTCTGTGCTGAGTCATTCCACACAAGTTTTTGATTTTTCTTCAGTAAGTCTGTGAGCGCCGTTGTAATGCTTGCGTAATTCCATATAAAACGACGGTACCACCCCGACATCCCAAGAAATCGCCGAAGTTGACGCACGGTTTTTGGAACTGGGTAGTCAGCAATTGATTGAACTTTGTCGGGGTCCATGCGAATTATCCCATTTCCAATCACATGGCCCAGGTATTTGGTCTCTTTAAGGACGAACTTGCTCTTTTCCACGTTAATTGTCAAGTTGGCATCTTTTAGCATACTGGCAATGTTGCTTAGTAAATCGAGGTGTTCATCCAGGTCTGCTGATACCACGAGCAAGTCGTCCAAATACACAAACACCTGGTCATGTAATTGGTACGGGATAACTTTGTGCATCAGTCTACACAATGTCTGTGGGGCATTACGGGAGCTCGTTTCCCTCTTCATGTTTCCCGTTTGAGAATGATTGCAGGTAGGACAATTAGTTTTAATAACGTTTGGAGTTCCGCATCCATAACAATACCTGTTCAAATTCGTTGCTTGGTTTGGCTGTCTCCATGAATCGTATCTCGCATTATTAATCTGATTCGAGTTGTAATGACTTTGAGGCATATTTCTAAATGGATTTCCTTTTACAGGTGCATAAGTGTGATTATTAACAGCACAAATTTCGTTTGCTAGGTATGGATTATAATCCATAAAATGGTCCGTAGATGGAATATGTGTTGGGTAAGGGCCATCAGATGATTGAAAACAACCGTATTGATCAGAGGAATATTGTGAGAGTTCATTGACATTAACATAGCGTCGAGGGCGTTGATCAGCATTGATTCTTTCAGCAGATAACCGTTCCCAAGTATCTTCTATTTTTATGCACTGATTTACTAAGTCGGGAATAGTTGACACTCGAAAACCAGCTAGTTTATATTGTAACGCGGGTTTCATATTTCGTCGCAATATGAATTCCAGATCAGAATCAGAGAGTGGGACTCGCAGAGCCAGTGCTGATTCAGAAATGTCCATATAGAAATCTTTGAAGCTTTCTTTTGGAGTTTGTTTGCGAGACGCAAGATTTTGCTTAATTTCTGCGTCAGATCTTCTGTTCTTAAACATAGACAACATATCGCTTTTTAGGTCGACCCATGTTACGCATTCATTTCTCTCTAAAGAAGACCAATACCATTCGAGAGCGGGGTTTTTTAACAACAAATGTAATCCGTTAACTAATCTTTCCGAGCAAACATTGTTAGCCCACGCAAGACGTTCGACTCGGTAAAGAAATCGTTCAATTGGCGTGCTAGTTGGAGATCCATCAAACACGAGATTCCATTTGTGAATTTCAATATTGTGACCAGATATCCGATCTTTTGAACGAAGATGCGCAAAAGAATCAGTTACGAGAATTTCATTATTTGATGCGATTTGTTTATTGTCCAAACAACCAGATTTAGGATGTGAAAGATTATTTCCCCCATTTCGAATTTCAGTTTTAGCTATATTGCCTGTTTTCGAAATTTTTGCCTCTGGTGGCACAGGTATATCTTCAGTCATTGACAATTTCCGAGCTAATTCAATAAATTTGGCATATTCCGCCTCTGACAGTTGCATTGCGGAATTGGGTTTTTTGCTATGTGACGTAGTCGGTTTAGCATTTAGCTGAAGATCATTATTCCCAGATTCTGAAGTACCCGGTATGGCCTCTACTATACTTGACTGTTTTTGTATTTTGCTATCGCCTGTCTGGTCGCTATCGGAACTGTCAGATCCCAGGCTTTCCACACCTAAATGTGGTGTCGCCTTAACCGATTCAGGTAAAGCACTGCAAAAAGATTTCTCGAATTCTGCTATATCTAGTTTGGATTGAAGTAATGATTCTATGGATTCAAGCAATTTATCACAGGCTTCTAACATGTAGTTTGCTTGCGCGCGATAACTAGGGGAAGAGTTACTTAAACGTCGACCGCTCAAATGCAAAATACGAGTACTTAGAAGCGTTAATATCTCTTGTCGTTCACCCACTGCAAGCTCCGCAACCTCCTGAACTTGGGGCTTTAGGTTTCTCAGTTTATTAATACAAGCATCAAGTTCCCTTTGAGGTGCTTTCCGAGCCGACATATGAGGCTTTTCAGGAGGATCATGAGTATTGTCTTTTTCCGCGAGTAATCTTTGTGAAAGTGTAGATAATTGTTCTACCACAGTACCACCAATTTGTCGAACAGCACACTCTACTTCAAATTCATCTGCGCTTAAGTATTTGGGATCCATGTTAGCTAATTGTATCAAAAATATAAGTAAAACTCAAAAGCAAATATCTGTACGTAAGTACTAGCGTAAAAAAAATCGAAGGAATTAGATAAGAACACGTACGAATATGATGAAAATAAATGTATACTATAATAACTTTACTATCAATAGGAATATATCATTAATTTAAAAAACCGAAAAATAGAAAATTATTTTTGCAGAGCGAACAAAAATATATACAAAAGAAAGATTATTAGAAAAGTATACCTGCACGCAAAAAAAAATATGTAGATACAAAATAACACCATAAAATAATTTTTAATTGGCTAATAAATTTAATTAAATAATTTATCAAAATTAATTTGGTTTCTCATAAAGTTATGGTTTCACTAGAGATGCCGCAACGCATTTCAAATCGTCGTTATATTTTAAATGTAATTAAAAATTGATTCTATGTTTGCTTTAGACTTGGATAAAAATTTACTTATGAAAAGAAATTTAAATTTCATTTGCTACTACATTCTTCAATAAGTATTTAATACTCAAACATAAAAAATGGATAAATGTATGTGCGAAATAAAAATAAAAATTATTCAAAAGAACAAAAAAATTATAACATCGAACACATGTCATAAATATTACAAGAAAAATTAAATCAAATTCTTAACGTGTCAACACACGGAAGATTTATGACGTGATCGAATAATACTGTAAACTTAAAAAAAATTAAACTGTACTGAAGAGTTACAGGCAAATATTGAATTCATACTTAGCATTAACATTAATAATAATGGAATCAATACAGCTAAACTAAAAACAGTTAGATTAATTATTTAATATCATTCATCATTGAAAATCTTCTGGCAGAAAAATCAAAATGTTCATGAACAGAAAAAATGCCGCATTTCAATGATGAATCCCAAAAAAACTATTTAAAATATCCAAGTTTAAAACAAAAACAAAAATAGTCTTACCTCAAAAACCATATTTTAATATTGACCGCATGTCACGGCCCGTTTGGGCGCCACTGTAACAGTTTTCCTCCACACTTAATGTTTAAAAAAAAACCGTTCCAGACTCTCCTGTTGGTAAGTTCCAGAGCAGCATATCTCAGCCGGCTAGCAACAGTGGTTGAGGGGTGGTTCTTCCTGGACCCCAGGAGAGCTTGAATTGCTGCAGATAGTACGGTAGACTTCCAATTACAATTGACATGCGCTACATGTCATCTCCAGCGAAACCAATTCTAAAACAAATTACTTACGCATAATTGTTGTACCTCATGACACTAGATAAAAATTAACAAAAAAGAAGCAAAACAAAATTAACAAGTTGAGAAAGAGATGATTCAGGCAAAAACTATGTAAGATTTTTGCACACCACCCCGTACAAAAAAAATATGAACACAAAAAAAAAATAACGCAAAAATTAATAAAAATATTGAAACGATTTATTAACATCAAAAAAATCCCGCAATCTGATGTGACATTTTTGTTAAATATAATTGTTTCCAGTTCCTTATCCCCGATCCTAATCCTAATGTTAGTAACCTTAAATTAAAATAAAAAAACAAAAAAAAAGAAAATAAAATTAAATTTAATAATGAAAAATGTAAGATATATAGAAAACCCAAAATTAACGCTCTGTATTCCCCGTTGCGGATCCGTTACAGCCGTTGATAATTCCACGTTGATGCGAGATGTTATTTGGGACTTATGATCACTTTATCGTTTTTTATATATTACTATATATTATTATTTATTAACAATTAAATCGTTATAACTTTAATTTTATTTATATAACAACCAGTTCATTCCAATCGTTTATTTAAAGTTTTTAATTTTATTTACAATTGGCATTCATCCACTAAACATTTTTAATTTCGCGCACTATAAAGCACATTCTTGCATATTTTTTTTCTGTTTCTGGCATATTTTTTGTATTTCACGTCCAGTTTTATTTTATTAATTACAGATTTTATTATTTTTCATTCCACGTACACATTACAATTCATTAATAAAATGATTTCTGTTTTTATCATTCTATTATAATTATTACTATAATTTATCTGGTCTTTATAACTTTTCAATAGATTCGACTGACTACCAAAAAGTTTTATTTTTGATTTTTCTTTCGATCGACCGATCGCCGCCGCGTTTCCAAACTTAATCCCCTGTCCAACATCATCATCGACCACTATCTTTCATCATCCTAGCGGTGCTCGCCGAATCATCTTGTCGCCGTTCGCGAAGTTTACGTCGTTACCCCGTTACCCAAGTAAATATTTTTCTATATACATACAAACCAATAAGAAAAGGTACATTGATAGAAATAAATATAATAGGAAAAAAAATGGAAATAATTATAATTCATTCTGCGAAAAAAACTTTTAAACTTTGCATTCATTTTCATAGTATTTGTTTTTGTTTTTGCATTCTTTTGTGGTTTTATTAATATCATGAGATGCTTTATTTGTCAAACTCTATACGGTTAATTTAAAATTTGTTACAACAGAGGGAGTCTCCGCTCCCATCATACCGACCGAAAACTTAGTAATTCATTTTACTAGAAGAAAAAAAACAACAACAGGAAAACAGATTCCCCCTTCACCCGCACCAGAAGAAAACGAGAGAGAGAGAGATGCAATACGGATCGAGCGTGCACCCGCTGTGCGGCGCTCGATCACAAAAATTTTCGAAATTATAACCAAAAAATTTAAAATATATATAAAATTAAAATTAAAGAAAAATTTAAAAACTAAAAAAATTGTACCTTAATATTTATAAAAGAATAATGTTGCGGCCTTGGTGCCGTTAGCGTTGCGGCCTTGGTGCCGTTAGCGTTGCGGCAGACCACCGATAAATAAAACATAGCCGGTTGGCTACCTCGTTGCGGCAGACCACCGATACCAAAAAAAATATAAAACACGAGGGGCCGGTTGGCCACCCGTTACGTTGCGGGGCCTTTCCCCGATACCAATAATCGAAAAAAAATTCTAATAGCCGGTTGGCTATCCGTATGTTGCGGCCTTTCCCCGATACCAAAATAATCGAAAAAATTTCGAATAGCCGGTTGGCTATCCGTATGTTGCGGGGCCTCTCCCCGATACCAATAAAAATGTCAGGCAACCGGTTGGTTGGTTACCCGTCGTTGCGGGGCCTCTCCCCGATACCAAATAAATAACGAATAGCCGGTTGGCTACCCGAACGAACTACTACTGCTGGCCTCAACTGGCCGCCGAAACCGCACCCCGCCGTGTGACCTCAACTGGTCACCCAAAATAAAACAACGTTGGGCGTTGGCTCACCGCACCGTAAATACAACGTGGGATGTTTTCGCCAAAACCGTAAAAACCGATGCGGCCCCACCCTTGCCGATAAAAAAAAACGTACCTCGAATATCGCTAATTTTTGTTTTTTTCTCAATGGTAAACTTAACTCATTGGACACGTCACTTTTGATATCCAATTCAACGCAGCCCTGTATTTTTATCCCACTTATATAAATATATACGTGTTTTTCCACTCCACTGTGGAGATCAGCCGCAAGCCTAAGCAAGGCGTTTTATTATTTTTTATTTTATTTTTTTTCACTCAAATGAAAATATGAAACCAGAATATGTATAATGTTTTTGCACTTTTATTTTAACAAAATGGTTCACCAATACATAATTTTAATTAAAAAAAACTTGAGTACAGAATTGCGAAAAGTTACAACTAATTTATTTTAATGCCAAATCAATAAAAAAAAACTCAATTCTTCTCACATCCAAAATAATAAAAAAAAAAATTCCAAATCACCACGATACAAAATCAAAAACTCGACTTTATTATCTTACAATCAAAACTCGAAAAAAATCAAAACTCGACTGTATTATTTAAAAATCACAACTCGAATGTGTTTCATAATAATCACAATGAGACTCATTCTTTTTAAAATCACAACTCGACTGTCATCATACAAACAAAAATTCGAGCACCGCACAACTCGTAAAATGTTTTAGAAGAAATTAATCTCTCTTCTCTGTCTCTCCTTTATATCAAATTTTCGTTGATATAAAAGAGAGAGACATATAAGAAAAACATTTTTTCCAAAACGTTTTACTTTGCACACACTCGATGCGCATTGTTCTCTCTCTCTCCTATTCTTTCTCACCTCTACGCCACCACGTGATGGGGCACAAAACAAAACGTCGAAAGTGCGTTCCTAACACATCTGAGGTGAATAAAAAAATAAGAGAAGATGGACGAAAGCGAAAACAACAACCGGGGTGGATAAAATAACACAAAAATCGTCGTTGCGACCACACAATCGTAACAAAATTATTGGTATACAAAGCTTTTGACAGATTCAAATAACTTAGATATAAATACTGAATTCAAATACTGGAGGAACAAGACCACATCATTACGAAGAAGTAAATATCATAATTACACAAGAAATAAAATTGTCAATAATGTTAATAAACCCAAAAAGATTTGGCAAACCTTCAAAGAAATAATTTATCATGGAATAAGGTCCATTGATAAAATTGATTTCATTTCGGAAAATATAAACTCCACTGTTAAAAAGTTAGAATTTAATAAACTAAAACAGTTCTATGCAAATATTGGGAAAAAATTGCATCCAAGCATAATTTGCAAACTCAAGTTGATGATGCATTTCACCCATCATTGATTTAAAAATGTCAAAACTATATTAATATTTAAGAGTGGATTGAAAACTGATCCTGCTAATTATAGACCTATAAGCATTCAATCAATTGTGACAAAAATTTTAGAGAAAATTGTAAACGAACAGCTTTGTGATTATTTAGAAACTAACAATAAACTTTGCAGTGAACAATATGGGTTTAGAAAAAACAGTAATACAAATTCAGCTCTATTTGATATGTTAACGTTTATTCAAACCGAATGTGATAGTAGAAAATCATGTAGTATTATATTTATAGATTTAAAAAAAGCTTTTGATACTGTTGATAGGGAGATACTGTTAAACAAATTATTGGATTTAGGAGTCAAAGACATATGTTTTGCATGGTTTAAAAGTTATTTGAATTCTAGGTATCAATATTTGCAAATAAACGAAAGTTTAAGTGATTATGAAAAAATTGATTTTGGGGTTCCACAAGGTAGTACATTGGGGCCTACATTATTCACAATTTTTATAAACGATATTGCCAGGTCAAATTTGAAGGCATCATTATACTTATATGCTGATGACATTGCTCTAGTTTACAGTACTCCAAAGGATCATCTTACAAGTATGGAAACTGATATGAATAATGATTTAAATGAACTTGTCACATATTTTTAAAATAAGAAATTAACAATAAATTTAGATAAAACTAAATATTTAATCATTAATTCAAATCTTTCAACAGATTTAAATATTTTTACAATAATTTTAAAATTGAAAGTTGTTCTGAATATACTTATTTGGGGTTAATTATAGATAAAGCTTTAAATTTTTCTAGTGAGATAGAAAAACTAAAAAATAAACTTAAATCAATCTGTTTCGTGTTCAAAAACCTAGCGAAATTTATAAATTCACATTACCAACGATCAGTTTATTATGCATTATTCAATAGTAACATGCTTTATGGGTGTAGTTTTTGGAGTTCTTCAGCTAAATGTAATACTGAATCACTTCAAAAGTTACAAAATAAGGCTATAAAAAATTTGTTCCAATATAATCGACGTGAACACACAGAGAAAATTCACATTGTTAATAACATACTCCCATTAGAGTATTTAATTAAATGCAATTTAACAACACATGTACATTCTATAATAAAAAAACAAATTCATTCGAACGTTCAAATTGGTATGATTAAAGATAATCATAATTATGAAACCAGAAACAATAGAAGTATATTACCACATAAACCCAATTTTTACAAATTTGGAATAAATTCATGTCTTTACAGAGCCACCAAATTATATAACGACATTTCTCAACAAATAAAATTGCTTAATAGAAAAGAATTTTCAAAAGCAATTAAAAAGATCTATTTTAATATTTACAAGGAAAATTAAATCACAAGCATTATAAAATTTATCACATTCACACACATAAATTTTGCACGTTTGTTCCTAACTTCCTTATAAACACATTTTTTTTTTTAAATATTTTTATTTTCAATTGCTCTTTTAGGTTTGGTCATTTATCATTACAATTTTTTTATATACATATATCTACATTTTCTGTAATTATATATATACAGTAAAACCTCCGTACGTTGGACACTCAAGGGACTAAAACTTCTGTCCAACATATGGAGTTGTCCAAGTTACAGAATAAATTTCAAAAATTATGTTTTAAATAAAATGTACACAATTTCGGTAATAAAATTCATTTTTATTTGTTATTAAATTGTATAAATAAAATTCATTTTATACATACATAAAAAAATTAAATATGTATGTACCTATGTACATATATACAGTATCCTTCAAGTCTAATTCACCAGTATTTAATAATATGTAATTATACATACTTATAAAAATTGCATAAAACTAAAGCTACTCAATCAGTTTTGTTAAAATAATCAGAAATTTTACTTTGATTCTTTCGTCTATTAAGAACAAAGTCATCGATGTGTTGCTCTATTTCCGAGACATGTTTGTAAATTTCTGGCAATTTGCTTAGAGCAAAACTTTTCAAAACTGAAGTACATTTCACAGCATCCGATATGGACACGTCCACTATATCTTATTCTGGCTCTGGATCTTCATCTTCATCGAGTTCCTTTTCGTTTTCCAATATAGAATTTAAAATATCAATTTCGTTGGGCTGACAACAAATGGCTATATCATCATCGGCACATATACATACTCTTCAAACTCTGTAGTTGAAATGGGCAACAATGGGTTATGAACTAGTGGAGGAAGTTCGACTAACTCATCTGAAGCTGGTTGAATTAAAAATCCAGCGGAAACATTTGATTATGCAATCGGTTGAAACCTGTTTCCATGAAATATCCACCCAAGAAATAGCATCGAGAACGTTAATCTTGTTAGATATAGCAGTTGCTGTTAAATAACCCGTTTCAACCAACTCTAATTTATTTATAACATTTTTTAACAAATGACCTCTGTAGTAACTTTTGAAAGTTTTAATTATGCCCTGGTCGAGTGGCTGAATTGCGGAGGTCATTCTAGGTGGTAAAAATCGGAGTGTCACATTCGTTAAACCGTTGACTTCAACATGAGCTGGACAGTTATCTATAGTTAATATAATTTTTCTATTTTGTTTTCGCATAGTATCATCAACTCTTCGGACCCAATCGTCAAATATGCTGGCAGTCATCCATGCTGATTTATTTGACCTCCATTTCACCGGTAAGTTACAAATTTTCAAATTTTTGAACGCTCTTGGTTTAGCAGCCTTTCCTATGACTAAGGGCTGTAATTTCTCACCAGTGGCACTTGCGCACAACAAAACAGTCAATCTGTCTTTTGACAATTTACCACTACAACAATTTTCATTCTTTAATACCATGCTTTTATCTGGCATCAATTTAAAAAACAAACCAAGCTCATCGGCATTAAACCAATCCTTCTGCTCGTAGCCCTCTACTAAAGAAGCAAAATTTTCGCGAAACTTGAGAATATCGCACTCCTTAATTTCGTTTGCTTCACCGCATAAAGCTTTATAGTGGATGCCATATCGCTGACGAAATTTTTCAAGCCAGCCATTCGATGCTCGAAACTCATTTAATCCAAGTTTTTCGGCGATATTTTTTGCACATTGTTGTATAATGGGGCCAGATATCCGTGCATTTGCCGCTCGCATTTGTTTAAACCATTGGTAGCAACTGGAGTTTACCTTCTCATACGTTGTTTTGGGCCTTTTGCGGTGTAAACTTTCGTTTTCTTCATGATACCGTTCAACATATTCCTCCTTTCGCTTTAAAATATTGCCAACCGTTGATTTGCAAATGTCAAATTTTTCAGCAGTTTCTCGGTACGTGCTGTTTTTGTTGTAATTAATTACTGCTAATTTATCTTTAAAAGATAATTCTTTTAATGTTTTTTTCGGCATATTGATAGTCCCTAAAGGCACATAAATATGTGTGTTAGATTATTATTACATAAACAATAAAACAGTAAAAAATAACTCAAATTAAAATCAACTTACCTGTTGCGCCCTATTTCGACAATAAAATATTGACGTACGAATTTTCGAATCACATTAAACTTCATTTCAGTTGTTAAACACGAATGTTCAGAGATTTAAAACATGAAACATTCTGTGTTTTACATTTATTTGCACGAAGAAAATCAAGAGAATAGAGCCAAAGTGAAACGTTTTGTCCTCCTGATAACGAAAATAAATTAAAACAAATCACAAACACATACACATTCGTATGTATTACGTACACTGTACAATACATTTGTAAAAAATGCAATTTGAGAAAAATAATTTCTGTTGTGTGTCCAATATATAGAGTAAAAATATAAAGAAAATTTGTGAAATGTCCAAAAAAAATTGTCCAACATACAAGATATAGAGGTTGTCCAATATATAGAGTTAAATCTGACATTTTTATCCAAAGTTCCATTTATTTTTGAAGGGACTTGACTTTTTGTCCAAGATATAGAAATGTCCAAGTTATAGAGGTGTCCAACATTAGAGGTTTCACTGTATATGTATATATATTTTTTAAAAATTTTTTTTTTTAGTATTTCGTTGTTAATCTTTCATTTACTTAAATTATAATAATTATTACATTTTGTATACGTATCAAAAGCGAGACCATGTCTCTTCTGATATTATTTCAATAAATAAAAAATAAATAAACATACAATTACGACCTGTGAAATTCAAAATTTAATTAGTTATTAACTTTGAATAATTTTCATAGGCCAATTACAATAATATAATTTACCTTCGGAATAAATCTATAATCCATTTCATTTATTTTTCTTAGCATGCGCCACCTACTCTTTAGTTTTCCTATCATCTGTGGCCCTGTTCTGGCTTTCCCTGGGAATAGGGAATTGGGAAAAATATTTTCATAGCATTTTTGTTAAAATTATACTTTTCTGGCCTACTAAAAGTGCAAAAAATTTCAAAACAAAGTGATTTGGGAAACTTTTGTTCCACAAAATTTTTGTAGGGAAAAATATTTTCCCATTTAACTTTGTTTCGAAAATATTAACACCAATCATGTTCCCTAAAAAGTAGGCCAGAAAAATACAATTTAGACAAAAATGCTATAAAAATATTTTTCCCAATTCCCCATTCCCAGGGAATGCCAAAATAGGGTCGCAGCTCAATAAAAACCCTGGTAGAATTCATATATGCATTAAACGACTCCTCAAGTGGATTTAAGTCTCCCGTATATCCCTTAATGAGCCAGTCTAGCAAAGGGTATCACTCAAAACTAAATAGCTCGTGTCAATCCCATCTATCAATCTGGTTTTCTGGGAATTAATAAATGTTATTGTATGTTTATATCATCAATGGACTAAGTAGAACAGCTGCCATATCGTCTATGGTTAAATATAAGTACTTTAGGAAGTAAATTGAAGAACTTTTAAAAACAAGAGAATCATGTGATGCGCCAGGATATTTGCAATTAACGTCTCTAATTCTAGTGAGCAAAAACGATAATACACATGCGATGTCAAGTTAAATATGGAGAGTTACAATTTTATATTTACATGTAGTCAGCATTCGCCACTATTTGCACATTATAATGTCCACCCTTTTCTATTAACAAAATCACTGTTAATAGATGGTGTCAAAATCGGTATGTGTGCACCATCTATTATTAATAGTATTTGGGGAATATGAAATATTTTTTCAAATTTTCTGGAAATAATTTCTGCCTCCTCCTCCGTTGGCATTTTTATTACATCTCGTACATGTTTCAGAATCGCATTGGTGAATAAGTGAATACTCTTGTGAACTGAAAATTTGCTTACCTAGAAATAAAAAACAATTCTATAATATCGAAATTATGAACAATAAGTAACCATATTCAAACCCCAATGTTATTTCCGATGACACGGTACTCAGCACATGATGAAAATTTATAGAGTGCTATTACTACACTTTTTCTACGCTAATGGCTTCCTTCGGCTTTAGTTTCGTAGACTTTGGCTTTAAATATTCTCGAACCATATCGCAAATCTGGTTAAAAGTATTTCGATCAACGCGAAAATTATTTATCCAGTCACGATCGTTAAATGTTTTGAGTACGATATCGGTCCAATATTTTTACCACACACTACGAGCTTTTCGAGTACGCACTGTCTTTATTAAATTTTTTGTAGAATAAGGTGTTCGCATTGACCACCATTCTTTGAGCCGGAGTCCATCTTTTACGACGTTCGTTATCCTTTTCCATCAACAATTTAACAAACTCGCCAGATACCAAAGCCAAACGACTTAATTGTTCCACATTCATTTTTGAACACTTTAATAATTGATGTAAGTAGCACAAGCATTCAAGCAAGTTAATCTACGAAAAAATAATTTTTAAACACAAAATAATTAGAATGCACTTACATATACGCACAAAATGGTTTTTTCTCTTGAAGTAAAATGAACAAAATAACAATTTCTTCAAAAGAGTAACGTCCACGCAGTAATAAAATAGATAAAAGAAAACGAACAGAATTTGTAATAAAATCACTAAGTAGGCACAGAATAAAATAAAAAAATTATGAAAAAAAAACTTCCAAAATTTTAACCTCAACATCTATCAAAACAATAAAGTAATAAAATATTGGGTATACAAATAAATTTCCGACCATTTTAGATAGGTGTCGTTAGTATCACTACTTGCATATTGTTTGTTTGTAACAAACAGCGCGTTGTTGTTGAACATTCCGAAAAATCGTTCACAAGTTGTTGTTTTTGACAGCGAAATCGTTGACAAATCGAATGCAATTGTTTTTTTCGGCACAAATGTGATATCAGAAATTTTGTGAATTGAATTCGGCTTTCGTCACTCGTGCATTTACCTCGTTAGAGGATTTTATTTGATATCAATGATTTTGGCACGGCAAAATGAAAATAACTTAAATTGCGATTCGTTTTATTGTTGTCAGTCAAAACAGTTCACACACACTCGATAGCACACAAGTGGCCGCTACATGTTATTGTGCCTCATACACAGACGCGCGGCATTGAAATGACGAATAGCGAAAGGCGAAGAACGAATTACGCATACTCTCACACAACTGTCTCCTGCAATTTAGTTCTTGCGATAAGTGCAAGAATCCACTGAAAATTCAGTGTTATCTTGAGAATAAGCGTCCCGTTCTCATATTTTCACTTGTTATTGCCGATCAATGCTACATGAGAGTTAATAGTCTACAACTTTCATCTGTACCTCAGACAGAATTAAGCTTTGGAAATAAAAAAATATGTTTTGTCAAGTGCCATTTTCCATCATGGCACAGAATTAAAAGAACGCCATTACACAATAATTTTGAGAGAGAATGGAAACTTTTTTAGAGCGGATGATGGCGTCAGACGTCCATGCTCTTGTCCTCGAAATAGTAAAAACTTATATTATCTTTTTTATGTTGAAAAGTAGGGTCAGGTCTCATCATTAGGTTGAGATGGGTAGTTTTTTTATTATATTCAGCACGATAGCCTACGTTCTGGTGTACTGTTTCTGGTGTGTGTTAGACGATTCTATTTATTTATTTTTCATGCATTTTTTCAATCTTCATTTTATAGTATTTTAGTAGATTTTATTTCAGAATCCTTTACCACATGCCACAAACAGATCATGTCGGGTTTGATCTTATTACGCACCTGGTTCTCGTAGGCTATCGGCTGAACATTTGTAGATTAGTTTTTAGTGCATGTTACAGAGTAGTAAAAATTTAGATCAGCTGCATGTGTTTTTGGTAGAAATTCGATTCAACAATTAGGTAATTTAACAATTTTTTTTGCATGTTTCTTGCTGTTTTGTCGATAACCGCATGCGGCTACCATTCATTTTTGATTCCTTAAACAGTACAATATAATATACATATTTTACTGTGTTAATTGGAAACAAAAATTAATGGTAGCTACCCTCTCGCTAATATTCCATCTTCATGCGATGGGAAGGGAGATAAGATCTATTTATTAAAGAAATCATCATAAAGATTAAAAAAATATCGATTTTATGCAAGAAGACTGTCAAATGTTCAATGTTTTTTGTGGTTTTTTCGATCACATCATTTTGTTAGTTTTATCATTTTTTTTTTGTTATGAAAAAAAGGTCACTGGTAAAAATTCTCCTAGCAATGATAATAATATGATGTATTTATATTTGTTTCATTGTAATACGTTGATTCACTATCATTATGAACCGCAACGGACCGATGTTAGGGTGCATTTGAGCCAAAAAATTAAATTTTGCAAAAAAATAGGGTGACTTTTAAGTTAAGGAGGTCAATATCTAAAATATACGAGTCTTCTGGGACAAACGGTTGAAGTCATATTGTAGGTGAGGTTTGTGGCTAATAATCCTGAAAATTTGAACCAAAAGTGTTGGGCTAATTTTTTAGCGATTTGGCCGAATATGACCGGTCGATTTGGCATTTTTCAGTTTTTTGGCCAAAATGACCCTCCACCCTAAATGTTTGAATTTTTTTTATATGCTATTTGATAGCTGTCAATACCTTTCAAACGATATGCATATGTCCGGGGTATGCCAAATAGGTTCAGCGCTGTGGGCGTGGCCAAAAACAGCCATTCAGAGGCCGGCCGCAGCCAACATCAAAAAGTTGTAGAACAAAAGTTGCTTAGTTTTTCAAGTACTACAAACCTTGAAAATATGAGATCAAAATAACACTGGCGATAGAAATGTTTAGGTTATGTCGAATAAGACATATTATAAGACATTTTATAAGACAAATTCACAATTTCTACTACTAGTACCTTTTACATTTACCTCCAGGTTTTGAAATTATACGCACACATCATTCTTCGTCTATTTAAGGCGACTGTTCGAGTGCGAATTTTTGGTGCGAATATTTAGAATCACACTTTTCTACAAGATTCTTATTTTATAAATAAAATATGTAATGGTTTTCTTTAAAACGTAGTTTATTAATAAAATAACAAGAATAACAAACGCAAATGAAATAATAAAAATAACAATAAAGCATAATGCTTTGATTATCAATCCAAACTGACCAAATACTTGGAATTTTCGCTCATGTCCGACGTTAAATAAGCCCTATGATTAATTTTAACTTCTTCTGCTCAACAAAGCAATGAGTTCCGGTTAACGCTTCGTCCGAATTCTTGTATGGTGGCATAACATCAACGACTACACCCCCACCAGCTTTTATAAGACATGCAAATTGTTCCTTTTTAACGACGTGTAATATAACCCGAAATCCGGTAAAAACTCCCGATTTTTTCTCAGGCCAATGATGCGCAGCATTCGCTATATTCTGCTCTATTTGCGGTAATTCGGTTAAATTCGTCGCTTTTGGATTACCCCACTCATATTGTTCGTCGTCCAAAAAGAAACCGGCATCTAAACTGTTCTGAACATAATTTATATCTAGAATCCATTTACCACTTGCAATTGATATGATATGATAGAGACGTACAGGCCAACCATAACGGCGATCCTAGGTATGTTACAATAATCCTGAAATATCAACAATCAAATAACAAATTATATCTGGATGTGAATAATATTTCAGCATCATGCGGGCCTAGGCTCTGCCTGCATCCTTGACAGATAAGGTTATTTAGGAAAGGATGTTAGTCACAGAAACAACTAGGGCGAACCGCAGCAAAGTCGTTGTCTAACTACTTAAATATATTAAAATGTTAGTTTCAATTAAAACCACACTCTAGAAAAAATTTTGTTAGTTTATTAATTTGGTTTAGTTGTGGTTGTGGTAAAGGATACTAATATTCATCATATGTATTCGGCATCAGTCATAATAGACTGGTTAGGTTATTTAATTCACATCTACGGGTCATCTCATCATGTTGCTGTTTATAACCTTATTTTGCTCCATTTTCCCACCCAACACCATCTAACCGAGAGACTTTACGTTCGTAATGACTCGACAGCATTATCATACATATAATGGCCTAAATACTCCGTTTATATTGTAAAAAAAATTAAATTTAAATTCGGTATTGTCATTTAGCTACCTATATTTAAACTCAACCAACTAAAAACAGGGTTGATTTATAACTAACATTCACAGAACTACGCCAAATCATAACCTGAATTCAACCAGAAAGACTTTCGAAAAACAACATTCCATAGCAAAAGTCTTTGGATCGTTAACATATTTAATTGTATTGAGTTTATCCTCAAAACATAAGTTATTAAATAGACCCCCTGATCAAGAATGTTGCAATTAAAATCTTCCCTGACCTTCCGGTATGTTCAAAAATGTATTTAAAAAATTTAATAATAAAAATAAACTGAATTATATTTGTCGACAACTTTATTGTTTAAGGTGGATTTACATATCCGACGATATTTCTGCGCCGAACATCACGTGACACATTGAACCAATCAGAAAGCACTTCTTCGCCGATTTTTCGGCACGGCGAAGACATGAACAAAATTTATCTTTTCGGCGCGACGACACAGCACACATAGATAAAAAAAAAATTCTTCTGATTATTAATTTTTTCTTGTAGCTTGTGTTTATGTTCATATTTTATTTTATCGGCTTCTATTAATTTATAAATTTTTAAATAATAAATCGTGGTTTTTAATATAAAAACGAGTCGCGAAGAAAATTTAATTCGCGCTGTGGAAAAACCCCTCGTCTTATACGATTTGTCCCACAAATGGTATAGAAACAACGGGTATCGCAGAATAATATGGAAGGAGGTTTCGGATGAGTTAGGAGTTCAGAGTAAGCCCATTATTACAGCATTTTTTTGTTGTAATATGTAAGTTTCAATCTATTTTTATAAATTATGTTTCACAGTTGATAAGTGGCAAAAAATGTGGAAACGTCTTCGGGAAAAATTTACTAACCACAGACGAAAACCCAGGGGTGGAAGTGCCGCAGCATCACAATTTATGCCGCCTTATATCAAAAGCATGCAATTTTTAATACCATTTATTGCTGACCCAGAAAAGTAAGTTATAATATTTATTTTTTTTGGAAATGAATTTAATAAAAGTGAATTGAAATACACATATACATAATTGTTTAACCTTATAAAATTGGTAATTTTATAATTGTAGATGTCTTGCGAGCAGTTTCACATCTGAAACAGAACCCATATCATCGGCCGATTCCACTCTCCAATCGTTTTTCAGCAGCTTTACCCCAACTGATGAAACAAATAATGAATTAGCGTTGTTCAATGAAACACCAATTCCCAATTCATCAACGCCTCTCCGGCCATCTCTACCACTTACTCTACCATCTACAAAATAAACGTCTTACAGTACTGGCTCGTCGACACCGAGGACCAACAAGCGACCTAGTTATAGTCCACCTAGGTCGACTAAACGTGCTCGTCACGCAGAAAGTAAGTAAACTTTAATACAACCATATAATAATGTACAACCATTTACATGTTTATTTTTAAAATATATTAGATTATGCTGATATTGATAAAATATTAAGCGCGATCCAAGCTCCTGTAGAAGAATATGACGAAGTCGACCTGTTTTGCCTTTCCGCGGCCAAAGACATTAAAAAAATAGCCCCCAACGAACAAAGACGAATCCGGTTTGAAATTTTGAAATTATTGTTGAACGCTTCATACGAGCAGTAATATATAATGTAATAATATAATTAAACTATGATGTAATTAAACAAAAATTAAATTCAAATTAATTTATATTTTGTTTTTTATTTAAATGAATATTTACAATTTAAAAAAAAAAATATGGAAGCTATGATGATACTTATGCTGTATACCTCGCATTATCTGCCCATGGCAGCACATCCACTTCTACGAAATACCTTTTAAAATAATTTCTAATATGAATGGCATTTCCCGAGGAATTGTTTGCCGGTTTGCCCCCGCTCGACCTACTGGAATTACTCCACCATCTTCTGTTGAGATTTCTTGTCTCCATCTTCCAGTGGATATTTGTCCAATTGCTTCTTCTCTCATCAAATTTTTTAAGAGGGGAAAGCCTCATCTCCTAAAATTACGAATTGTGCCTTGATAGTTGATCCCGGTAAATACTCATCATTTGGAATATTTAGGGTTGTGCTGTCTCCACATAGCGCCTTCCCAAAAAAAAGTATTTTTAAATACTCCACTGTCACTAAATCGCCCGGAAGCTCCAATGTCTACGAGCAAAAAGTTAAAATCTGCATCGCTAAGCGCAATTAAGATTATACTGTGTGACCCCTTGTAGTTAAAACAAGCAGATCCACTATTAGGAAAAGCCTAGAAATCTTTAAATTAGTTAAGCTAAAATGAGAATTATGGTAAAAATTTAACCTGTACAACACAATGCTTCCCATCAAGCGCTCCAATACAATTGGGGAAGTTCCATTTTTCGTAGGAATCGTTCGCCACTCTATTCCATTTTTCCTCGGTTAATCTTTCGAACGCTGATGTAAATAAAGAGTCCCAAATTGCTTTACAGGTTTCTGAAATTATGTGAGTAGTAGAGCTTGGTGATACTCTATAATTGTAAGATAGAGACTTCATTGAGTCGCCACTTGCGAGATATCTAAATAAAACAGAAATATTATTCACCTGGTAAGTATCAAAAATCGCATTTACAGCTTTTTACCTTAATGTTAATGACAAGCGTGCCCCAGTAGATATTGGTTTCATGGATAGTGTCAGTTTTTCGATGGCTGGTCCAACTTTATGTAGCAGATTAGCAGTTCATCAAAAAGATCCACACTCATCCGATGATAATTAAGAAATTGGAGGGTTTCGTGAAGTCGCATCTCTTTTACCAAATTTTTATAGTGCCCTTCCTGCTTCCTACATTTTAATAAGTTATTTACCCAACATCTGGGAGGCTTTCGGTCTAACTTTTTAAGGTACACCCATAATAATAATAACTTTAATTTTTTAATTCTATTCAAATTGGATTTTCGGATTAATTTAAGCATTTTATATGTACTTTAACAATGTATTTTTCACTTAAAAAATTACTAATTTCTAACACATAAAAATTCACACTTGCTTCACAAATTCGGCTGTATGGCTATATTGTCTTGTAACGATGTATTATTCCCTTATAAAATTACTAATCTCTAACAAAAATTCATTAATCACAAAAAATCTCAAAATGGCTTATGTTCTTGAACAATAAATAATCACAATTTTTTTTTTTTTTTTTTTTTTTTTCTACTTTTGTGGTAGAAATATTGTTAATAAATGGCCTCTTTGTTTTCTGCGACAAAAATTGTCGTAAACATTGTATGGGTGTCCATTAAAAATGATATTTTGTCCGAAAAGCCGAAAAAATAAAACAAAATAAATAATCACCTTCAAATTAAAAAAACTTATGTGTCAAAATATTGTTTATGTATGTATGTGTGAAACAACTGCGCCGAAAATTCGTCGAATATGTAAATCATCGGTAATACAGCGTTCACCGAATTTCCTGCGGCAAGCAGCTTCGCAGAAAAATCGTCGGATATGTAAATTCACCTTTAAAGTCAGGACTTTCGACAAAATTTCAATTTATATAATTGTTTAAATTAAGGAACGAAGGACCACAAAACAATCTGGAAATGTCTCGACCTTAAAAACGCTTAGAAGTCATTTAATGAATTTAAATATTTGTCCCTTTTTGTATAATACCCACCTAGCGGAAGTGTGGACCAAATATTCACACATTGAAGCGACATCTACCGCCAAATTAATTAATTACAAAATCGACCATTTGTGAAGTAAACATTCACAAATCGAAGTGACATCTACCATCAAATTAACTAATTATAAAATTGTAAAATCCTCCATTTGTAAATTTGAATTCAATAGCGACCTTCTATTTTAATTCTGACGTCGACCTGAACGTACGTATTATTATAAAGCTATCATTATTAAAGTGTATAAAGTTAAAAACAAATTAATTAAAATATTTAGTGTATAATATTCAATACATATCAAATATTTAATATCATTTGTATTATCTAATTATTCTCCAATTTTCAACTATTTGGGTAAGTTTATTAGAAGATATTTATAACTTCATAATAAGAACTAATATAATCGTCAATTTACTTCTGTAAAAGTATTTTGTTCTCTATACGGTATCATGAATACTTTTCAAAATTATTCTATCATACAAGTGCCTCCCGATGGTAATTGCTTGTTCTCCTCATTAGTAACTCAAATAATATCCTGTCGTAAATGGCGAAGTGAATATAGGAACCTTGCAAAAAAACTTTGAGAAACGGCTGTTAATCATATTCGCCTTAATGTTACTCGTTATGAAATGGTTTTAATCGAATCAAAGAATAAATGGCCTGAATTAGAAGCAAGCGATCAATTAATCAATTTATTTCTTATTGAACTTGCTCGTGATAATACTTGGGGTGGTGAGGAAATATTACAAGCTACATCAGAAATTTATCAGGCGAAAATCGAAGTGTATCAAGTCAATGCACCTCCAATAATCTTTGGTAATTCAATTCAGAAAATATTTCGAGTACTTTATATTAATAACAATCATTATGATGGATTATGAAGAAATGATTTTTTAAACTACCCTCCCACTCATACACCTTCATTTAGTCACCTCATGCAAGTGCAAACCGATTCTAGTTGCTACCGCAAACTAGTCAAATCCACCAATCCACTACCTAAAATAATAAGCGTACTAATTTATATGTAGGAACATGGAATGCTCGGGGTTGTGCTTAAGTTTCAAAGCAATTAATAGCAGAGCCATCTATGATTTTGAAGAGCCATAATATTAAAAGGAGAGCTTTCAGTAGAGGAGAATCTTTTATTGAATTACTGTAAGAAACCGTGGTAATTGGAAAATTTTTGAACATGAATTTATGAATAAAAAATTAAACAAATCATCTAAATTTTTAATTTTATATTTTTAATAAACTATTCAAAGAACACATATTTGAAAATCAGCCATCATAATGTAGTATTTATTTGGTAAATTTAAACTAAAGCGGAGCATAAATTTATTAGTTTTCTATAAAAATGAGCTTTCCGTTTAGTTGAGTAGGTTTATAAAGTAAGATGGTAAGTAAGGGTGCTGCCGCGGATTCCTCTTACATCCAATTTAAAATTTAGTTTTATAAAAATTTAACTTATTTGGTAAATTTTGGTCACATGCACATCAAAATTTTTGAGATGAACGATGCACTTAATAGCAATCTAAACATTCCCCATTTATAACAAAATTAAAGATAAAACGTGAGCTGAAACGTAATTTTATGAATCACCATGTAGAAACAATAATATTATTCATATAATAAAATTTTTACATCAAAATCTATTTACGAAAATTATTTTTGTATATAAAAAATCAACGATGTCATGATTTTCTTAATTAAATATTATTACAAAACAGAACAAAATGTAAACAACTTCAATTTTATTCGATTGCAAAACTGAGCTTTCTGTAATTTGAAAATCCGTTTACAGATGTCTCTGTAATAAATTTACTTGAAATTACAGAAAAGTGTAAAATAATTAAATAACTATTTACGAAAATAAACAATTATTATTGTAAGTTAAGCGCGAAATCTTTAATACAATAATTTAACATAATTAATAAAACTCAAAACAATTATAAATTTTATTTATTATTCGGTAATCGGTTGGCGTAAATAAAACTTTTCGTCGCAAAATATTCACATCATAGTTGCTGTGCGCTGTAAAACAATAATAGAAAAATGTCACAATTTTTCCAATTTTTTTTTTTTTTTTTATTTCAATCCAATCCGCTCATGTTACATCATTCTTGTGTTGCAATTCAGAAACAATTGGCCTGCAATGAATTGAGCTTGTGTTAAAATATCGTTAACTTAATAAGACAAAATAAGATAATTATTGAACCAGGCGGGAATTTCTACAATGTACACGAACTCTCAGTCATTCACCTTAGCCGAAGGCGTTTAGCAACCGTATATCCACAAATTAACGGAACGTGGAACCCGTCAATGTCAATGTCGCGAAAAATAATAAATTTACCAACAAGAATCCTAAAATATTTCGAGCATTTTTGCAACTGAGTCTATATTTCACTGGATTAATGCTCACATATGATACGAGATGCATGCAATTTTAGATATTATTAATAAATTAATTAATCATCGATGGAATTTTAAAGAAGCCGATATACAATGCGAGCAGTTTTAGGATTCTTGAAAGTTTTTAAATATCATTTAATTTTTGTCGCTTTTGCTTTCTAAATGTATGCATAGCGACATCTTTTGATTGGTTTAGTAATTGCGAAAAACTCTATAAAATAATGTTTTTATTTTATAAAGCTCTGTTTTGTTTATACTACAGGATGAAACAATAAAGCCTGCGAATTTCTTGCGATGAAAAATAAAATTTTTAACTAGTAACGAAAAAACAGTTTTCGAAGTTTGTCATCAACAATGTTGAAATAGAACCCAAAACACAATAATCCCCATATTACATTGCAACTCCAAAAGCCTTTTTTAACGATCGTTTGTTTTGGAAAAATAATGCTGAACTTTTTTATGGAATACTCTATACTAATTTCTAATTTTCTGTACATACACATAAACAAATTCTTGTTTCTACAAAAAAAGTGTGTTAGACTAATTTAAATGTTTTTGCGTTATCTTAACATAATATGACTCAATATTAAAATATGCTTTTCCTGAATATTGAATTAACCATTCACATTGAAAATTCAAACAAAGAATTTATGTTTTTATATTCAAAAAAGCTTCTAAAAAAATATTAAAATACACTGGTTGGCATGAAAAAGTATAAAAAGCTTCCCCTCTATGGAAAGCACATGGGAAAAAATGGCCGAATCTTACGGCTCTTATATTTAGGAGGCTCTGTTAATAGTCGATAAAGCTTTACTTAAAGTTGAAATAGATATTGTAGCTATACAGGAAACAAATTCAGTTGCCCTTCAAATCAACAATCCACATTATAATTGGTATCTGAGTCATAGAAAAAGAGTGATGCCTAATGTACGAAACCGTGGAGTTAAAAACGGAGTTGGAATATTGGTGAAATAAAATTGTGGAATAAAAGTGCGATATGTTAGTGGTATATCAGAAAGATTATGTTTTGCAAACATAAATGTCAACGGATTATTTATTTTATTTTATTTATTTATTTTTATTTTTAATTAATTATTTACACAAATAAGGCCAAGACCTTTTTACAATATCACATAATATACATAATATTTTCTTTTGTGTAACGCAGTACATAATGTAAAAGAATGAGAAATACATATAAGACTTATAAACAACAGTGATCAATTATACTAACAATTAAAACTAAAATATAACAATAATAATAATAACTAAACTACAAAAGGATGCGGAAAATAGGATAGGAAAGAAAAGGAAAAAGGATCAAATCACAATATACTATAGCTATACAGATACATCTTCTTGAAATTAATCAAAATTGACGCAGCTTTGACAGATGGGTCAACATTGTTCAACAATTTCACTCCATTAACAAAAAAAGAACGGCGTCTTAGCTTTGACCTACACGACCTGGGCAGATTTAAATTGATTGTACGCTGTGATAAGCTACCGTTGAGATTTTCATAAAGATGGCGTGGGTTCTTCTTTAGTATTAAATTAAACATGACAGTTAACGTCAAGAACTCAAGGTATTTTCTCAAGCTCATGTTAAATGTCAAGTTTGAAAGTAAGGATATAGTCACCAATTCTTTTTGAGAACACGTATCTAGTACAAGCGTTAAAAGCAACATTTAATTTCATAAATGATTTCTTGGAGCATTCTGAGTATATTGATGCACAGTATGAAATTATTGGCCCTGCTAATGTACGAATAATGTGCATTTTAACGTTTTGTTCAATTAGTTTGGCTGTACTCCACAACCTACCTAATATTCCATGAATTTTACCACATAAACTATTTACATGAGCTGTCCAGTTTACCTTACTGTCAATAATCAGGACGTGGTCATAAAATTCAATTTTATGATTATCAACTACAAGATAATTAATAGGTCTAATGACTCGTGTACTATTAGATAAGATAATAGCTTGAGATTTTGCAGGATTGATTTGAAGTTTATGCGCTAGCGTCCAATCCAAAATATTCTTTAAAGTCGTATTTAAATTATTTACCACGCTATAAAGATCATCTAGCTTACCAAAGGAATATAATTGTAGATCATCAGGGTAAAGGTCATAGCCAGTATCTTTAGTTTGCTCAATAATATGACACACTTGGTTTATATACATTGAAAACAAAAGAGGTCCCAAATTGGAGCCTTGAGGTACACCAGATGAAACAGGTGTTGAGTTGCTGAAACTACCATTATATTTTACCGATTGTTGTCGTAAGTTTAAATACGAAAATATTAGATTACAAGCACTTTCTGAAAAATCATATTCGTAACACAGCTTTGACACAACCAAAAAATGATCTACCTTGTCAAACGCTTTGGAGAAGTCTAACAAAACCAATATACCAACGTTACCATTATCAATACCAGAAGTAATGCCATCAACGACCTTCAAAAGCGCTGTAGTAGTACTATGGTTCACACGAAATCTCGACTGATACTTGCTTAGTAAATTTTCCTTAGATATAAATGTGGAAATTTGAGATTTAATTATCTTTTTAAATATTTTTGACAATATTGGTAAAATGCTAATCGGGCGAAAATCATTTACACTAACTGGGTGGCGTATTTCAATTCCTAAAATACAGAATCAGAGCAATTTTCCATGCATCTGGGAACACAGATTTAGTAAGGCCTGAATTCAATACGTATGTTAAGTAGGGCGACAAGACTGGCAATAATAGCTTCACAAAATTTCGGATTATTCCGTCCGCTCCAACAGCGTTTGAATTAATATTACCCAGTTGAATGCATACTTCATCATGATTAAGTGAAATATTGTTAATTTGTACCCATTTCCGATCAGAGTTCAATTCAACAATTTCACATCTCTTAACTCGCAATATCTACAATTTATCTTATCTACAATTATACAAAAATATAGTCAAACAGGAGCTGTTTGTATTTTGGGCGATTTTAATGCTCATATAGGATTGGATCAATTGAATTTATCACATAAAAATATTAGGGCAGAATATATCTCATCAAGAAACTGATGAACGTGGCGATATACTAATTGAATTTGCGCTACAGAATAGTTTATCAATTTGTACCACTTTTGGTCGTAGATCCTGCCTTACTACTTGGAAAGGACCTAAATCATCATCCCAATTAGATCATATATTGTTCAATCCCAGAAAATCATTATTAGAGATAAAATATGTAAAAGGCACATTTTCAGAAAAAATTAAAACAAAGGAAAAAGGTAGACTAAAGAAATTTATTTCGGATCATAAATTAGTATTTGGAAGTGTAATCAAAGTGCAATCAGACTCACGGAAGCCGATTAGATTTTCATTGCATCCACATGAAGACTACGAAATTCATAATTTTAGAAGATGGAGAGTTGACTTATTAAAAGATCCAACTACATATCTTAAAACAATATCAATCCAACATAACGAAATTTCTGGTTAGAGAAGGTTTAATATTAGATGATACTCTCAATTTCCCAGTGATAACAACAGTTGAAAAAGTTTGGAGGGCTTTGGTGCATTCTATAAAGGCTTCATCAGACCTAATTTTAACCAAACAAGCCAGCAATAACTTCTTTAAAAACTGCTTTAAAAAGACACCACATAATCCTCATCTGATCAGAAATTGCCGATATAATGTTCAACAAGTATTTAGAAAATCCAAACTAGAGGAATGTAGAGAATTTTTCCGAAACTTAAACGATGTAAATCCTTTTAGTCGACTCCGCCGAACTAATCAATTTATTCGTTCATATAGACAAAATTCTAATAATATGGCAAGTATCTACATTCCTTTATCAGGATGGGAGAAATTATTATCAACTATCTCAGGTTCCACCATTCCGCTAATAGCTGAAAAGGATCATTGACCATTAGGATTGCCTCCAACCGAAGAAGAAATAGAAACCATCCTATTTTCCTATAGAAGAGGTGCTGCTCCTGGTTTAGATCAGATTTCAAGTGAACTGTTACAAGCTTTACCTGAAGAGGGAATGAAAGTCTATCTATATGTTTTACAATAGGTTTGGCTATTAAACACCCCACCAAGTGAGTGGTTAGAAACGGTCCAATTTCCTTTACCCCAAAAAACGCCCCAGTGCCATTATAAATTATAGAAGAATAACTCTTTCAGACACTGGCTATCGGGTATATGCAAAATTCCTATTATCTAGGTTTGAAGAAATACACACTCAGATTGGATCATATCAGGCTGCATTTATCCGCAATCGGTCGACCGATGACCATATGTTTGTTATACGACGTGTTATCGATGAGGAATGGAAAACAGGAAAAACAATTTATATTCGCCATCACTCGATCTAAAACAGGCTTTCGATAAAGTTGATCTTAACCAACCAACTATTATTCTCTCTCACGTTGAAATTCCCCATCATCTTGTTATTAGTATAATACAAACCTGTATGCACGAATTAACATCAATCATATGGTATAAACAAAGAACAATAGCATTTCAACGTGGCATGGGTTTCAAACAAGGATGTTCCTTTTCAGGTCATTTATTACATGCAGCAAGGAAGTTTACAAGAAATTACAGAAAAATTGGTCGACCTATTTTCACTTGACATGATTCACTAAAACAGAATGTACGGAGAACATCAATTCCTGAAATTCGTTTAAAAGTTGCCGCAAAAACTGGAAAGTCTGATTTAAAAAAGGAAGTAGATTTAATTTATGACTCAGATAACCCTTCCACGAATGAATCTGATGATTACGTATATAGTTCAGATTCCAATTAAATATTCATAATTTTATATGTTTGCTCATCAAAACCAAATTTTCAAACTAAAACTAACCAAACCCTCTCCTTTTCCTTTCCTGGGAGTTGAAAAGATGAGTTATGCGTATTATATAGCCTCTTATCATCTAGTCGGAGATTACCAGCCTTCTCGAGGCAACTCCTGTCTAAACTAATGGTGACACGATGACAAAGATCAAAGTCCGAACCACCATGACTACGAACAAAAACCTAACAACCATAACATAAACACCAAAAATTCCACAGAAACTATCCAGAACTTAAAAACACCCCTCCCAAAAGAGAGAATTTCATCCCAAGTCAGCCCGAAATCAATACATACGACAATCCCTCACTCACCCACGAATCATGTCAATAAAATTTAAATAATCACAATAATAAAACAACAAAGCAAAACAATATAAAACAAAATTAAAATTTTGAGAAAGATTAAAATAAAATAAAATAAAAATAAAATGAAAAAATATCCTGATTTCCCTTTTTCTATGACCCATCTGTTCCATTTATGGTCATATCCCTTTTTTCCAAAATCCATTTAGCAAGGCATCCTCATAATAAACTCCTCTTTAAACCTCTTGAACCACTCCACCGCACAAATTTGCACACAAAATTTAAATAATAAAATCGACACACACACACACACATTATATGAACACAATTACTTAATTACAAACTTTATTAGAAACTACGATTACACCTATAATCACACATTAAAGTATACACATCTGGTATTAAAAGAAATTACATGCACCCCTGTATAGGTTATACATAGTAAACCCAAAATTAATTTATCAAAGCTCTTCCACACAAAATCAATTAATTATTCACAGCTGATGCTTTGACAAAAAATTTCGATCCATATTATATATGTATATGTATATATATGTACTTTCAATACCATAAGTATATATAACCATGCATTCAAAGAAAATAAATATATATTTCACACTTACAAATTATAACAAAACAACTAAACACAAAATTATACACGTAACATTCTTCACAACACGTGTAACAGATATTATTTACACTTTGTAATTAAGACGAAAATAATATCCGTTGCAGACTCTACCTCCGCTAATCCACGCAGCATATTTCAGCCGGCTAGCTTTCAGTGGCTGGGGGGGTTTTTATGTGGACCGAGATAGAGCTAGTAATTGCTGCACTTGGTTGATTACATTTCAAATGAGTTGGAATATACTGGCAGAGAGAGAAACCAGGAATCACATCACCAGCGGTTGATACACAAACTTAAGCCACCATTATCATTTGTAAATAAAAGGAATTAATGTTTATAATATATTAAATAATTTCCAAAAATAATATTTATTGAAAATAAATTCATTCAAAAATTACAGAAAAAATCGATGTTAATTAAAAAAAAAAATACAAGGAACAAAATGTTAGCCCGCCAATGGCGGCTCAAAATAATAAGAACAAAAAAAATCGTTTTACTTTAGCTTTACAAGCGAGAAAAAAAAATATACTAAAACTAAAGTAAAACAATAATCTGGCCAGATCTAATAAATAGAATCATATACATATTGGTTTATATAAAAAAAATCTAATTTAATATTAATTATTTTGAAATAAGTAATAATAATAGATATAGTCATATAAATGTAAAAAACTTGCGATTTGGATTGGTAAGGATTATCCGAAGCGTTGCGGATCCGATATAGTAGTTTCCTTTTTCTCCTTGTAATACCGCTGTACCATTAAAAAGCAACAACATTTGTAAATAGCCAACGGAAACTATCGTTACTTTTACCGATGATTACTTTGAGCGGAATTGATTTTTACGTAGAGCACGATTTTTTTTTATATTTGTATTATTTATATTATTATATATTTATACTATTTATGTTAATACTCTTTATATTATTATTATTGGTATATTTACATATATCTTTCGAAAAGGAAAAAAAATAATGATTAACTTAATTTTAAGTTTTCCTTGATAATTAAGGTGCATACACTGGTATACATATTTTTGTACCAAACACCATGATGTACCTACACATCATTCACCACCATTATCATTTTTACGGGCACAACCTCGCGAAACAGTTTTTTTTATACAGTTCGTGCACGATATATATTGCTTTTAACCTTTTTTTGTTTTTATATTTTAAAAATTATTATAGAAATTATTCACTATTAATCAGAAGTATAGTTTTCTTTTATTAATGTCTATGGCAATTCAAACAATGTTTATTGCAAGCCATGACATTTCACATACCACAAACCACACAACATTTTATTATTTTTGGTTCACTGTTAATTATTATTTATTTCTATTGAGCGTACTGCTCGGTTACAATATTTAAGATCAACTCCCGATCATCCAAAAATTTTCTTTTTCGTCGACTTCCCCAATCCAAAATTATATATTCCATCCAATACCAATTAATTTACAATCCATACCAATCCGGTTAGCCACTATGTACTTGTACAAATTTATAGCCCTATGTACAAATTATGTACAAAAATATTTATGTACCTAACTCTTTAACAATAATAATAATATAATTAATACAGTCGCTTAGTTAAGTGTAAAACGAGCCAAATTAAAACAACACAAGCAGAATGGATTTATAACATATTTTGTTCCACGTATTATTGGACATAATAGAATATTGATAGAATATTGATTACGTAACACACGCGCAAACATAATGAAAATAAATAACTAGCTATATCCTTAAAAAAAGTACAGAAACACAATTAAACACAGATTTTTACTAAAAACTGCCATTTACATACATTTATTAAACAGCTGATTTTTGACAACTAAAAATACATATGATCTACATTTATAAAAAAAAAAAAAAAATAAAATAAATTAAAATATATCATTTATACACTGAGCGAAATAGCTATAAAAACACCCATAATTTTGACATAAATTCATTTATATTTCATTGAAATACTACAGTTCATTGACAATTTTTATTGAGAGTATAATTAACTCTTACATATTATACATATATATAGTGTATATGTATATGTATAATATGTAAGAGTTACATAGTGCATTTCAGGCTTAAATATTCATTTAGGCCTCTTTTTTGTATTTTGTAGTTCGAAATAGCTATAAAAACAGCTGTAACATTTAGTTAAAATATTTAACTAAAAAATATATAACATAAATCTAATAATGTGTATTACCGCCATTGATCTGCATTACTTCAAATAATCTATCTGGTTAATGAATGTTTAAAGTGTTGATGTTGGAATTTGAGTGCGGACCTTGTTGAATCTGTCGTTTTAGTTCAGATGTACTAGAAAATTGATGTTCATTTTCATATACCCTGCGAGCTAATAAGCTCCATACGTTCTCTATGGGATTTAAGTTAGGACTAATAGCAGACCGATCCAAAAGTTTTATTGTTTTGGAAGTAAACCAATATTTTGTTAGCCTGGCAGTGTGTATCGCAGCATTATCGTGCTGAAAAATAAAATTTTCTGATTCGTAATGATCTCCATTTTCAAGTAGGACATCTTCTAGGAGCTCTGTATATTTAGCAGCATTCATTTTCGTTGAAATAAAGCTTATTGAAGAGGCTCCGTAATAACCGATGGCAGCCCATACCATAACAGTTCCTCCACCAAAATTACGACTACACATTGTCTCCATTTCTTTGCGCAGATCATGCCAGTAATATTGGTAACCATTGGGGCCATCCAGGTTGAATTTTTTCTCGTCGCTAAATATAACATTTCTCCATTCGGTTGTCCATGACATGTAATTATGAGCAAATTTTAAGCGAGCAGTTTTATGATATTGTTTCATCATTGGTTTTGGTTTGCGTTTAGTTCATTTCACGGCCTTACTACCACTTAAAATTTCTTGTATACGACGTGTAGTTATAAATAACTGTAAATGGGCTTTTATATTACTGACGTTTTTTTCGTTGTTGCACACGAAATAATGTTGCGCTTATTCCTCTGAGTAATTTTCGGCACAGGACCAGGTCGCGCATTTGAACCATATTTATTGCCAAGTTTGATGTAATTGTGTACTAAAGTGAGTAAACTATTTATTTTTGAAGCAATTTGCCTAAGGGACATTCCGCAGTTACAATATGCCGGTATTTTCCCTTTTTCACTTTCAGTGAGCTTAGTTCCATGTGGCATAGCTATAAACCAAAAACAAAATACACCATAACCTGAATATGTTTGAGGTACATATTCTAAAATGGTTATTCTATCTATGGTTATTCTAGTAATTACCTGCTTTGAAATAAAAGAAACCCCGAAGTTTCAAAAATAAACAACAAAAAGTTCACTGTTTTTATATCTGTTTCGCTCTGAGATAGCAGCACAACTGACTAAAATGTAAAAAATAAGAGATACGTAATTGTATCAGTGGGTCTATTTTGAAATTCAACCCGCGCGAGCAGTGCGCTGTCAAAAAAATACTCTGTGTTTTTTATGTCAACCTGTGTAATTTTACTCTGTGCTTTGTGTTTTTTATGTCACCTGTGTAATTTTACTCTGGGCTTTGTGTATTTTTTGTGGACTGAACTGAATTCGGTGTATACCCAGTTTATCAATTTTTACTCTGAAATAAATGTCAGTGTACGCAGAACATGTATAACCTAAAAATGTGTGTTAAACTTCTATGTTCTAGAACTTGAATCGATTACTTCGTCGTTTGGGTGCTAGAATTCGAATCGCAATACGCATTAATAGTTTAAATTAAAAATAATAATAAACAATTAAAAATAAAATACATTAAAAATATAATTGAATACAAATAATATAATAAAATAAAAATTAAATAATATACTACTACTACAAAAATTGGCAATCCAACCTCACATGGGACCAGGTCGACAACAAATGGAAGAGTTTGGTGCGCCAATATAAAAAAACAAAGCAGCACAACGACACAACGGGTAATAACAGGAAAGTATGGAACTATTATCATCACATTGATGAAATTTTACATGAATCGCCAGAAATCACAGCCGTTGCTACATTTTCGGATACTAGTATTCACATCCAGACGCCAGATGTAAATTCCTTTGATGCTGTGGATCGAATTCAACAAGATACGACAAAAACAGGGGACAGGGCTGCATTAAAGCGAAAACGGGAGAGTCTTGATGAAAAGTATCGAAAAATGAAATTACATTTAATGGAACGCTAATATCGCAGCCAATGAAAATGGAAGTCCCGAGTACCTTACCACAACCAGTCCTGAGTACCTTACTGAGTATTGAATAAAAACAGATACGTTTAATACACACCTTTATTATCTTAATCTTATTAATAAAATGAATAAAACCATTGAACTTACATAATTTTAAATTTGAATAAATACATAATCGGTTTCTTTTAATCAACATAAACCATTTACTATTGCTCTCCCTTTTCTAGAAGCATTTACATATGATAAATCTTCTTTGTCGTTCTCCGGATATTCAATTACTTCTTGATCTTCAACCTCTGGTTCCTCAACAAATTGTAGATCAATTTCACCAGCCTTATGTAAAATGTAATTGTGGAGAATGCAAGATGCTCCGACGTAAAGTGGCGCTAAGACTGGATTCCAGCTTTCTATATACTTTAATCGGCGAAACTGTCCTTTTAATAAACCGAAAGCACGCTCGATCATAATTCTGCATTTTGAATGGATAATATTGTATATAACTTCTCCATCACTCAAGTTGCCAAAGTTTTTAAAAGGAGGTAGCAGCCACATTTTTAAACCTTATGCTGAGTCACTTATGGCACAAATGTTCATCCAGATTAATTTGTGCATCACCTTTCATTTAAATTGTATAAATAATTAAATATACTTAAAAATGAATTGAAATTTTATTTAGCTGTTATAACTCGGTTCGGTAAATTTGATTTGGATAAAACCCGCGAGTCATGAATTGATCCACATTCACCTGCGTAGGTATGGATTAACTCTACTTTTTCGTTGCAAGCGGCTTGCAACAAAATTGAATGGAACACTTTTCGGCAAATATATGAGTTGGGATGCTTTAAAGGGGCTATTATTGGGATGTGGCATTCATCTATAGCACCAATTACACCTATTAGTAAGCAATGCAATTAATACCACCAATTTGTCACAATTATTACCTCCGAGTTTGCGTTTCTGCATAAAATAACGTGATGTTCTGTTTCTGTCATCCTGATTTGGCCAACGAATAATTCCCTTTAAGCCATTCAATAGCAAAAGTTTGTGGCAACATTTTTTTATGATAATCCACACCGTGGAATTTGCGCACCCAAACCTTCCTGCTATCGATCTGTAATTAACGCTTGTTAAGTAATTATAAGCATACTTTAAAAAACATAAATGTACTACTTTATGGTTTCCTTGTTTCCCAGATACCACAATCCTAACATCATCTGTTTCTCAACATTCATCTCGTTGCGGCCCGGTTGAAGAATTCGAATATCCAAATCATGAATATCTCTGCATAGTTGCTGGAATGTTGAAATTGACAATTGGAAAACGACTTCAATTGTATAACCCAGCTCCTCGGCACGACGGTATTCATCGTCACTGGAATCCGAGTAAAACATTTCGCTCGGATTATTTAATAAGATAATTAACATATTAGACATTTTGTTGATTTAAAATTATTTTACTGTTCAACACAAGAAATGTTTGACGTTTAAATTAATTTAACAAACTACTTTTACATAAACTGACTACAAACCAAAAGTACAAACATTTATTTTTAGAAAAACACATTATACACTCTGCCACACCGTGTACACACCGAGTAATGACACACTGTACTCTGGGCATACCGACACCGGACACACTGGGTAACTTTGTTCGCTCGGATTGAATTAAAAAATAGACCCAGTGTGAACTATAGTTGCAAAATATTGCGAAATCACAGTGGATTATTTATGCGTAGTTGGAATTTTCCGTTGCATATATTTATGTATGAATTTAGTTATAATCTAACTTTTTTTATAGCTATTTCGCGCAGTGTATCTCTACTATTAAACACCAGACGTCATGCACAAGGAATGAACTTTCTTCAAATTCATGATTAGTTCATCGTTGTACGTCACAACAAAACGTTATGTCGTATTATCCATTATTACTCAGACGCACCATATAATATTAAACACTCACAAAACTTACATATTACATTAATTATAAATTATTTACACAAAACATTGTTACAAAATACATAATCCACCCATCAACCCATCTATGCGCACATTAAACAACACCCACATATATATTCAACCATGTAAAATGGAGTGTATTATTTGAGGTTACAAACATCCTATGATCATCGGCAACGCAACTTCCAAAATACACAATACTCATTCTACCTCTCTAATCCCCCGATTCGGTTGCTCGAAAACACCATGTGTACAGGTAACGTCGTATTTTAAACTGGGATCACAAATTTGTTCATTTAGTTGACGAATCTGATCGATAAGTTTTTCTTTGGTTGAAACCTCAGTGCACGAGATCATGAAGTACGGGGCCCCCTTATACTTAATTGGCTCTTTATTGTTGCGTCGCCGATCGTTAATTCATGTGGATCACGCCAACCGATTGCCTCATTTTCGGTACCAACCACCTCGGAATTCACACGGAATGATATCGAATCCAAATCCTCATAGTTTTGATAAGAAATTGAACGTTGCTCGAGGGAATGATTTTTTATAAATTCACGCAATTCATTAACGTGTTCGGCAACTGTATGTTTGGTAGCGCCGCTCTGTGATGCAGTTGGTAGATCCACTTTTTGCATCGCATCGTCAGTCGGATCACCAAATATATCACGCCAAAATTTTTTTCGAATCTCATTGAACGGTGTAGTTGGTTTTATTTGGGTTTGAGGCCGATGATAGTTTTGCAAAACCGACATTTGATTGCGATGAAGAGCTCGGGAATCAGGCGTTGAATCCTGAGTTAATCCCCAAAAAACTTCGAGTGTTCGCATATTTTCTGGAGCCTTTGGTGTATCCACATCCTTCTTTTTAGGACTAGCGCCCGGTGTTTGTAACAGCTTATTGATTCGATCTTTCGCCTCCTTCTCCTTCCATCCACGATACAATAAATCACGAATCGGGGTTGCGAAATTTTTCACCCTATAGCTAGCCGGACTCATACTATCATTGGAAGCAGGCGACATCCATAGTTCTGTTAAATCAGCCGCTATAATTTTGTTTTTTTGGTCGGACACACTGTCTCTATTAGTGATATCACGATTTTCCCCATCGTCACCAAATTCACCGGAGCTCCGTTTTCTACTAATTGCGCGACTTGATTCCGCAAATGGTTTTTGTGTCGAAGGAACTATATGAGAAACTTCGCTTCACGGCCCAGAATATACTTATCGTATGCAAGCCGCCTTTGATGGGCAACATAATCAAGCAACCAACCTTTCGTAACTGCCGGTAAGTTCCATTTAACGGAGAATACGTATTTTTGGCCCTCGGGTTTCGGGCAAATCAAAATTGGTTTACATGTTTGATTATACACCGACTGATCATTTGCACCGGCTGCCGTGCCCAATTCGGATAAAAATGTCTTTTCAATTCCCGTGTATGTACCAAATACGATTGTGAGGCCTTTTAGTGGTTAAATTTCTTCGTCGTACACTACCGGCTTATGATAGTACTCAACATCCATAACTCGATTCTCTTGTACAACGTCCTCCACCCACAATTCGTTTACAATATGCTTGGCTTTGTAAAGTTTAGTTGAAAGCTCATTTTTGGTTAGTACCGGCACGATCATATAGTCAACGGCATCTGAAAAATTATCCTCGACTTTATCGGCCCCCACGCTTTAAAATCTTCGACCAAGTGCAATTCGACATCCTCTTCGAATCCGAATAAACAAATTTTAACATTTTTTAAAAAAGTTTCTTTTTTTGCCATCGAATCTGTAGTTTCCTGGTCTGGAACTACCGATAGGGCGTCGGGCGATTCAACAGCTGGAACATCCTCCTCTTCTACCTTAATCATACTCTGGCTATTTATATACTTCTTGACGATCTCACTTTCTCGTTCGTCTTGAAATGAGGTCGATGGACCTGGCCTTGATGTGTTATTCTCTACGTTTAAATCAAATTTTCAGACATGGAATGAATAAGCTTTTTGCTACTTGGGGAAGGAGTGTGGAGGATTTCCTTTTTCGGCGCAATTTTTTCATATCGATTAAAAAATCAACTTCGTCGACGATCTGTTTCTGCTTAATCGATTCTAAAAGTCAATCGATTTTTACGATATGGCAATTGAGTTTTTTCTTAATTATCTTCAGCTCATGAATATTCTCTTCCCCAATTATAACAATAGTCAATTTATCTACCGGTTCATCGAACGAACCGTGTAGCACTAGTAATATTTAGAAGTTTGTGTAGTTTCTCTTTTTCGGCCGTTGTAAATCCACTTAAATATATGCAACATTCTTCTAACAAGGGACCAGCTCTTTTCGCAGCCTGAATATTTAGTTTGGCAATAATATCTTTGTATTTTGGAACGGGCGGTGGCGGTTCATCACTTTCGACGCCCGCGTTGATCTTGTATTGATGACTAAATTTGAATCAACAGATGTTCCTGATGACGATATAGCCTCATTAATTTGAACAGGTGGTTTAGCATCATTATTATGCGAAATAATCGACAATTGAGAACAATCGAGAAACGCATTGAATCCGAATTTCGTTGGCGTGGATATTTTAGGAGTTTTGCTGACCACCGTACTTAACCGAACTAACACTATTGGGTACAAGTACCAGTACATTAGTGGTTTCGGAATGAAATGCCCCGAAGAATGTTCCACCAAGCAAATCAATTAATTTTTTAATCTTGTTCTTCACGCACCCGGTTAATTCAGTCGTAGTGATTTTAAGATTATAAAATACGGGCAGCGTATATTTGTCAAATATCGAATCTGTTGCCAGTACATTACGAGTTTGACTAACGCGCCACACTTCTTCGACCCAATCCGGGTGCATAATTTTTATATTTTCTGTGTTACCCCAGGCTTTTTGTATTTATTTGATTTTAACGTATTCGAATCTAGATGTGTGGTCGCCATGTTTATGGTGCTCATATAATGGCCATCCATCAATTTGATTAATTTGCCTAGATCAGTTTTCTGTCCGCTTGATAATCCTGAAGCAGAGACAGCCAGGCCATTCTTGGCAGCGGTGAATATAGGCGATGAGCCAAGTGGAACCGGTGTATTGTCAAAGAGACAGCTCATAAAACAGCGAGGACCTAAAATGCTGAAATTGATCGCATGACTTTATCGATGAATGTGCTATGCAGTAAAAATACTTACAGGGCCGAGGTCTTCTGTAAATAGTCGAATGCTTTTTCTTCGAAACGTGGAAATACGAAAACGTCGATCTCAGCTACTGTTTTGTTGTTTAATTTCATAAATTTTTCAGGTGCAATCCAATAAGAAATTAGAAAACTTGATAATGATGCATATTTCCAAGAGGAGTTAAGAATTTGGGGTACAACCTACAACATATGCATATGGCAATCAATTCGTTAATAATAATTTTAAAGAAACCAACAGGAGCATATTTGCCACACGATGCAAGGAGTTTACTGAAAACACCAAAAACGTATCACTAACCACTATTGGTCAAGGTATTTATTGGCACCAAGGTCTTGAAATCTGTCTGCAATATTCTCTTCATGACATTACCAAACCTTTAAATATTTCGTTAAATTTTAATATCGACGGCTTACCTATTTACCGATATTATTTAACATTTATGAGTTGCCGTCAATCAAACCAATGTCAGTTGGATTCTGAATCAAAAGTTTCCTTTTTAATTTTCTACTTGAATTCACCGGAGAGAGCGTTTCTAAAGAGTGTTGTTAGTTTTAACGATAGGCATGGATGCCTAAAATGTGTTGTAGTTGAAGAATGGAGTCATGATAACAAAACCATGTCGTTTCCACATATTGCACTGCCAGTTGGAACAGATGAAGAATTTAGAAATAGAACCTATAGTAGCCATCATAAAGCAACTTCACCACTTGAATATTTACCTATTGGTATGATCAAAGACATCATTGTTGAAGAAGAGTTACATACATTTAATACATCTAGGTTATATTAAAAGTGGTTAATTTCAGTGGCGAGATGGTACGTTTAAAAATTACAAAGAGAAGTGGACTGCTTCGGAAATCTCATCAATGTCAAAATATTTATGGTCATGCAAAATGCCAAAGGAATTACATCGGGCTGTTAGACGCTTTAATTATCTATCAAATTGGAAAGGTCTGGAATTTCGCATATTTTTTCAATATGTTTCCATTGGTGTACTGCAAGATTATTTAGAATATGAGTTGTACAAACATTTTTTGTTGTTATTTTGCTCCATTACAATTTGCTCCAGCAATGTTTATTTACATCTGCTCGATACCGCTAAAGATATGATTAACAGTTTTATTGAAATGAACAGAAGAATTTACGGCACAAGATCTGTAACCAGTAATATACACAATTTATCTCACGTAGTCGAAGAAGTTAAACGATTTGGTATATTATCAACTATGAATGCTTACCCATTTGAAAATAAGCTGTACCATATCAAAAGAATGTTACGTCATGGAAAATATCCAATAACACAGGCAGCAAAACGTTTGACAGAGATTAGTAAATTGTTATTGATCACAAAGGAATTAAAAAAATACCCAATTTTTTTTAGGAGAGAATCAAGGAGACAACGTCCCCAAAACAGGAATAATTGAAAGATTTTTTTATAAATTACAAATCGAAGATGGGCTATATTTAAGTAATGATGTACACAACAAATGGTTTTTAACGAAAAACAAGGAAATTCTTGGGATGCAAAATTTAATCAAGAAACCTTCAGAACTGGTCTTGATTTATGGATCTGCACTGCAAAAATTTCATAATATATTTCAAGAGCTAATCCGTTCATCATATACAGGGTGTCCGCCGGGAAGGTATACTACTTTGTTTGTTTATAATTTTTGATTAAATGAATGCGAATGGATCTTATATTGATAAATGTTTTATTTAATGTCGGCAATTATGTATGGAATACAATATCAGATAAATGCCCGCCTCTGTTAGCCTCACAAATGCGAGCCCTTTTGAGCACATTTTTCATTACATTCTCACACATTTCACGCGGTATTTCATTAATTTCATCACGAATATTTTGTTTTAGTTGCTCATACGTTTCTGGTTTGTTTGCATAAGCCTTGCTTTTTAGATATCCTCACAAAAAGAAGTCCGGAGGAGTCAAATCAGGCGACCGTGGAGGCCAATCAACATCACCATTTTTTGAAATAACTTGTTGTGGAAAGAGTTCTCGCAGTAATTCCATTATAATCCTGGCTGTATGCGATGTGGCACCGTCTTGTTGATACCAAATGTTAATCAAGCCCAAAGCATGCAGTTGTGGCGTTAAAAGTTTTCAATCATATCACGATATCGCTCCCCATTCACAGTTACCGTTACGCCGTTTTCATTTTCAAAGAAGTAAGGTCCAATGATTCCTCCTGACCAAATTGCACACCAGACTCTCACTTTTAATGGATGTAAAGGCGACTGATGAATAATTTGAGGGTTTCCCATTGCCCAGAACCGACTATTCTGTTTATTAACATATCCATTTAAATGAAAATGTGCCTCGTCACTTATTATGATTTTTTCATGAAAATCGGGGTTGTCATGGGCGAGCTGTAACATCCTATTGGCATATGTACGGCGGCGTAAATGGTCTTGTGGAAGAAGCTCTTGTGTCAACTGAATCTTAAATGGAAACAAATGCAAATCCTTGTGCAAAATTGTGGCCAAACTTATTCTTTGAAGACCAAGCTCCTGAGCACGGCGTCGAATTGAGGTTGATGGATTTTTTTGAACACTTTCTTGAACAGCAGTACCGTTTTCAGCCGATCTTGCAGTACGTTGTGGCCCATGCTTGGGCCTATCACTTACAGACCCTCTTTCTTCGACATCATTCACTACACGATAAATAGTGCATTTTGTTGGCACGTTGTTTCTCCCAAAAATTTCACGTAACTTTTTCATCGTCACAGTAATCGATGATTGATTTTGATAAAATGTTTTAACAATTAAAACACGTTGGTTTTTCGAATATTTTTCCATAATAAATTTGCCACGTATCTACTTCACGACTGCCAAATATGAACTGTCAAAACTAACGTTTACCAAAATGGCCGCAAAACAAAGTAGTATACCTTCCCGGCGGACTCCCTGTATAAACATTTATAAATCCAACTAGACAAAAACAAAAGAAGCAAAACTTTATTCCATAAGCGATATAAAGTGTAAATTTTTTTTTTCGTTTCTTTCTTAAACTTAAACATTTTTTTCCTGTTTTTTTCTTTTTGTTTTGATACAGAATTATCAAATACTTCTAATAAAATGAATGAACAAAATATGGAATACAACACAATTTATCAATTTAGAGACGAGAAATAGGCAAAACATTCCTGCTTTAATTGATTCAATCTGACAATGGATTGCAAATTAGGATTAAGGGAATTCCAAAGCTTTACAGAACACGAAGAATGAACCCTGGCGCGCTTTAGACTTACAATTAGAAGGCAGATGGATATTAAACAGCCGGGCAGATAATCAAATAGATCACAATTAAGGACCGACCGCGAACACCTAGAGATGGAAACATGTTTCCTCTTATTGAATATATACCGAGCACATGAGATAAAAGCAATCCTTAATCGATCAAAACACGTTTTAGATCAACCCGAGTGATAGGCGCACAATAAACTAAGTGAGGAACAACTAGCGATCGAATTAATTAAGTTTAGCATCACGAGGAGTGTAACTTTTATGAGACCACAGGTTCCTAGGCGTAACATAAATTTTAGTGCAAATATGATTGATATGATCGTCCCAATTTAGCTGACTATTCACTTTTAAACCAAGGTCTCTAACTTTGTCCACTATTTCAATTCTGTTGCCTCTACCATTATGTCAGAAGACACGAGACTCTGTAACAATCGTTTATTGCAAGTTATGAACATGGCTTTAGATTTCCCCGGATTAATATTAGTTAGGTTGTTCCTACTCCAAGCTACGATCCTCGCAAGAGTTTCAATGATATTTAACACGCAAGCCTCCACATTGCCATGCGCAGCTGAATGATAAATTTGTACATTATCTGCAAATAGGTGAAATTTTACGGAGGTGAAAGAATTTGCAATATCATTAATAAACATACTTAATAATATAGGACCTAAGATAGAACCTTGTGGAACGCCAGATAATAGGCGGGAAGTCGCGGAGAGTTTCTCATTTAATTTGACAATTTGGTATCGATGTGTAAGATAAGATGCCACCAGCCGGATTGAGGGGCTGGAAAAATTAAACTGCGTAAACAATTTATCCAGTAAGACACCATGATCGACGGAATCAAACGCTTTAGAGATATCAAGAAGAACCAACAAAGACACCAACCCGTTTGCAATATCTGAGCTCAAGTCATCAGTGATTTTGGCGAGAGCAGTTGGCAAGACCCCGACTGGAACCGGTGCAATAGATTGAATTTATCAATATGAGTAAGAATCTGATTTTTCATGACCTTCTCCAAGACCTTCGATAAACAAGCAAGTATATTAATTGGTCTGTAATCATGCAGTTCAACAGGCCTAGAAATCTTACCTACTGTCAATAAACAAGCCAACTTCCAAGCATTAGGAAAAATTGATTTGGTTAATGCGGAGTTGATTATGTGAGCCAGAAATTTGAGAGTTACTAGAAGAATTAAGCACACAAAAGAAATAGGTATACCGACTGCACCCAGTGGTTCAGACTGAACGCCAGAGAATGCTTCGTATACCTCGATGTCCGTTACATTACTAAAATAAAATGCATTGACAGAATGAGAGCCAATGTTATCAAAATCCCTCAAATTAAAAGGCGGTCCTTGAGAACTTGCAGCAAAATGTGTAGAGAATTCCACCGGTTGAAAATCGGTTGAAACTGCTTGCTTATTTTTAGAGAGACCAAACTTTTGAAAATTACGCCATTGCACTTGACATGGTAGGTCTAGATTAAAAATGTTGTTTTTGTGCCGAAATTTAGCCGACCTGATCAAATTGTTGACCATGTTACGATAAACTGTATAATGTTTCCAAGTGGTATTATTTTTATTAGATTTCCAGACTGCGTGTAAAAAGTCCCTAATATCCATCATTCTCTGGAATAGAAAAAATTCGATCCCAGTCAAGTCGATTAGCCTCTGCAATCAATTTGTTCTGGTCAATATTGTTAATAGCTCTTCGAAAGCAAAAACTGACGCAACTAGAAACATCCAAATCGAAATTATAGGAACCATATATCATATCGTGGGTGGTAAATAACTCCGGGACGGAAATTTGTGTAAAGAAATTCAAATTCGATCGATTATTTACGAGCAATAAATCCAAACAAGTGGCAGCAGTATTACTAAAGTTCGTAGGATCATGCGAGGCAATTCCCAAACCAAGTGATGATATGAAATCCTTGAATTCCTTTACAGCAGGTGCATTTGACTTGACATTCGTGTTAAAATCACCAAGGATGAGAATATTAGTATACCTACTAGATAGATCCCGCAAGGTTTTTTTAATTTTATTAAGGAATTTAACCCTAGGTAAACGACCCCCACTAACAATGTGTGATTACGACTGTTACTAATTTCCAAGAACAAACAATCAAAACTTGACCCAAGGGCATTTTTCTTAATTACCTTATATTTGACAGAATTGCGTACATAAAGTGCTACACCACCGCCACGTCTACCACGCGGATCAATCCTATCTTTTATATTATACCCATCCAAGTGAACATGAACGTCTTTATGTATATCTTTAAGCCATATCTCAGATACAGCAATTAGATGTAACGGTACATCTTTCACTACATTACTGAATTCCACAAAGTTAGACTGTAAGCTGCCTGTTGACATTCTAGGAAAAAAATAAAAAACAAAAATAAAAAATTTAAATATATAATAATTGAGTAGTCTTACGACTCCCGGAAACCGATTCGAAACAAAATAGCATAAATACTTAATCAAATACATTATGGATTGAGAGCTACTTCCAGTTCATTAGTGGAATAGTAGACATTTTGTTGATCACCATCGTTCAATTTGACAGCTACGCGACAATGAATAATCTTGACGCCACTAACTTTCTTTGGACTTCTTCATAGCCAGTGCAAGCTTATGAACTTTATAGTACTGTGCAGACAAATTATGTTGTATAAAGATGCGGCCTTCATCCGGAAAAATGGAAATACTGCTAAGATACTCGCAAATACCTGCGGAAATAAATGTCTTTTCATTAAAGATTCAAACCTGATTACGATTAAGCGTGGGCGTTGATCATTCTCAAACGATTTAAGTCGATAAATCTCCACCTCCGGCAATAAGATGACCGCTACAGTGCCAGCTCTACTATTACTTTCATCTTGAACGTAACTGAAGTTGCTCGAAAGATTAGCAAGAATCTCAAATAGGTTTTCACCATCATTGTAAGGTATAACACTAACAATTAATTCGGTTTGTTTCCTGATAGAATCCATATCAGCTGACAATTGGGAATTAACACCGACTATTTTATTTTCTTATTCACAGATTTTGGTGTTACATGATGATGTTGAACTTGCCACTTGAGCTGAAAGACTATCGATTTGCAAGCTAAGAGTAGCGCAGATGCGGTCCAGTTTCGCGTTAATATCATCCAATGTAGGTCCAGCATCAGCTTCAGCAGAGGTTTGTGCTCTCGTTTTAGAATTTTTCGACATGTCGCGACCTTATAATAAAAAGGTTCTATGTGACATTTTTAAAAAAAATGAGTTATAATACATGTATTTCCACTAATTCTAGCTCAATCTTTCTACTGGTGTTGTCAGATTTGAAAAAAATTGCTCAATAACCAAGATTGATTTATAAAAAGGTTGTAACTTCTTCAACTTTATCAAAAAATTTGGGTAATATGGTTCTATCTGCACAATAATTGTCACATACAACCATTTTATCCAAAAAGTCCGTACGAAAATTATAAGATACAACTTTTTTACGCTATTTGCTCAGTTAGAACTTTTTTATTATAAAAAAACTATGGTGGATAGTATGAACGAGATTTAATGTGCTATTTGCTGTGTTTTTTTATTAGCGCCCGATAGCTGTATCCGGAGCAGCCAATTTTCTATGTGAAAACTTATATTTAGCGCGCTATTATTGCATTTAATTAATTTATTTAAATCTAAACTAAGATTTTTCATTCAACTTTTTAATTAAAAATCGATAAAAAAATATCTCGGCTCACTTATTTATCGGGCGCCGCTATCGGGAGCGCTATCCATTTCAATGGGAAATTTGAAAAGGCTTTTAATTTTGTAAACCCCTGAAACCATTAGAAACTAAATCTTACAATAAAAAATTAAAACGCAGCAAAATGAATTTTTGTTTATAACGTCATGTCAAAATAAATGTCAATTAATATATTTCAGGTGATAAATGTTTGTTTTATTGATGAATTTAGTTTTAATTTTTATAGTACAGCGACACCAGTGAATAATAGCTGCAGTTTCAATAGAAAATTGCCATTTGGCTCCGGATAGTGCTCCAATATTAAAACACAGCAATTATTTTTATTTAAATTTGTTTATATGATTCATATTTTTTTTTTTTTTATTTATTTAAAGAAATCTATTTTGTAATATACATGTATGGTTTCAGATTATTTACAGTTATAGTTAAAGTTATATTAAAACAACAAAAAACTTTAAAACAGAAAAAAAAACAAATTTTGGTTTAAACAATTAAAAATTTAGAAAAAAGTCTTTAAGGTTATTTTTAAAGTTGTCCTTTGATAAGTTGAAGTCAAATAGGTCATCGATTAAGTTGAAAGATTTAGACATCCTATTAATGGGGTTGTTTTCTCCATAGTTGGTGGAATGTTGTTCAAGTGCTAAAAATTCATGGTTTCGAAATGTTCTGCATGGCACGTGAATTGATATCAAATGTAAGTAGACAATTTTTAATTTAGTTAATTAGTTAAATTGGTAAAATTATTTAAATGAAATTTGTGTAATTATTTCACGCAGGTTACGATGTCGAATCACTTCAATATAAAAAACAGCGCCGTTCAGAAGGGCGATCAAATTTTAGAGTTTGAGATTCTTGAATCTGGAAACAAAGTATTAATTATTGACGATCCACAAATAATTTCTTTTTTGGGGTCGCAAGATGATAGTATTAGAAGTGATCTAAATGCTGCCACTGACGAAAATCCTGGGTATTCAAATTCAGTGATGTCGGCAAATATGAATCAAAATAATGGGAGAGAAGGATCGAATGATTCGAATATAATAGATTTGTCGAAATCGAAAGTTTGTTCTGCAACGAAAAATTCTGAAATAGCCCACGAATCTGATAGTGAATCGTCTAATTTAAATGAGAACGAATTGGTAAGTGACAATGATAAAATGTTTAAACAATCAAATTTTTCTAAATCCAATTTATTAATATAGCTTCCAACAAGAAAAAGGCAACGCAAGGTTGATGAACAATGCACTTCATTTTTATGAATTATAATCACTTGATTTAATTTTAAATAATTTTTTTAATAATGTATTTTAAATTATACACGCACTAAAACATTATTATTCACAAGAACACTTTGTTTGTTTATGATTTCAAAACTATAAACTATTTTGACAATGCCGCAGAGGTAAAGCGATAACATGGCGACAAAAAAAGAAAAAATTGCGAGAAAAGGATAATATGAATTCTAAATATTTAATTTAAGTGAGAGTGAACCAAATGTATGATTTCAACGCATTTCAAAGATTTCAACTGACAGAAGTGTGAGCCGAAATTTTATTTTAGATTTGTACGGAAAATTTTTGGGTTCATACGGCGTGGGAAAAATACGGCCCAAAAAACAAATTAAAAATTTGAAAAATTGCTTATCGGATTGCAAATTTCGATGTTCTACACTAATATCGGACTCCGAACGACAAAATATTTTTACCGATTATTATTCATTAGAACAAGCTAGAAAATATAATTTTATATCGAGAACGACGGAGCGAGTTGAAACCCGTAGAAAACGAAAGTTGGATAAAGGTTGATTTATATTATCGGCGCGGCTCAGCACAGTCATGCATCGTCTCATGCATCAACAATTTATATTATCAGCTCGGTTCAGCTCATATATTGGGTTCGTATTTATTTCGATGTGCTTTCGTATCTATCATTCTACGATGAAATATTTGAGTTGTATTTATTTATTTTATTTGTATGTATTTTGTTTTTCTTTTGCATCTATTCGTATTCAAATATTCTTTTTGGAATATACGATATGCGCTGTACTGTACCGCACCGAGATGCACTAATAATAAAGGGTTATCCAATTCAAGCTTGATAAAGTAAACTTAAAAAAAACACACAAAATATTCGGAATGTATTGTAATTTTTATTTCATTTTACAGATTGATCCTTGCCATTTTTAGTTAAACAAGATATCATTCAAATGTCCTCCACGGGACTTCTTACAGGCCTTGATTCTTTTGAGGTAATTTTCAATGACTTTTCGGCACATTTCGGGCGGTATCTCGGCCATTACCTTACGAATATTAGTTTTCAATTCGTCAAGAGTTTGAGGATTGTTTGCGTAAACACGATCTTTCGCGTAGCCCCACAAAAAGAAATCCAAAGGCGTTAAATCACAGGATCTTGGAGGCCAATTGACATCAGCCAATCGCGAAATCAAACGTCCAGGAAATTTCTCTTGCAAAAGATCTCGATTTGCTCGTGTTACGTGACTGGTTGCTCCATCCTGCTGGAACCACATATCGTCAAGATCATAATCTTCGATTTTCGTAAAAAAATAATCGGTTAACATGCGGCCATAGCGCTCAGAATTGACGGTAATGGTTCGTCCATGGTTGTTCTCAAAAAAATACGGCCCAATCACACCACCAGACCACAATGCGCACCAAACAGTGACTTTTTCCGGGTGTAATGGCTTCTCTACAATCAATTGTGGATTTTCTGAGCCCCAAATTCTACAGTTTTGCTTATTAACGTATCCACCAAGCGAAAAATGAGCTTCATCACTGAAGAAAATTTTGTTCGAAAAATCAGCATCGACGGCCTGTTTTTCCAACACCCAATTTGCGTATGTTCTTCGTTGTCCATGGTCAGCAGGCTTTAGCTCTTGTGTCAAATGGACTTTATACGGATGAAGATGCAAATCCAGATGCAAAATGCGCCATAATGAGCCATAAGATAGGCCTAAATGTTGAGCTCGACGAGGAATTGACAAATTTGGATCTTCTTCCACACTTTCAGCTACAGAAGCGATATTTTCAGCATTTCGAATGTTTTGATGATGCACAGACCTTACAATATCAGTAACAGATCCAGTTTGTTCAAATGTATTCACTGTATTCAATATGGTTTGCTTTGTAGGACGATTATGACGACCATAATCTGCTCGTAAAGCGCGAAATGTGGATACGACAGAATCACTATTTTTATAATAAGATTTAATAGTTTTAACGCGTTGGTCGATTGTTAAATGCTCCATATTCTTAAATGGCAGAATGTCAACTAAATAAATGACAGCGTACTTGACGTTTATCTTTGACAGATGTCGGTATACAGATTTCTACTTTATCAACTTCGAATTGGATAACCCTGTACATAAATATTTTGAACAATATCAAATAATAGGACAGCGTCTCGCGAACATTGGGCGGCATCATTTATTACTAAATTTAGTGTGTGAGATATACATGGTACGAAAAAAGCTCGGGGTTCTTTGGTTCTTATAAGATTTTGCATACCTATATGATTGCCTTTCATATTTGAGCCATTATCATAACCCTGACCTCTGCAATTTTCAATAAGTAGACCCATTTCATTTAATTCACTAAGAACCGTTTCTGTGAGACCAGACCCTTTGGTATCGTTGGCTTCTAAAAATGAAATGAAATGTTCTCTTATTTCAAGTGTTATTTTGTTGATAAATAAACCGTATAATTAACGTTAACTGTTCCTCATGACTTTGATCTGGAGTACAATCAACTATGATAGAAAAATATTTTGCTTCCAGGATCATTGAAACAATTTTATCTTTAGTAGACTGTGAGATTAATTGAATCAATTCGTTTTGAATGTTTTTGCTCAAGTACTTGTTTTGCGTTTCTTTATTATTTATTCTTCTAAGATGTTCTGAAAGTACTGGATCAAATTTACTCACAAATTCTACTAATTTTAAAAAATTCTCATTATTTGAGTCATATAATACTTCAGATTTCCCCCTAAATGCAAGTGATTGTGTTCCTAAAAATTCAACAAATATTATTAATCTTCTAAGCACTTCTCGCTGAAGTCGCTGAAGATCAGAATCTATTGTTGAATTAGATTTTAATCTATTTTCTAACTCTTTCCAGGATTTAAAATATGTCATATGTTTTAAGCTATTCTCGTGAGACTGAACTAATCTGGTCAAATGGTTCCAGTCTGAAAATCCTAGATCGATAAGTGTTGTATTTATACAATTAGATGCAAATAGTTTACAACAAAAACAAAATACCGCATCCGTCGATATGGAATAAATGAGCCAATTTCGTTTAACAGTCTCTCCATTTGCCATCACTTTTCATAAATCTTTGGATTGAATTTTCTTTTATTTTTAATGGGAAATTTAATGTTTTCTACTTGCATAGGGCCATTTTCAAAAATAAGTTGAATAATTTGAATAATTTTGTCACTTAGTTTAGGCCATTTTGCCGGATCACTAAAATCAGATAAACTTGATTTATTTATGATACCGTGTTCGTGTTGAGAACAATTAGCATTATCATTAACTACAGATGATTGTTCTAAATTTTTGATACCTACGACAACAGATCTCGTTAAAGAATTTGGGTCTAGATTCACAATATTGACATATAAAGGAACATTAGCCGAACCCGATTGCACTAAATCACAATTGACCACTAAATCGGAATTTATTAGTTCTGTACTACAAGTAGTCGTTGACGCCGTAGTAATATCGTTAACCAAAAATTTAATTAAAGAACTTGCCTGTGCTGTATCCATAAGTTCCTGCTGTTTTTTTCGCTTACGAAATTCGCAACCGGATAATTTTTTATTTGCACTCATTTTACTTCACAGATGAAAATTATTTAAAAACAAACCGATTATTTATCGCTCATAAATTGCATATGATAATATGACAAATAATCACAAACAAATGGCAGTGTAAAAAAACGTATATACATATGTAGGTGTATATTTTTTCCCTCTTCGTACGTGATTTTAAATACCATACATTCAAAGCCGGCTGTATTACATAATTGGTTTTTCGTTTTTCTCCGTGGTTGACAGAAATAAATTGCACCAAATCTCACTCACACTTGAAAATATGTTATACATTGGTTCAAAACCGAACACAATCATATTCTATAAGCCGTACAATAATCGGCTATACACGCGGATAATGCCACTTTTTAACTCCTATTTGATAGTATTGGCGTATATTTTTAACTTCTATTTGATAGTATTTGTACACGGCCAATAGAAATCAAATATGACACATTTGTTCTAGATTTCTCGTTTTTGTTTTTACAAACAACAAAAAACAAAATAGATTTGAAGATCAAATATGTGAAGCCATGCCTCGTTCATGCATAAAAAGACTAAAACAATAATGAAAAATAAAAATTAAAAACAAAATCGTGATCGAAATGCACTTTTGAATTATATAATAACAAACAAAACACACCCCCTAGTTTTTGTTTTTCCTAATTTTCCATTTAAACATTTTTTTACGTAAATGTATTTCCGAAACATCTGCACAACTTGGAGTAAAGCTAGAAACAGAACAAGAGCGTCGACGGCAAGCGTCGACGAATAAATAAAAAATATCGCCGCGATATCGCTGTAGCTAACAGAACAAAAGCGTCAGCGTATGGCGATAAAAAAACAACCAAACGGCATAACCTTCTGTGTTTTTGACACATGACGTTGTGGCATTAGGCTACTAGATTGAAAAAAAAAATGGTTAATAATATGACGGTTAATTGATGCCAACTTATACATATATAAAAAACAGTTGGCAACATTGTTTCGTCGGCAACAATAATAGAAATAGACTTTAAATTTTTTTCAACGAAAAAATCGTCGTCGCCTGCGTTGATGGTTGTGTTTGTTTTGCATGATTTCGGTGTTTTCTAATATGACAGGCGATTTCGCTCGCCGCCTTCGCTCTTGTTCTGTTTTGAGCTTAAATAGAGAATAAAATTTCATGTTCGTATACGCATAATACAATTAAACAGAAGTTAAAAATTACATGCGTGTCGCAACAGTACGGCTTATAGAATATGATTGTGTTCGGTTTTGCTTGGTTTCTAACTTTTTCAATTATTTGAATATATAGGTAGGTTATTTTGGTTGCAATATTTTTTTTAAACCAAATTATAAATTTCATAGCTCGTTGAGAGAAAAGAGAAAGTAATTTTTGTATTTGTTTTGTTTGTATTCTGTATAATAATATTATACAGAATACAAACAAAACAAATTATTTACTATGAAACGTTTTATTGTGTGTTCTCATCTCTTTCGAAATAATATAAATATCCTGAGAAGGATAGTTTAAATACGAAAATATTTATATTTGAAACAATTGCTGTGTTTTAATATTGGAGCACTATCCGGAGCCAAATGGCAATTTTCTATTGAAACTGCAGCTATTATTCACTGGTGTCGCTGTACTTTAAAAATTAAAACTAAATTCATCAATAAAACAAACATTTATCACCTGAAATATATTAATTGACATTTATTTTGACATGACGTTATAAACAAAAATTCATTTTGCTGCGTTTTAATTTTTTATTGTAAGATTTAGTTTCTAATGGTTTCAGGGTTTACAAAATTAAAAGCCTTTTCAAATTTCCCATTGAAATGGATAGCGCTCCCGATAGCGGCTCCCGATAAATAAGTGAGCCGAGATATTTTTTTATCGATTTTTAATTAAAAAGTCGAATGAAAAATCTTAGTTTAGATTTAAATAAATTAATTAAATGCAATAATAGCGCGCTAAATATAAGTTTTCACATAGAAAATTGGCTGCTCCGGATACAGCTATCGGGCGCTAATAAAAAAACACAGCAAATACCATACATTCATATGCATATATAAAACTATGTTTGAAACAATTTATATTTTATTATTTATGTATTGTATGTTGTAAATTAATATTAAAAAAGCCAAGCTACACACGATTTCACCTTCTAGTTTCAAACTAAGTCGTAATAAATATTTGTTTATTTAAACCCTTATTTTATATTAAAACATCAAATTTTTTATATTGTTTTATTCTGTTGTCTCAAAAATAAAATTTAAACAAAAATCTACATCTCAAAAATGATCTTAATTTTTTTTTATTTGCATTTCTATTTTTTCATTTCGCATTCACCGAAAAATTTAATATGTAAACGTGTGTAGCATGGCTCAAAGAGATGTTCCTTTATAACGTTTATTAGTTTGCGAGATTTGTTATGATAGAGTTTTGATACACTATAATACAGTGAAATCCTAAACATAATATATAGTAACATACTACTAGAAGAATAATAAGTATCTTTATAATTGTGATGTGATTGAAAACAAGATTAACTGAATTATTTAAACTTTATGAATTGATTTTAAAAATTGCGCCCTTTTATTAATACGCCTGGTTGCAGTAAACCATGTGCACCTATGACTGGACCGCGCCTGTGTTACATATTCAAAACTTAACCGGTGTTTGATTTTAATTTAAAAATAGTATACATTTTTTTTTTTTTTTTTTTTGTGAAAGATGATTTTTGTTCCTTAAATTTAAATAAAAGAGTATAACATAAATAAATGAAAGAGTTCCGTGTATATAAGTAAACTATTCGTAAAATAAATAGTTGTTAAGAAATGAAACAATCTTATTCACGTGAAGTATTTCCTAAAATTATAAAAATTTTCCTAGGATTTGTTTAGGAAAAAATTCACGCGTCTGTCAGTTCAACTTATCCGTCGTTTGTCCTGGGCTGTGATGTTCTACCATCAATATTTTCAACTTTTGACTTAGTTTATGTTTTATTTTTGACGAGTATAATTACAGTCTATTTCTTTCTAAAAATATGTTTTTATTATTGTGTTTTCAGCTTGCCCAGGGAAAGATCATTCTATATAATAAAGTTGGTAATGGTTTAGGGCTCTTTTTTATTTTAAATAAAATAAAACAATTTAAAGACTGAGCTTTCGATGTCTCATGACATCATTTTCGAAGCTAATGAAAATTTTTATATAAATTTCTTAAAAACAAGTATAAAAAGCTTATACAGTAAATACAATTTTTTCAAATAGCAAATACAAAGTAAATTTTACAAAAAAGTATATAAAATATGAATATGATTTTAAAATTATTAAAAAAATATAAATGAAAATTGTATATATAGATTAAACAATGAAATAAATTTAGCAAAGAAATAAAGACAAAAAACGAAATTAGACAAAATAATTGTAGCATAGCAATTGCCAATGTAGGCGCAATCATTATTTATATTTATAGAATTAATGCTATATTTAATATATAGCATCTCTAAAATTGATCTTTTCCTAAAATTTCGTTCTTTTTCTAATATTTTAACATTATTTAGCAGTGCTGTGAAACGATTCAAAATTAATTTCGTTACAGTTTCAGTTATTTCATAACTTAAAATAATGGTTTTGGTTTCAGTTATTGTTTCACCGATTTGTTTTGGTTATGTTTTCCGTTACGCTACTGTATACGTTTCGGATACAGTTACAATTTGGTTATCTCTCTCATAAATCATTACTGGGAAATAAATTATAATCAATATTAAATTTTGGGTTATTCTGGATTGATAGCCAGATGGTATTTTTACATCAAGGTCAGGTTATCAAGATGATGGAAGTTTGGTTTCGAACTAATGAAACATTGAATTTTTTGTATTAAAAAATTCGGTCGTCCCATCAGACTGCAGTGACCAAACTACAAAAATATTGAAAATACTTTGAACTTTCATACAAAGTATAATCACAATGCCTTAGCGAATTTTAATGATTCGCTACGCAATTGCCAACCCCTTGGTAACCTCCAATTTTATTGTATTTAACGCATACATGCGATTTCTATATGAAATTTTGGGTTATTCTGGATTGATAGCCAGATGGTATTTTTACATCAAGGTGAGGTTATCAAGATGATGGAAGTTTGGTTTCGAACTAATGAAACATTGAATTTTTTGTATTAAAAAATTCGGTCGTCTCATCAGACTGCAGTGACCAAACTACAAAAATATTGAAAATACTTTGAACTTTCATACAAAGTATAATCACAATGCCTTAGCGAATTTTAATGATTCGCTACTCAATTGCCAACCCCTTGGTAACCTCGAATTTTATTGTATTTAACGCATACATGCGATTTCTATATGAAATGTTGGGTTATTCTGGATTGATAGCCAGATGGTATTTTTACATCAAGGTGAGGTTATCAAGATGATGGAAGTTTGGTTTCGAACTAATGAAACATTGAATTTTTTGTATTAAAAAATTTGGTCGTCTCATCAGACTGCAGTGACCAAACTACAAAAATATTGAAAATACTTTGAACTTTCATACAAAGTATAATCACAATGCCTTAGCGAATTTTAATGATTCGCTACTCAATTGCCAACCCCTTGGTAACCTCGAATTTTATTGTATTTAACGCATACATGCGATTTCTATATGAAATTTTGGGTTATTCTGGATTGATAGCCAGATGGTATTTTTACATCAAGGTGAGGTTATCAAGATGATGGAAGTTTGGTTTCGAACTAATGAAACATTGAATTTTTTGTATTAAAAAATTCGGTCGTCTCATCAGACTGCAGTAACCAAACTACAAAAATATTGAAAATACTTTGAACTTTCATACAAAGTATAATCACAATGCCTTAGCGAATTTTAATGATTCGCTACGCAATTGCCAACCCCTTGGTAACCTCGAATTTTATTGTATTTAACGCATACATGCGATTTCTATATGAAATTTTGGGTTATTCTGGATAGATAGCCAGATGGTATTTTTACATCAAGGTGAGGTTATCAAGATGATGGAAGTTTGGTTTCGAACTAATGAAACATTGAATTTTTTGTATTAAAAAATTCGGTCGTCTCATCAGACTGCAGTAACCAAACTACAAAAATATTGAAAATACTTTGAACTTTCATACAAAGTATAATCACAATGCCTTAGCGAATTTTAATGATTCGCTACTCAATTGCCAACCCCTTGGTAACCTCGAATTTTATTGTATTTAACGCATACATGCGATTTCTATATGAAATTTTGGGTTATTCTGGATTGATAGCCAGATGGTATTTTTACATCAAGGTGAGGTTATCAAGATGATGGAAGTTTGGTTTCGAACTAATGAAACATTGAATTTTTTGTATTAAAAAATTCGGTCGTCTCATCAGACTGCAGTAACCAAACTACAAAAATATTGAAAATACTTTGAACTTTCATACAAAGTATAATCACAATGCCTTAGCGAATTTTAATGATTCGCTACGCAATTGCCAACCCCTTGGTAACCTCGAATTTTATTGTATTTAACGCATACATGCGATTTCTATATGAAATTTTGGGTTATTCTGGATTGATAGCCAGATGGTATTTTTACATCAAGGTTTTTAATACAAAAAATTCAATGTTTCATTAGTTCGAAACCAAACTTCCATCATCTTGATAATCAATATTATTGTAAAATAAATTCAGTATTGTATTGTTGGTTTATAAAAAAATATTATTTTCTATGACATTCACAATGTTTGAGACCTTTCGGGCCACCAAAAAAAGAGGTCATTACTTACATATCTCTACCACAAAGTAGAAAATTCTTTCACCCCCCCCCCATTTTTAACCCCAAGGGTACTTGTGTGTTCAAAGCCACACAACCCTTTACAAAAATGTGAACTTCCTCAAGTTTCCTCTTAGCAGTTTAGTTTCGTACTGATAAAAGTTGGTCTATTCATCAGGGGGTTTATTATGAAATGTATCCGTCTCGGATTTTTCCGTTAATGGATATATCCGATTCGATACGGATTTACCCTATTATGAAACTTGTATTATCGGATTGGTAATAAACAAATTGATGAAAGAAACATTATTTTTTTTTTTTTATAATTTGAGGTTACAAAAACAAAATGACATCAATTGGATACAAATACTTCAACTTAAGAGCAATCGGATTTTTTGTAGTGTGAACGGAAAAATCCGATTCGATTTTACTTTTTAGTTTCATAATAGCTCGGATATATCCGTTAACGGAAAAATCCGAGACGGATAAATTTCATATTAGACCTCCAGGTTGCAACGACCAAACTGCAAAAATTTACCTCTTGCTTCACACCAATACTATGAAACAAGAACACGTCGATTTAGCGAATTATACCACTAAATCAGAAAACTAATAATTCTGGTTTTTGTTACGTTTTTCGTTACAGTTGAAATAAATTTTCCGTTTCGGTTTTTCGTTACGATACTAAATTTAAATTCCGGTTTTGCGTTACGTTACAATAACATTTCACAGCACTGTTATTTAGGCTGATTATGTACTTTATTATAGTTATTATTATTGGCACAATAAATAATTTTTAATCATTGTATATCTATTTTACTATTTCTAAGAATACAAGATTATGTAATTGATTTTAATTATCACGAAATAGAAACCACAAATATATCAACAGGCGGAAATTACGATGTAATACGCGTAATTGTTTATTCGAAATGGAATATTCATTTATTCCTGCAAATTGAGACATAAACTAAGACAAAAATGAAAATAGTTATGACACAAAAACCAGACTGTTTCAAGTGATTTCCTGACTATCGCACATTTCAAATAATTGCAATCAATTCCTATTCTAAGCAGATGCCTTTGTCTTTTGAAAAATAAGTTTATCATACAGCGTCGTGCCGTATTGTCTACATGGCGTAATTAATACATTGTCTACACGTGTAGACAATGTATGTCGAAAATTAAAAAAAACCGAAAAAAACGTCGACAATGTCCAAAATTAATCATAATCATTAGATATTAACAAAATAACAACAATATTTATTAATTATTCTTTGGTTTTCTTGTTTATTGCAAAATCTTTAAATATAAATAATGCCTAATTAAAAATAATAGTAGCTTTCTAATCCATTTTTGATTCAAAATGTGTCTAGATTTGATTTCAACCATCAGGTTATGAAAGTTGTAAAGGATGCTTCAACAAGTTCAGGTCACAATACAGAATGTCTTAATTGCGTTTAGAACGGAAGTTATGATGATTTCTGTTGATTTCCAGTAATAATAATACTCTGTAGATCCATTTCACTAAATGGAGAGCTTTCATAGAGATCCAATTCACACTATACCACATTTACCATTCATATGGAGAGCCCGTATCAAGGAGGTCTATTTGACCCAACGAAGAGCCCGTTTATATTTATTTCGCTATGAATTTTTCGTTTGCAATTAAAACAACTATTGCACTTGTCTTTTTCTAGCGCCCTGATACAGTGGATGCAGTGCTCTTCATATTTTCTGAGTTTTCTGCTAGCTTGTTTTTAATTTATCTGAGAAAATCTTGAAGTGCTGATTGATTTGATTGTTCTTCTTCTGAGTGAATTTCATTGATCATTCTGCCATTCACTATCAGTTCGGCGGCATAGATAACAAACACCCCACAATTGTACCCATCTATTTGTTGTGGTAATCCTTTACCAGGAACGATTTTAAAAATTTTTGGTGCTGCATTGTGGTATTTTAAAACCTCACTTGCGAAGTAGCGCAATTTATCTCCCAATTTATAGAGATATTTATTTGGGTTCAGCGGGTCATAAGTAATTATTTAATTTTTTTCAAAATTAATCATACTTTTGACTGGTCCAGTGACTATTGTGACAATACGGAACAATAACATTTTTACTATTTATGCAGAGATTTCATTTTCTCTGTTGACTTGAATTTTTCGCTCTGTATATTTTTTTTTCGTTAAAAATGTTCAAGGCCACGTAGTGGTCTAAGCAAACACTGTTTGTGTCTTTTATAAAAATTTATATTGCATTGCACACAATATCGCAACTTAAAAATTCTTTTTCATTTAATGTATCGTAACACGAGTAATATACACAACTTTCCCAAAGGCCGTTGTAACGAAAATTAAAAATTACAATGTGGTAGTTTAATTGACCAATAATGTCGTTATTCCTGCGCCATTCTCGTTAAATGCAGTGTTTTAGGTAAGTATTTTTCCCAAGCCGTTTTGCTAGCGTACTTTGACAGAGGGCGACCCTTTGATTTTTTTTCCGCTAGTTTTCTTCATTTCGTTCTTCGGGGTTTCTTTCGTCGTCTCTTATATTGGGTGGAGTTGAGTATGGTAAACACTTCTCGTTATTTCTCAATTTTTTGCAAATTTTGGCATTTTGGCTTGTTGATGAGCAAACTATCGCTTTAATCAATAAATCAGTTTTTTCTTTCAAACTATCGACAAATCTTCCTAATTTCATTTGGAGCTCGTTTATTAAATTGTGCTTCAATAAATTAAACCAATTTTCAATCGGCCCATTAGATACTCGTTGTTTCATGTTCAATTTCCTTAAAAATATATTTCTCCATAGTGGGGCATATTTCATATATCTTTTTTAAAAAACAACAACAAAAATTTTTTGCAGTAGTACCTGTTTTGTGTTCCAACTGTATCGCATTTTTCCATTTTACCCATAACCTCGTTGAATATTGACAAATATCGCCCGTAATATGGAGTATTTTGAAAATCGGGAAACAAATCATTATCATCATTTTCTCCAATCGTTGTATTTTTATTTTTCGGAATTGAAACATTTTCTATATTTGTCAAACTGTTTTGGGCGTGAATAAATAGTTTATTTTCGAATTTGGAACAACTTAAAATACAGAAATATTTTAATAGATTGTCCAACTCTTCAAAATTTCAAAAGGATTTGATGCCAAATATATATACGAGTCCTCTTTCTTTTGCTCGTTTAATCTATAAATGTGGTCAACTATTTCACAGCGCTGTACTAAATCTGCCATAACCTTCCTCTCCGATCTTGCTTTTCGGAGGTTTGTTGCCGATACAATTCCTTGGGTATTACCAATTTTAGATAATTCCACATCAACTGCTTTCAATTGGGTTAGGCTAAATAAGTAGGCATGAGCGTGATCCATCTTATCTTGTGCCAGTTTTCGGCGTTTGCTCCTTAACTGCGAACATTTTTTTATATCACCGTGGTCATTCAGGTCATCTCCTTTTGTGAACATGTTAACCCTTTTGTAACCGTTAACTATAAATTTGAATTTTTGCTCGTGATTTTCGTACGCACAGTTTGCGTGACAATTTGTCGTTTGTCATTTATATTGCTAGTTTTAAATTGTAAAACGCATGGGTGTTTCGCTGCATACAACGATTCTCTTATATAATTTGGTAAATCTTCAAGGCCTCAAGGTTTGGTTAAGTCTACCGAAATGGACATGTGTCCTCTGGAAACCCAAGATGTAGTGTCATGATTTCCAATTATAAATTCCATTGAATTAATGTTTTGATAAATTTTCGCGTTAAAAATATCGGTTTCTGCTGTAATTCAATCTTACCATGTCCTTGATCAGCAGAAACGTTTTCTAATATTTCAATCGGCTCAGGCACATTTTGGTCGATTTGGTTTATGTCGGTTTTGTCAGCTTTAATATATTGCTGTTCTTCAATTATATTAGATTTCAATATTTTCCGCCACATGTTGTACAAACGAAAATGATTAGATTTAGTATTTTTCAATTCTAATTCGTTACAAAAATTTTCCCAGATATTATTTTTACTTATAGGTAAGTTAGTATTAGAAAGACTACTTTCAAACTTACCCAATAATATTTTTTTTTAAATTAAATTAAATTTTTTAAAGTTTTAACCTTATTAATATAGTAGGTCGGTTTGCCACTCCATATTCTTTTCTGAGTTTCCATTTTAATTTTTTTAAATGTTCGATCACCACAATTGTTTACACTCAACTTTTCAATTGGTTGCAGATATAATTATTACAACTTTACAGTTTGCATTCTTTAAGCAATACAACAACAACTTTACAGTTTGTTTCACTAAACACTAGAACTACAACTTTACAGTTTGTATAATAAAAACTTAACCAATAATCACTATATTTAACAAACACACTTGAAGTTCAATCATGGAACATCATATATCAGACGAAAATTATTAATATGTAACACATTCGCCAACAAAAAGCACAAAAAATTTCCGTAACAAGTGTTAGCCCGAACAACTAATTAAATAAACTTGAAAGATGAAAAATGGGGACAAAACTATAAAATAAATCAAAATAGATAACAGGAAAGGGGAACATATCATACCAAGAATTTTTGTCTAGTCTTTTGAAAAAACAAAAAGTAATAATTTAAGGTGTCAAACACCTGGAATAAGTTATTTTATCTAAATTAACGGGCTTAAAGGCGGAATTCCATTACTGCGGCTTTTGTTTTTGTGCAGAAAACCAGAAAGAGATAATATCAAAAATCTGACAGAGACGCACTAATGTTGTTTTATAGCGAAATTTTAAGGAGAATATTTGACAACTACGAAATTATAACAAAAATTAGTTGAAAAATGAAAATTATTGTTAAATCAATTTCATTTATATCTCTACATTGCTAAAAAACCTAAATATTCTTTGTAGGCATCATTTTATTATGTTTTTTAATTATTTCCTTTCAATAATTAAAAAATAAGAAAACACTTCCTAAAAAAAAAGTTAGGGGAATATTTGACCGCGTTTGTAACATAACCTAAAAAATATCACATGCATTAAAATTATGTAATACGGAATAAATAATAAAAATTTAATATTGTAAAATATTTTAGTTTGAACATTAATACAAATTTATAATGAAAACGCGATTTATATCACACTCCACCAAACATATAAAATGTATGAGCCAAGTGCTCAACATAAAAATATTACTAAACTAAAATTTGCTGAGAGTGGGGGGTATTTCTCATTTTGGTTGCCATAAAAAATACTTAAATTTGTATTTTTTATTTATATTTATGGCAACCAAATCGCGCCAACAACAAAAATTCTAAGTATAAAAAATGTTACTGTTGCGCCGCACACACACATAGGGATTTTTGATTTTATCTCTCTCTGGTTTTCTGCACAAAAAAAAGCCGCAATAATGGAATTCCGCCTTAAATGATCGTCAAATTTCATAAGGAATACCGAAACCAACACAAATGTATTCTACAAGCCATATTGTTGGAACACATACACAATTTTCGATTTACCCAAAACCAACAACAATTTCAAGCAATGAACATAGTCTGAAACGCCGAACTACTTATTAAACTAGAGTGCATGTACAATGTACAGATATATGTACTTTAAAACAAATATCCGTAATTAAGTTTAATTTGTATTAGTTTGCCCATGACTTTAGATTGTTATCGGTTTTGATCAACTATATCAAGATTCATGGTATTGTGGTTAAAAAAAAATCGTAAATAAAAACAAAACTATATGTAAACCAAAAATGAAATAAAAATTTGTAGACGCTTTATAGAAACAGGTCCTTTATTATTATCCTTATACAGTAATACTATCGTTTCTTGTTTTAATAAACATAAAGCCGTTACTTAAAAGAACTGCCCCTAGATTTCCGGCACTGCAAATACCTATTTAACTAAGCAGATCAAGCTCTATTCAAAACAGTTTTTCGTAGGACAAATATAGGAAAACGCCGTTTAAAAATATAGGAAAACTTGTAATTTTCGATTTTTTATTTTTTTTATTTGTATTAAGAGCTCTTTATTCCATATTATTAAGTGAAATGTGTGAAAAACTGTGATAGATGCGATAACTTTGTTAATGCTCGGGATTAATATTTTGCATACGTTTCATTAGACTGTTTTTTGTTTAGACAAGTGAAAAAAAATATTGTTATATTACTCATTAAATCGTATTTATTTATTTTATTCGATATTATGAATTTTTTACACATACAATCACAATTTGTGTTGTTGTTGTTTTTTAGGAATAATTTTAGATTTAGGAAAATATTTACACCCGTACAATCATATGTTTTTATTAGGCAAAAGTGCAACGTATCTATTTAGTTTTTATAATTTCTTATCTGGGTTAACCACAGCTTCAACATTCAAATCCTCGCTCTCGAGAACTATTAATTATCTCAACATACTGGAAATTAAAACAACAGAAATAGGTGAGTGCGAATTCCATCCAAATAAGCAGCAAATGACGTTAGGATATAATTTAATCAAAATTTCGTTTTAGATTGGTTGGTTAATTAATAATGTAAGGAGGGAACCTAATTGCATTGAAGCTTTTGATTGTAATTAATTGTGTAATGTGTTCTTGGTACAAAGCTGAAATGAAACAATATAAGAAAATCAAATATATCGACTTCAATAATTTGGATAATAATTTTAAAAACACTAAAATAACAGATGTATTTTATCAAATATAAAGACTCATTGCACATTTTATTTTTTCATCTTCAAAATATATAATGAACATTTCATTTTCATTTAATCTACGTGATGCGTTACGGTAGGTCATTCAATAAAATAAATTTAAAAATAAAGTCATAAATAAATGTTTGGAAACGAACAATCTACTCCATAAAATTTATATTTTCATTAAAAAATATGATTTTTTGAAGGTTTTTGGATGTTATTCTATTTCGACGTTCACTCATAACCAAACCAGTTTTTGAAAATAATACTTTCTGAAGGAACGGAAGACACAGGAATTTCCAAATATCGGTTGGCAAGTTGAGCTAACCTAGGGTATATTAACTCTCGAGTTTGCCACCAAACCAATGGATCATCTCTGCGCGGTAATAACTTCGTTATATTGACGCAATTCTATAATGGCCTGAGCACTTGGATCTGATTTTGGTCTAGCAGGACACTGAGCATCGAAATAGTTCCAAATTGGATTTGAATTATCTACTTCGTCGTTACTTTCCCCTGTTGCAATCTTTGGTGTGATTTGCTCTTTTTGGTTAATGCCATTCATTAATCTTAATAATCTGACTTTGACTTGGTTTTTTGTCGATTCGGAAAGTGCCCATTTGTAAAATATAGTTTTTTTCAACATTTGTGAAACGACTTGTAATACTAGCTTACCATATGTCCACCAACTTAAGAGCTTTTTTGGAAGTTACACTACTTTTTATATTCAATAGGTAGCGCTTTACGCCTTCGATTGATTCCATTATTTTAGAAATAGTAACTGTATTTTCAGCCCCTATTACTATGATGCATATTTCTTTTAACGTAGTAATTTCGATATTCGAAAGCAATTCGATAGGGGCGTGTAGTAGTGCAACGGTAGCTTCCAGTGGTTCTTGTAGATATAAAAATCTGAAATATTTTTATTAATAATATGTATAAAATAATTTTTATTTTAGTTATAAGTTTCAAGAATAATTTTACTTTCTTTACCTTTCAAACATATGGAATGTAGAATTCCATCGGGTTATAACATCGTCAATTAGTTTTAATGGTATGTTTGCTCCAGTCAGTTGGATCAGGTTTTTAAGTTTATCCGTTGCCATTAAACTTCTGTGAAAAAACTCGACAATTGATTTGACCTTTTTTTATATCGTGTATTTCTTTCACTCCTTCTTGTACCACTAAATTAATCGTGTGGGGAAAGCATCAAAGGTGCTCTTAAGGATCAGCTTTTACAGCTGCTGACTTATTGTCAGCATTGTCTGTTACCACGGCATTCGTATTTTTATTTACAGAAAACTGTAGGAAACATTTCTTGGTTATAACTTTCAAATTTTCGGCCTTGTTTCTGGCAGACGATATGTCCAATAGAATTGGACTGTGTCAACGTAATTATGTGCGCCGTGAAAGCCATATAGCTTTGCATGGTGATAGACATCCATATGTCCGTGGCTATTGAAATATTTTCTGCTTGGCCTCTAAATTCGTGCACCTTTTTGTAACACGATGTATATACCTGTGGCAACAGTGATTTCGTTATCATCGAACGTTATGGTAACTGATATGTAGGATCAAGAGCTCTACTATAGTCGATAAAACCTTTGTCAGTAACAACGGAAAAGGGTTGATAATCTTGTATAATAAAATTTAATAAGACTGCGTTGTTTGCTGCAAATTTAGTGGCCGAGATGTATTTGATAAAGTTAACCCAGAATTTGTTAATTCACGTAACGGGGATTGCTCTGACTACACAATTGTAGCACAATATTTGCTGCTATCGAAGGAGTCGGTACGTTAAAACCAGTTGACGTAGATTCATCACTTGTTGTGGTGCACATCCACCTGCTTTCGTTGAGCAAGTCGGCAATAAGGTCGGGTGTTTATGGGGAAGATGACGTCTAAGGTTCATTATGGCACCTCACTTATAACACAAAACACTTTTACATAAATTTTCTGTTCATCCACAGGATAAAGTGGATCGAGAAAATCGAGAAGCACTCAATTAATTATTAGTTTTTCGAAAATATGTAAAGTTTTACGATGGAGCGTTTTAAATTTTATATTAACTCTAACAACTTAAATGTCCATCGTAACGGTTAACAAATTTGCTTATCTTGTTTCTCTCTAAATTATATCTTTCCGAACACTGATACTCACGCCAAAATAAATAATTTGTTGAATTGATGTTTACAATAAAGTGAGTACTCAAAATTACACATTGAGAATGAACAAGAAATATTATTTTGTGAAAATTAATATAAACAATTGTGTAAATTTTGTTAAATTCATAAAACACGGAGAAATGTGGGAGTACCATGATTTTGTACTATCAGGTACGATTATTTTTATTTTTACGTGTGGTTCTGATTTGTGAAACAAGTTGCATCATAAAAACACAAAAATTTTATTATACGATACTGCGTTGCATCATTGCTTGCGTTGCATTTTTGGTTGCACCAGTCACTTCCGTGAAAAGCCGTAAAAAAAGGAATGTTAATTATTAAAGCGTATTTTGATTTATAGCTTCCATGTATGCAGATATTTCGGCCCTTGACGTAGATTATTTTATTGATCATCGAAATGTTAAAATTCCAGAAGATGGTTTTTTGGACATTTTCAACGAATACAAATCGCATCCTGACTTTGAAGTGAAACTTGTTCTCCAAAATAATCAATCTGGTGAGTATTTTTCTAAAAAAAAATTGTAATATTATTAATAATAATTGTATGTGTAAAGTGATGTTCATTCCTCGCTTGAACCTGTTTCATCTTGTTTCACTTTTTTCGTACTTGTGTTGGAAAATGTTTTTGTTGTTAATAAAACAGGCGAGAAAGCATACTAGATGAAATATTTCCAGCGGCATTTTTACATTTTTATGATTTTAATAAATTGAAACTTTTTCTTTTGTCTTTTTTACTTTCTAAGCGGAATTGTCTACTATACAACAATGCACCCCAGTAACTCGTCAGAATTGTCGATTTCAATATGATATGTATATAATAAGTTCAGATGTAACAAAAATGATTTGCATGGGCCTCACGCAATATTAAATTTAATCTATTTTACAATTTTTTTAAAGGATTTGGAAAGTTTTTTCTTGCAAACGCAAAATTCTTTCGTACTAACTAAAAAATTTAAGGAAACCGAGTCATTAAAGGGACTATCGGACTTAGAACGTCGAGCGATCGCACGAGAAAGTGTCGATTATCTGGTTTCTCGATGTAACTACCATCCCAGACCATCGAAGATTACAGCCCTAAAACAAGCTGTAGTTCAATTATTTCCACAACTTAAAACTAAAAATGCAGAAAACGGTGGAATAGTAAGACTAGAACTATTGTACCAGTTAATAAGGATTTCTTCAATTTGTCACATTTATTTACAGGATTCCTTATATGATCCGTAAAACTAATCGAGGATACATCATTTCGCGGTTAAATAGAGTGCGCCAAAAATTATATACCATCGAAGAAGGCTCCGGGCAATGTAGTAGGAAGCGCAACTTAGTGGGTGGACGTATAACCGCATCGGCAACAAATAACTCCTTTGATTTCGAAAATGATGAACATTTTTTGATTTTAAATATTTGAATGTGACCAGTCAAAAAGAATTAATTAAGCAAAAAATATTAGAAACACTAAATATAAGACAAGCACTTACGTCATCAACTGTGGAAATTACAAAATTTTTCCCGTTTTTTTTACATCACCTGATTTGGTAATTATGTGATTTAAACAGTTATTCGAAACGAACTTTACTAATAATCTATTATTTTATCTATCCTTTCTGATCTTGTATGACTTCAAGTTACGCTATCCAACAAACCATAATAATTTTATGGACAAATGGACATTATGTTCACCATACATTTATAAAATATACATCGATACGAAAGGCCCGAATTTGAAAAATTTACCAGAATTGGAAGATAAAAATCTAACACAGTCATGCTAACGCAACCCTAAGGCTGTTTTAATCCTAATTTAAAAATTAGTGGTTATTTTAGGCATAAGATATTGATGTATTGTAACAAATAATTCTAATATGAATTCCATTCTTAACGCCTTTTAATTATATTCATAAAAATTAATTATTTCGTATGCCAATATAATTCTTACGCTTAATTGATTTTATAAATATTGGAATATTTTGCTACTGTTATGCTATGTTCACAAAACTATTTTTGTGTTGAAAAATTGGTTTATGAACGTGGCTTTACGTTTAAATTCAGGATTTTTTGAAAATCAAAGTGTACGAGGATTCAATTTTATTTGCTTTTCGATTTCATAACAAGTGCACCTATAGTATTTTATTTAGGTTTTTGAAAGCGGTACAGTAAATCCAATTACATAGTGATACGTGGCAAGAACCGATGCGATAATAATATTCGGTGTCACACAATCGAAATATTAGCAACCGGTACAGGTGCGATGCATTTTAGAAAATTCGTAGCTTTGTGTACTCCAAACTTGTCACAACCAAATGCACTTCATAATGTTACTCTAACGATTCATATATCTTGAAATATTTTAGTTTACAGTTTAGGATTTTTTAAATGTAGTGTTAAATATAATACCAGTTACAATTTTTTTCAAATATTTCAGCTGTTCGCAATAACTATTTTATTTTACAAACTTATATATGCAAATTGTTAAAAAAATTATTTGAAATTGTTTTTCAGACTTACTTTCATCTATGTGAGACATATTTTATTTAATAAATATATTACCGCAAGTGGTAGCTGGAAAGTCTTCTGCAAAAGTGCCAAGGTAAGTCATTTGCTAATTGCTAATATCATTAGAAAAATAATTGTATTTCGAAAGGTAAAGGCTCAAGTTAAATGTTTATTTTTTGAACATTGCTAACCTTTTCATTTATTTAATTACAGCTTAACCTTACACCAGAGGAACTAATAGAGCCTGAATTTTCAAGCCCTTACTTCATTGGTGAAGGGGAAAATCCAACAGCTAACTCCAATTTTTACCTGTGTGTGGAGAAAGAGGTAATAATTTTACCCAATTTGAATTTTATCTCGCTTTCGATTTATTATATAAATCACACTATATTTTCGGGCAGAATTTTGATAACTCTTTAAAAACGTTTTGGACATTCATTTAAAATTATTTTTATGGAATTGAAGTACATATCTGGTATTACGTCTAGAATTAAAAAAATTTCTAGCAAGCTAGATCAACAAGTAGAGGCGTCTCAATAATTAAGAAGCAATAAATTGTTTCTTCTTATTTTTTTAATCTTTTTTTTTAATGAATTTCTTGGACAATGTTTTTTTGTTATATTTGCAAGGAAATATACAATGATCTTGATAGATTAATATTACATTTGAAATATCAAGAATTTCTAAAAGAAAAATCCAGCTCAAAAATAAAATGTGTAAACGATAGAACGTGTATCAACACATTCCAAACTTTTTTATCTCAATAAATCTTTTTTATCAAAAACATTTTTAAAAAAAAATTCACTCTAATTGTTGTCAAATGTTGCCTTATCAAATCTTTCAGCACTTTCTACAGAACCGCCACAAAATATCTCTTTAAATAAAACTTCTCTAAAATTATTTTCCAATAGTCCCTCATTTTAAAAAAATTTAGACAAACCAAAAACTTTAAACGACTTAGAAAATTGCATGGAACATTTTTATACTAAAATAAACCTAATGATAATATTGTATTTAAAAGAAATCTTACACCTAAACAGCATTTCCTCCTGCACTATCCTAGGATAATAAAACAAATAGGACCTGTTGTTCATTTATGGACCATGCGTGTCTTTTTAAATACAAACTGTAAAGTTGTAGTGTAGTGTTCTTGTGAAACAAACTGTAAAGTTGTAGTACAGTGTTTTTTCAAATACAAACTGTAAAGTTATAGTGTCGTTTTAAATAAAAACTGTGAAGTTGTACTTGTAGTGTCTAAAAACTATAGTATTTATAAGTGACATCTTTTATTCTGGATAAGAGTTTCAAGTTGTCTAAAGTTTATTTAAGTAATTTATTATTAGAAATTGGTTTAGTCGTCAAAAATGGCAAAACTTACAAGGTCTTCATTTTATAAACGAAAATGTTTCAATTTAAGATCTATTGAAACTAAATTGTTACCGGTTTTATTGGAAATATATTCGGTGATGATCTGATAAACGTTAAATTGTCAAAAATCAAATCTTCCATTTTAAACACAATATGTAACAAAATAAAAATCAACAACACTGCAACTATTCGAAGACGAATTTATGATTTATGGAGGAAATATATTACTAAACCAGAAATATTAAAAATTGACAATAAAGAACCTCCTAAAAGTACCAAATCAATGCCGGATGTTCATATGAATCATATCACTAAATTAAAATTTGTAAATCGTGAAACCATCAAGGAATGTTCTGAAAGTGAAGCGCCTTTTACGAAAACTCCAGGAAATTTAGAAAATTCAGAACAACAGCCATTTTTCAATGAAGAGTTTGGTTTAAATCTAGATGGCAATTCAATAAAATATCAAAGATCATTGGGCACGAATTCAAACGAATTATGTAAATCAATAAATTACGAACAGAGTAGTTTATCAAATTTTGCTTTAGAAGAAATTCCAATTGTGTTTGAAGAACCCAGGATTTACTACTGGGTGAATAGAGGTTGCATGAATGTAAAAATAGATTTAACGAAATCTTGGTCGAATGCAGATGTTCGACATTCAATCTGAAACGCTCTTACTGCAGCCAATCATTCGTGCGTTTTAGTTTTTCGTTTCGTGAAAGATCAATACAAATTTGGGTGTCCTAAACACCCTGAATTCTCAATTTCGGCCAAATAAACGTGCTTACCTCATATATAGCACCTAGAAGTATCTCTAAATAAACGCCAACTAGAGACGCGGATTATAGTATTTCCCCGGGAAACTTTGGAAAACCGTACATATAATTTACGGAAGATCAATACAAATTTGGCTGTCCTAAACACCCTGAATTCCCAATTTGGACAAAATAAGCGTGTTTATCTCATATAAAGGACCTACAAGTATCTCTAAATAAACGCCAACTCTAGACGCGGATTATAGTATTTCCCGGGGAAATTTTGGAAAATCCTACATATGATTTATGGAAGATCAATACAAATTTTGCTGTCCTAAACACCCTGGATTCCCTATTTGGCCAAAATAAACGTGTTTATGTCATATATAGGACCTAGAAGTATCGCTAAATAAACGCTAACTAGAGACGCGGATTATAGTATTTCCCCGGGAAATTTTGGAAAACTGTACATGTGATTTGTGGAAGATCAATACAAATTTTGCTGTCCTAAACACCCTGAATTCTCAATTTCGGCCAAATAAACGTGTTTACCTCATATATAGGACCTAGAAGTATCTCTAAATAAACGCCAACTAGAGACGCGGATTATAGTGTTTCCCCGGGAAATTTTGGAAAACTGTACATGTGATTTGTGGAAGATCAATACAAATTTGGCTGTCCTAAACACCCTGAATTCCCAATTTGGCCAAAATAAACGTGTTTATCTCACATATAGGACCTAGAAGTATCTCTTAATAAATGCCAACTAGAGACGCGGATTATAGTATTTCCCCAGGAAATTTTGGAAAACCGTACTTACGATTTGTGGAAGATCAATACAAACTTGGCTGTCCTAAACACTCTGAATTCCCAATTTGGCCAAAATAAACGTGGCTATCTCTTATAAAGGACCTAGAAGTATCTGTAAATAAACGCCAACTAGAGACGCAGATTATAGTATTTCCCCGGGAAATTTTGGAAAACCTCACATATGTTTTGTGGAAGATCAATACAAATTTGCTTGTATAAAATTCATTTTATCGAGTCATTTTACAAAAATACGTTATATCGAGACATTTTACAAACACACATACACAGTTTGTATTATTGTTGCTTTTTAGGACAGATTTAGGACAAATTTCACTAACGTTTTTTAACATGTTGTTTTTCTTCACTAATATAAGATCGCGAATATCTTTGAAACAAGCTATCTTAATACAATTTTCTTCAAAATCGGGATAGTAAAACGATTTATTGGTATCTTTTCTGTTAAGCCAGTTGTTTCGGATGTTTTTAAAAATATGGACCGGGTCATACACTAAAAAAATAAAATTATCTGGAAAATCAGGATTATTAAATTTAAACGAGTTTGGCGCGAGCAATGAAAACAAATTTTAATTTATTTTATGATTATCTGTAACTACAGTTATGACTTTTAAATTTATAGAATGCACCAATTTTAGAATATTTAATACTAACTTGTGTAAATCAGCACCTGAAAGGTTAAATGATGTAACGCAACTATTTCTTTATAATAACCGAACGCGGAACTAACTAAAAATGCAAGAACTGTTTTCGCGACATTTGATTTGTTCCTGGTATACCCAGTTACATTTTGAGCTTTATAATTTATTTGTACTTTAAGATACATTTCATCGATTTGAATGATAACTTTACGTTTCATATTATCTCAATGCGCAGCTTGTCTTAAAAGATAATTTTGGGTTCCTTTAAAAGTTGTAGTGCATACGTCTTGGAGACATGATAATCGATGTAGAGTGCTCTTGCTTGGTAAAATTAGCATATTTTGATCTCTGATCAATCAATAAGTTACAAGTGATTGAAAGTATATCAAAAACGATTTAACTAACGTATTTTCCTAATATCGAATTTTATTTCCCCGTGTAATTGATGATTTGTAAATTTTGAGATCAGTGATAATTTGAAGCGCACCAATATATTTATATTCAATACATTCAGCAACACTCAACGTTTCAACTGTTTTAAACATATTTCATTTAACAATTTGTTAATTTTATCAGTAGGATATATTATTTCATCCCGAGTATTATTTAAAAAAATTACTAACCGTGTTTTTAAACTGAACCAACATACAAATTGTTGATCTGACCTTGCAATTATTTTTGACTGACGATAAAATTGACCGCGTAAATCTTTTGATATTTTAATATAAATAGAGATAACAAAATTTTCTAAATTAATTTTATATCCATAAGCGTTTATTTTTTATTATTTTTTTAAATAAAAGAAAGTATTAATTGTCCAGTGGATTTAATGTCCCTTGAAAGTCAATTAATAATCACCTTTTCATACACACACACACACACACACCACCACCAATTCACACCTTTACAGTATACCACCTGCACATTGCAAGCTCATGTCAACCTATACATTGACATGAACGGTGGGTCGGCGCTTAATTCTGCACTCCAACAGAGGGTCCTAGTTGTGTTTATTAACATCACCGAGTGTAATCGATGATGAAAATTCAATTTGCATCTAGCTTCTGATGGGATTCGAACCTAGTACCTCCCGGTCCCGGGACATAATAAGAAAGAATGAAAGTCAACAGGTGCAGGTTGCAACAAACTCTATACATTTTACGCTCAAGAGGAAAGTGTTATCGACATATTCAACCTTATCGTAGAACCTTTGGCTTGGGCCCAAGCAACCCCAAAGTCGTGCAAGTTATTTCGGTTTCCGAAGAATTACGTAGCCACTCAATACATGTCGATTCGTCAGACTCACCTATAGAATATAGCATGATAGAATATCCCTGCGAAAATCAGCCGGACGAATCCGATTTACCGCCTGAACCGAAAACCTCAAAAACTACAGCTTCTGGGTCAAAAAAAGCAAACGAAGGCCGTCAAGAAGAAAGAAACCGTCTATTAAAAGAACAAACGGAATCAATAAAAGAAACCGAGAGGCATAGTAAGGAAATGGCACGTTTATCAGGAAAATGTATGAAATTAAAGCAAAACAATTAAAATTATTGCAAGATAATATTTTGGAAAAATGGAAATTCCGAAAGGAAAAGCTTGAAATTAAATTAAGAGAAATACAATTAAAAGAGCGCAAGTTAGCTTTAAAGGAAAGGCGCGGTGCAAATAGTGAATAATAAGCACACCACTAGCAATGTGATAAGGACGAACTGAAATTCCAATTTTTATATTTTCTTATGTTTTAAATTTTTTTTATTTTATGTTTCATGTCAAATAATAAAGATAAATTATTTTTAACAAATCGAATTCATTATATTTAGCCTAATGCGATCTCCACCATTTTGAGGACCATCGCCTTCCGGCGGTGCTAGCAGGTTTTCCTAGTCAATAGGTGTACTAGGTTCGTCAAAATGAACATTTTATCGAAGGCATAAATTATGCAAGGGCAGCAAACGTTAAAAATTTGCCTTGCTTTATTTGAACTATAGTGCAGCTGTCTTTCGCCTAGTAAACAACGGAATCGATTTTTAAGACTCCTATGGTCCTTTCTACAACATTTCTAGCTTTAGTGTGTTTCTTGTTAAACTCCTTTTTTCTTGGGTCGCCTTCTTGTGTCGACCGAAATGGTACAATAACGTGGGGTTTAAGCATATATTCAGCATCACCTTTAAATGAAAAATGATTAAATTTTAATCATATATATTTTATAAATGTAAATTACCTAAATTTCATGTACTTATTGCTCCATTTTCAAAATTTTTTGAAGCTCACTATCCAGTTCGCTCGAATTGGAAATAAATGAATAGTGGCACGATCCCGGATCATTTCCGTCAACATATCTGATCAATAATCGATCATTGCATACCTACAATGTAATATTATGCACTTAATTTATTTTTTAAAGGATACACAATAGGCTTACTAGCATCACATTCAATTTAGTATAGGTGCCTCTCATTCTTTAGTGGTCCAACAATTTTTACATGCTGCGTGTCAGCTACGCATCCTATCACGCCCGGAAATCCGAATTTATTAAAAAATCTCAGTTTAATATTTGTTTTTTCTTCATCATTCGGAAATTTTATCACCTCTGGGCATAATTCGCTTTCACATATGTCTAACACTTCTGCCAAGTGGATTGAGAAAGTTGGTTTTGCAAGTCCCGCCACAAACTCATTGCCTGTACCCGCTAATTTAAGGACGGGTGGCACTGACGAAGAACGCAATGTAATTTTTAGTTTTGATGTGACGACAGATAATAAATATAGGTATGCATCTTTATTCACTCTAAAATATTTTAGAAACCTACAAATAAAATTACATCAAAACAATACATGTGTACGAGTATATGCAAATTTCTAATCACTCTCACATTACATCCGGTATTTCCATTAGGTTGGAGCGATCGCGAAGAATTTTTCGTTCTACAACCATATCGCCATTTGTTCCCTCCTCATCACTATATGTATCATAAAATAATACACTGCTCATTTTTTTCACATAAACAAATCAAATAACCACTCTTCGATATAACAAGATTTTTATTTTCATAATTTTTGACAGAAAATAACCTGTAAAATTTGAGCAAATGCTTGTCAAAGCAATTATTAGTGTTACCAGATATATGTATTTTTAGTTACAGTCGTCTCCGCTTCAATCGACTTCAACAATATCAATTTTTAAGCGACGTGACACGACTATAGTCACGTCGCTTGAAGTGACACGACTTCGGTAATTGGGGTGTTAGAGTTAAACGGTGCGATTTTTATTCCATAATCAACTCATGTATATATAACTTTCTTAAATAGAATATACTAAATTATGTTAAACTATAGCTTTCGACAAACTATATTTTATGTTAAACTATAGCTACAATTATTTAAATTAATATAATAATTACATAACACATTAATTACATTAATAATATATAAAGTAAACTACTACTATTACAAAATTTAAATAAATATTACTTTACAACAATTTGTTACGGTTGTCTTTCCCCACACTGTAGCTTAATTAATGAAACCAAAAACAACAACCAAAGAAAATAGTAAAATGAACCACAAAACAAAACAAATTTTTTGTTTTCGTAAAGAGCACGTGGTTCATGGAAAAATGGGTTATTGTTCTAATTGAAAAATTAATGAACGAAAAGATTCTTAACAAGATTTCTTTTTTTGTTTATAAATCTATAGTATTAAACGAGCAATAATTGTATTTTTTATCTGTAAATTTTTTCTCGAAAACCGCACTATAATTTTTTCTGAAACTTAGCAGATTACCATTTTCCGGTGTGAAAAAACGATCTAGATAGGTCACGGCTTTAGGAAAACTTCGTTTAGGGCCGTAATTTTGGAAAAACATTTTTCATATGAATGACGTCACAGATACTTGGAATAGTTGATTGTCTGTGCTAAATATTTTAAAAAGCACACTACATTTTAATTTGATTGTCGATAGTTTAGAATAATTCGTCGGTATATGTAAATATACAAAAAGGTTTGAATGCCTTCTTATATCAAAATTATTCTTTGCAGATTCAATATTGTTGGTCTCCGTTTGCTGGTAAAAATCTTGCATATATGTATGAAAATTAAGGTCTGTCATATTAAAATAAAAGTTGTATTTTAAAAAAACATGAAGACAAAATAAAAAAATAAAATAATATTGGTCGTAACTAGGTCGTAATAGATTTTATTGTTAATTTAAACCCTTATTTTATATTAAATCACCAAATTTTTTTGTATTGTTTTATTTTGTTCTCTCGAAAATAAAATTTAAACAAAAATCTACATCTCAAAAATGGCCTTCAATTTATAAAGCATTTTTGTTAAAAAAAATGCTATATGGTTTCGGTTTGCCGTCTGTCCGCCTGTTTCCACGATAACTAGAGATATCAACTTAATTTCTTCACTAAAAGTGCAAGCAATTCATGTGATTGAGCCCTATTGATTTGGACATTTCTGTGTTTAGGGTGTTCGGAGATATGCGTAAGGTTTTGTTAACCCCCTCCTTAAAATTGATAGATTTTTTATTTTCTATTCTATTTTGGTTTCATAGAGCATGTGAATGTGGAATAAAAATATATTCCGTGTGGATGTGGATTTGTGTGGGTGGTGTGTGTGTGGAAGTGGGTATGGAGGGGGTGTTGATATGGGTAGTGCGGTATAGGGTATGGTGCGGGTGAGATGGGTTTTAGGGGTTTTCATTGGATAGTGGGTGGGGTGGTAATAATTTTTAGGTGTGGTGGTTTGCGGTTGATTGGGGTCGGTTGAGTTATGGTGGATTGAGGTCGGTTGAGCTGGGTGTAGATGGGGTTTGGTGGGTGTTTGTGATATTTGAAATACGCAAATCACACATCACATCTTTATAGGCAACAAAAATGCTTATAGCGTTCGGTTCCGAACCTTACCCGTCTTTTTTATTTTCATTTCTATTTTTTCATTTCAGATTCACCGAAAAATTTAATATCGCAGTAAAAACGGATTTTGTAGGTAAAAGGGTAAAGAAAGGTAGGTGAAGCTGGTCTTATGAGACTGTGTGTAGCATGGCTGAACGGCATCAATTTCCGCTTCGATCAGCGTTAGCGATGGCCATGCATAAATCTCAAGGGCAAACGTTCGAATTTGTTGGCGTCGACCTTCGTACTCCTGTCGTTAATCATGGTATGTTGTACGTAACATTTTCCCGTGTTAAACGACAAAATAGCTTGAAAATTCTGTTACCACATGAAAAAGAACGTCGCTCATATAATGTTGAGTGGAAAGAAGCATTGAACGCTCCTGATGAAACTTCTAAGTCTTGATAGTGCCAGCGACGACGGTTATCTCGGCAAAATCGATTTTTATGTTTCAGTCGAATAACATAAAATGAAATTAAAGTTGTTTTACGAAAAAGATTAAAAAAAATGTCTTTCTTTTCACCTGGTCCACTGGGGTCCCATTTGAAACGCGATATTTTAAAACGCGAAATATCAAAACGCGATATTTCAAAACGCGATAATTCAAAACGCGATACGGTACAAAACGCGATATGCTACAAAACGCGATATTTCAAAACACGATATTTCGAAATACGATAGAGTACAAAACGGAATATGGTACAACACGCGATATTTAAAAACGCGATATTTCAAAACACGATATGGTACAAAACGCGATATGGTACAAAACGAGAATTTAGGATCGGGTTATATCAGGTGGGTGAAGGGGAAATTTAATTTCAGTTTATAGGAATTTAAAAATCGATTGGAGTGAGAGTATATAGGATCGGTATCAATAGGGTCGCTGCGCGAAAAAATTATTAAATCCAGATTATTGAATTTTCTAGAGAAAACTAATTTTCTCGATAAACGTCAATTCGGGTTTATTAAAAATTCTTCAACCGAACTGGCGCTTCTTTCATTTTTGATGCCTGTTCATAACAGTTTGAATAAGAACCTTAAGGTATCCGCTCTTTTCATAGACGTTACTAAAGCATTCGATACCGTTAATCATCAAGTGTTACTGGAAAAGTTATCGCATATTGGTATTAGGGGTGTGGCAATTTCTCTATTTAAATCCTATTTATGTAATCGAGTTCAGAGTGTATGTATTAATAATGTCCGAATTAATGAGGTAATGGTTAATGTTGGGGTTCCTCAAAGATCTGTGTTGGGACCTCTTCTTTTTTTAATTTATTGTAATTCTATTTTTGATCTGGATTTGCGTGGTAATATTGTCGCCTTTGCCGATGATGTTGCGCTGCAGTATTCAAATGTGAATGTGGATTCGTTGAAATATGACGTTAAGTGTGACCTAAAATTACTAAAAAAGTGGTTCTACGTTCATTTCATGGTTCTTAGCTGCAAGTCTAAAACTATGTACTTCAATCTGAGTAGCCCTGACATTAATTATGGCTCAGTGACCTATCACTCATTGGAGTGTAATGACTCTATTTGCAGTACTCTCTGCGTTCCCATTGAAACAGTTAGTTCATTCAAATATTTAGTTTTAAATCTTGATTCACAGCTTAACTTTAAAAATCACGTGATTAGTTTAAAACAGAAACTCCGACGTGCTTTAAGATCTTTTTCCATTTGAGTAATATGTGCAGCTCCGAATTTTTTAAATGTCTCTATTATGCATTGGTTGATTCTCATCTACAGTACGGGTTAACATGTTGGGGTGGAATTTATTTGTCAAACATCAAACCATTATTGACGATACAAAAAAGTGTGATTAGAATTTGGAATCATTTGCCAAGAACTACACCATCTTTCCCATTGTTTTTAAATTATAAAATATTACCACTGCGGTATCTATACGTATTTAAAGTTTTGGAAATGTTTTATTTAAAAAGCGGGAATCGTTTAATGAATATATATAGTGAGCCATATTTGTTTCGAAATAGAAATAGAATTAGTATTCTGCAACCTTTTAAACAGCATTTCAAGAAATTCTTTTCTTACACTGCACCTAAGTTTTATAGCCAGTTACCAACCTATATTGAAATTGCGGCCACTCCCAGTCTTTTTATAAAATTGTTGAAAGAATGGTTGTTTTCAAAAAATGACATTGAGATCTTATTTAGAACACTATCCTAAACTGTATATTCTACTTCTTTTTTATACATCTTTCATTTATAAGGAATGTAAAAAATATGCTACGAATATTCAAACCATGCGCAAATATTGCTTAAAAAATTGTTACTTTGTTATTTTTTTAAATTTGTTAAATTATATTAATATATTTTTAATTTTAATTTTACACTTTTCTAGTTTGTATTATACTTTGTTTTTATTAGTTATGAATAGTGACTCTGTGACATTTTTTAAATCAGGAGTTCACTAGCTAGTTTTATTTTCACTATTTTTAACAGCTGATTAGTTTTAATTTACATGTATATAATTTTTTTTAAATAAAACTATGAATATTAAAAAAAAAAAAAAAAGTACAAATATTTTCTGCAGACAAATTAAATTTGTTTCATAATGCCATATTAGCATTAATTAGTGCGTATTAATTTCATAAGGAATCGTCAGACGCGGGACTTCGAAATAAACAGTTTTATGAACGAATATCTGGCACGCTTTGTAACCAAAACATTAATTTTAATGCACAACAGTACAAGTGGAAATTTGCTACCCTTAATTAAAAATGTCAAAAATACAAGGATTCACAAAAATCTGGTTATAGTGGTGGAGTACCAATTCAGTTCAATTATAGCGATGAAATGGATGAAATTTATAGATTCAGCCACAATAATTAAGTGACACCGAATCCTCTAACGAGGAAAGTGTTGTGGCGCCAAGTGCAAAATGGCATAGAATAACTGTGGCATAAACAGTAGCTGATTTCCTTAACGAAAGTGCCGAAAGGCATCAGGAAAAAATGTCTACATTATAAAAGGCCAATAATATAGCAGAACGGCAATTAGCATTACAAGGTCGAGCCCTGGCCGAACATACGGAGCTAATGCTAAAATTAATTGAAAAACTATAAACTTTTTAACTTGTACTATATTATTATTATTTTGAATTAAATTTATTGGAATATTAAATTCGCATGCCTTCCATCACTAAATTTCTTACAGAAGTGCCCGATCTCGTACTTGTTTGCGGTACTGGGATATCTACAGTGTTAGTTCTTTCCGCATGCTCTAGGCCTTCATTCAAATAATCAGCCACATTCATGAGGGCAAAACTTCGCTCAATAACTTGTCTGAAATAATTTAAATAATTAATTAAAAATACCTACTGGAAATATGAATTATTTACCTGCACGAAGCGTGAGTTCTATTGAATTTTTGATGATTCATAAGGTTTCAAAAAAAAAATTTATCTATAAATTCTGAGCACGGTCGGGAAAGTTAATAAATGTATTAGCGAGGTGATTCAAAAAATCAACTACTCTAAAAATATTTTTGGTAAAGTTGATTTTGTCAAATCGAAGCGTTCTCCAACAGATCTATACAAATCCGGAGTAGCCAGAACCCATATAACGGCAAGCAATTGCTTTTCTGATAATATACGTAAATCATCCCCACCACGTACCAAGTGGTAATTTGAATTTAATGTTGCGAGAAGCTTCTCAAACACCTCCTGGACACGAAAATTCTGCTGAAATTCTATCGAATTATAATTGTTCACTATCCTCTTTACGTACAAATTAATACGCGGTACGGTTTCTTTTCCGCACAAAATAAGCAATAATTCTTCGTCCTCTTCCGAATTCAGATAAATCGTAAAAATTTAATTTAAAAATATTTCCAAAATTATTTATTAGTTTATTTCCGTAGCCCACAGCCATAGAAATAATAATTTTTCTTTTATTCTCACTCATTATAATTATAGACACACTTCTAAACGCAAACACTCTGTAGTATATTATGAATATAAATAAAAATTGACAGATTGACATAAAATGACTAAATGTTGTTCACTGCGATAAAGTTACTACCGAGTAACACCGATGCCTATTTGGCATTACTAACTACGGCAACCATTTTTTGAAGTGAACAGACTCAGTGAACCAAAAAAACAAAATCGAAAACTGAGACCAATATACGTTTTACATAAATGTTACTGAATCTGACTGGTGAGTGACATTTTGAGTTATTTAAATTTATTTTATTAAGACAATACTTTTTGTTTTATGGCAAAAGATTTTTATTGAATTTTATTTTTTTGCTATTTGAAGTAACTCAGGTACTATATTTGTTCAGACTAGAATTAATAAAGTTAATTTATATAAATAAAACATTTGTTTTTTTTTCTAAAAAATCATGTTTTAAACACTTGTTTAAAACATTCCGCTTTGTTTAAAACATTCGTTTTAAACTTTCGGTTTAAAACATTGCAAATTGCAATCCTGTTTTTTCTAATTCCTTTAGCCAAAATAGTGACACAGATCTATAATATTTCATTGTTCAGTTAACAACAAAGCAAATTTAAAAAGTGACAAGTGAAGGAACAAAATGAATTAGCTAATTTTTAATTAATAATAGAAGACCAGATCTGCGAGCTTGAGGATGTTCTAAATAATAAAGATAAATATAATTTTAATGAATGGAAGATAAAATTATTGGATTTCGTTTGTTGTTTTATAAAGTTTAAATTAATAATGGAGTTCCAACTATAAGTTCTTCATACGTTATTGATCTTAACCTACAATTTTCTAAGTTTTACGAAACAATCGCGAAATTAAAACTTCAATATTTGAAACAATCTTAGGTCATAAATTAAAAATTGATACGTTTTCAAAACTAAATATTTTTTTGTACAATTATATAATAAAAACTATTTAGTAGATTATCAGTCACAATATTTACACTAATATGACTTAAATGATTTAAACAAACAAGAGGAGCATTTAGGCACAAGAGTTTAATTTTTTGTTTAGAACAAATAAATTTATTTATGTCGAGGTCCCGTTAATACTCTTCAGAAACTTTAGTCTTTTCGGCACTTTTTTGTGCACATTTCCAACCGCGTATAACTATATTCGGGATTCTTATATGTAAGTTTTACCAAATCCGGGTTATCTTAAGTCTCTAAATATCAGAAACGCAAAAACCGGTTCGCTTCATATTAATTATTTAAAGTCAAATTTGTCACAATCTGGCGAGTGTGCCAAATATGTAAATTCCGCATTAGGCAAAATATATGTTAAACAAGCTATTAATTACAAAGCAAGTATATTTGAGGGAATTAATATGTACATCCAGACAATCCCAATATTATAACTGAAAATATGGTTCAAACTTTTATGATAATTTCGTTAAAATCTCAGACTAATAAAGTTGTTGGCTTATTTCCAATGAAAGCACAGAATGTCGCGTTTCTTTCTAATATTAATAATAACGTTTTAAAATTACTTCATGATTCGGACTACGAGGTTGTATCGATTATTACGGATAGTAAAAAGATGAATCAGAAACTTTTTACACATGTATGTAACGGTTAGGAATTTCAACCTTATTTGATTTCAAATTCTAATTTTAATAAAAATTTCTCTCTCGTTTGATTCTGTGCGTTTACTAAAATGCATACAAAATAATTGGGTTAACGCTAAAATCTTAAAATGTCCTAATTTTCATTTAGAGGATACCCGAATTTCAGCCATAATTAAAAACCTAAATACAATTTATGAACAAGAGGAAATATTTTGTGTAAAATAGGCTCCTGCTTTATCGCATAAAGTTTCGTTTCCAAATTCATTTGAAAATCAAAACGTGCATTTAGCATGTTGTCACGTATGTATATTCAGGTTTCAAGTGTGATCAATTTAGTTTGTATCCATTGAAGTTTAAAAATAACACCTGAATCATCAAATAATGATTGGTTAGAACGTGTATCATTTGGCGATGAGATACTTGACTATAAAACAAATTTAATCAATCTTCATGATAAAATAAAAAAATTCTTTAAAACTCAATAAATAAATATTGATAAATGATATACATAAAATCCATATTAGCAATGAATCTCTGAGGTTTTTCATCGCCATATCAGCATCGATAAATCATCCACTATTTTCAAACTCGAAAAATCGATTCGACTGATATTTTAAAATCAAACACAATTTATTTTCATTTTAATAGCCAACCAAACCAAATTTAGGTTAGGTTTAGGATTAATTTTGAAATGGTTCAACATACTAATGTTATAAAATATATTTCAATTCTATTCTTTATTGCTAAAAAAAATCCAAACCGATTAAAATTTGCCAAGAGAAAGTTGATGATTTTTCATTTGCCACGTTAAAAATATTTGTGTTACAAGTACATAATGAATATGGCACAAGCAAAACGATTTTTATTTGATGTTTGAAAATGAAAGTATTTTGGTATGCGTTGAAAATTTAAAATCATGATTAATTCAACAATTTAACGAATTTAACAAACATTTAACGTGAACGAAACAAACACATATGTATGAAGACAGAATACATTCATAAAACGAGTATACAGCAACAAAATTATCTGACGTCAAGTTTTATTAGATTTTTGCATGGCATACTAAAATGAACAACATCATTACATGCTAAAAAAAAATTGCAATGGAAACTAAAAGTAGCGTGTTGCTTGTTTAGTGTTATATGTCAAACAGTCAAACTATCTAAAGGTCAATTGTATTTTATTAAACAAAATGTTCTTTAAAAAAATAAAAATGTAACGATGACCTACTTATGTGCATATAAGCAAAAGAAATTCAATGTTAATAAAAATAATATGGGGAAAATGGACAAATGAGTATACGTTTTTTTTATAAATCTTCGGCGGTATTGATTTAAGAACCAAAAACTTAATTCATTTGATTTTTGAGTAAATTAATCTTTCCTGCTTAAGAACTAACTTACTTAAAAAAAAGGCTGAAAATAATCGATTGTAATCTGTACGCATTAAATAAGTTGTGCTTAGCAAGTTGGCAATAATTGATAACTATTGATGTGTTTAAAACACTATAGGCATTGATAAAAATATTCACACAAAGTTATGGGCTATCTCATCGGTAAGTCATACCGCATGAACTGATGCGATTATTAAATTCGGAACAAAATTGGATGTAAATAAGTAAACGAAAACGCGAGCATCAGTAGCTTTCCTCAAAATAACACTTCTACAAAGATTAGAAATGGGTAAAAGTGACACTTTTATGCTGAGCAGCTTGGTAAAAGTTATAAATTTTCTAATGAAAATGTGTCCAGAGTAGAACGCGTTTCCAAATTGAATGCCGCTCGCTACAGAATCTTTAGATCCACTATTTCATTATTTCCCGGCTGAAGCTCAGAGATTGGATTAAGTGTGTCAAAGTTAAATAAAATTATTTAAATTAAGTTAATTTTATGTCAATTTTGGTAATTTCAAAAAAACAAATACCAATTTATTTTATTACCATATTTATAATGTTCTCGATTTATGACTTAAATCGCGACCGAAATCATAAGACTTGATTTTTTTTCTGATTTAAAACAAATTTCCAAGTTTTTAATATTTATTTGATCGCGAATTTATGTTTAATATTTTTTTTTTTGTTTAGTTTCTAAACATCAACCAAGACTGCAGAATATTATTTATAACGATGTTTGTCTAGATTTAAAAATAAATTGGCGCCGCGTGCAACCAATTTTACTATTAATACCTTTTAGCAAAATCATTTTCAACGGCATAAACAAGTGTACTGTCAATTTCCAAAACAAAATTTATTGATTTGCATACTTCCCACTGTTTTTATTAATTAGTATGAGTAAAAGAGAGTCAGAGGTATGAAATGTAGATAACTTGGAACGAATGAGAGCAGCGGTCATTAGAAACCACCAACCTTTGTCTCACAAAGCCGGGCAACATCCGTACATAAATGTTAATTTTGAGATTCAATAAGAAACCTGTATTCCGTTATTTATTTTTAACGTGATTCCACTCCCATTTTCGCTGACAAGTTCACATTCTGCATTTCCAACTAGTTTAGTAGGTATTGATGTATTGGCCTTTTGAGGAGTCATAACGTGAATTTCGAAGGGCATGAGTAACCGGCTGACAAATTCGAATCCCAAGCACGCTGATCGTGGTAAAGTTGGAAAGTTATAGGCAGCGAACTGAGGGGGTGGTCTACAGAATTGAGATGGGGCTAATTGGATTTGCACTACTCGTAAAATCCTACAAATTAAGTCTGGGACAATTGTGGATCAAAAAAAAGCTCGGATGTTTTGTTGATTCCCAGATGAGTTGCCGTAGGAAGGCAATGAGCGGAGGTAAGTAGAGGATGATTGAAGGAGTTTAGGAATTAGTAGTTTTAAAGCAGGAACATAGCGCCTATATCGGTAGAACTGGCACCACATTGTTTATAAAATCTTTATTTAAAGTTTGTTATGGTACGAACGGGTGCAGAAACGAGAACTTATTTTAAACTATTAAATGCAGTCTCCACTTCAATAGACCATACAAAATTTTATTTTTTTCAAAAAAAAAAAAAAAAAAAAAACGTGACGGAAGCCGACAACGTGGAGTGCCTGCTAATGAAACGATCATACCATCCTGTGACGACGCCCAGAAACCTTCTTTTTACCGCATATTATTCTACGCCATGAATTTGAGAAGGGCCTCGACCTTGTCCAGATTTGGTCTCATCCTCGCTCATCAACTACCTATCCTATGTATTTTTTTTTCTGTAGAACCGGTGCTTTTTTGTATGCTGTTCTGAACATTTATCCTAAGCTCAGCTTTTGTCAGCTTTTTGGAAACATTCTGCAGTAAAGACAAACGTTCATCTAAAGTAGCAGTGATTATATGTAAATCATCAAGATATACAAATACCCTGTAAAGTAAATGATAAAGAATCACGCTGAACATTAACCTACACAAGGTCTGTGGCGCATTATAAAGACCGAAAGGCATAACTTTAAACTGGTATAAGTACAGATTCTATTGGAACCTGGATCTAATGTAATCTGCTAAAATCATCTTTTAAATCCAGACTCGAGATATAGCTAGGGTGGCCAGACGTACCCCTTTTTGGGGTATTGTACCCCTTTTATCATCACAATTTATCGAAATACCCTATAATTATAAAATTTCAAATGGGGTACGCAAAAATACCCCAAAATCACAAAAGAAATTTTTTAAACTGTTTGGTCTAAAATTTAAATTATCTACACACGTCTATTGGTACACTTTTTTGACAAAATACAGCTAACTTCATTACATTTCTATTGGTATAATCTCAACTACTTCATTTTTAACAAATCTCTCTCATTTTTCTTTCGAAACGTCATTCAAACGATTAAATAGAGAAACGGTGCGCGTAACGTTCTTAATATACGTCTATAATTTTAACAAAAAGTGGAAGTGATTTTAGTAATAACTTATAAAAAAAAAAGAATGTCATCGCCGGAGCCGGTATCGGACGAATACAATACAGAAAATGAAAAAAATGAATTATTATCCACATCAAATCCCAAGAAGAAAATGAAACGAGAAAATTATTACAATGAGGAATGGCAAAAAGAATATAATTGGCTTATAAAAGGAAAGGTAGCAGGATTTGCTAGGTGTATGCTGTGCGTATCTGAATTTTCCATTAAAAACGGTGGGATATATGATGTAAAAAAGCACCTAAAAGGAGGTAAACATAGTAGAACCTCTAAAACAATACAAACTTCAATGAAAGTGAACAGTTTCTTCTCAAGCTCGACTTCGACATCAACCTCAAATTTAAATATTAAAGCAGCTGCAGCAGAAGCTGCATTTGTATATCATACTGTGCAACACTCACATAGTTATAGATCTGCTGATTGCACCGCATCGTTATTGCCATCATTATTTTCGGATTCTGCAATAGCTAGTGATTTTTCATGTGGCCGTACAAAAATTGCAAAGATAATTACGAATGTGCTGAGTGAGCAAGAAATCAATAAATTTAGTGATCACAGATTTAAAAAATGATCACCCGTTTTCTATTGGTACAGATGCCTCAAACAAGGGAAACATTAAAATGTTCCCTCTAGTATGTCGTTACTTTTCAAAAACCGAAGGGGTACAAACTAAATTATTGAGTTTTTTTAATAGTCAATCTGAGACTTCGAAAGATATTGCAAGTTGTTTGATTGAAAAACTAAATGAGGTTGGATTAAAGCCGCACAATATTGTTTGTTTCTGTGGTGATAACGCCAGTGTTAATTTTGGAATCCATCAAAGTGTGTTCGTGGAACTTTGACGTTTCAATAATAATTTGCTGGACATGGGATGTTTATGCCATGTGCTACATAACGCGGTAAGAAAGTCGAGTAATTATCTGCACATTGATATTGAGTGCATTATTTTAAAAACATACAACCAATTCTCATCGCACTCAAAAAGATTGGAAACATTAAAAGAGTTTTATGATTTTTGTGACACCGAATATACAGATTTGTCACGACACGTAGTGACTAGATGGCTGACTTTACTTCCAGCCGTTGAACGGTTGTATAAAAATTTTGTACCTGTGAAGAGTTACTTTTTATCGCTCAGTAGCTCTAGTTGTCCCGTAATTCTAAAGGAATTCTTTTCCAACGAATTAGCTGAGGCATCTATGTTTCTTTGCTAATGTTGGTAATGTTATTCAAAACGTCATTAAAAAATTGGAACAAAAGGGCCCAGTTATTATAGAACTATTTGAGCTAATGAAAAACCTGAGAAATAGTTTACAAGCAAAACTCGATGAGGAATTTTATGGATTTATTGCGAGGCAAATACTAAATAACTGTGATAATTTACAAGAGGTCAACCTATTTAAAAAGAGAGCAAACGCATTTTTGAAAAATATAATTTTATATATTTAGGAACGATTTCCGTATGAAGATAATAAATATGAGCTCTTACAAACTCTTAAATTGCAGAAACCACCAGGCTTTGATGATCTACTGAAAATAATCAACAAATTTAATGTGCCGGGGATTATTGTTGACCAATTATACGAGGAAAACGTCTTATTAAAAGAATATGTTTCACAACTCAACGGTACAAGTTCATTTGAAATTGAAAACCAGAATTTTGAAAAAATGTGGATGGATTTTCTAAATGTAAATAATTTTCCTAACTTTGAGAAGTTAATCAATTTTATATTTTCTATACCTCACTCCAATGCAATGAGTGAGCGCGTATTTTCGCAAATGTTTTTTGCGTGGAGGAAAGAGCGAAATCTCCTACAAGTCAAGGCATTAGAAGGCGAGTTGCTTATTAAAACAAATTTTCAATTATCGTGTAAAGATTTTTATGCTTACGTTTTGAAAGAGAAAGATCTCTTGAAACAGATTCGATCGAGTAATAAATACACTTAATCTACGTATTTGTTTAATATTCATTATATATTTAATTTATACTATTCTTGTAATTTGAATTTTGAATGAAATAATAAAGTTTGAAATTTAACTGATTTTACTTGATTTTCTTTTAACCTAAATATACCCCAAATTAGGTTCGAAAATGTACCTCTTTTTGGGGTATTGTACCCCAACTCAGGTTATTTTGACCCGGTTTTGCGTGTACCCCAATTCGAAAATTTTGGCCTGGTCACCCTAGATATAGCGAGTACGATAAACTGGCTCAACAAACAGTAAATCAGGGGCCACGGGAAGATATTTTTCCAAAAATCTTCCGTAACCCTAGATATGCCAACTAAATCAGAAATGGTTAGTATTTGTCGGCCTGCAAGATGCATCTTGCATATTTACCCCACTCGCATATTTTTCTCCAAAATTTCAAGCGATTGCAGGGGGAGTGCCAGATTTAAAATCTTTATATTAAATATAATTCTTCTGTACGTGTGAATGTAATTGAACTCCTCCTAAAAGGCTGGTTTTGACGAATTTTTTTTTAATTTTTTTTAGATTTTTCGCATATCAGAACATATAACTCCAACATTTCACCACCCCCATCACCTCAAAATTTTCTGTACGTGTGTATGTGACTGAACTCCTCCAAAGCGGCCACGGCCGCTATGTGTGTATTTGAGTGGGTCCTTGGATGGTTTAGATTCACAATTAGCCCGGTAGGTGGTACTGCAAAATTTCACCCCACCCCCAATATTTGATAAATTGAAAAAAAAAATCCTAATAAATAATTGACTTTCTGAGAATATTTCATAGTTACGTTTGTGTACCATAGGCGGCGCTGACGTCGAATTCTGTTGTGTTTTACGTACGCACTAAAAGATGTGCAAGCTACTTTCATCATAGCTTGGCATTGTTTAAATTTAAATTTCTGTTCGCTGTGTGTCGATATTCCATGTTTCATATTTGCGTGCATATTGAATGTATTATTCACCGCAAAACATATTGAAATTACGTTTTAGATCATAAATGAAGTGTACTTAAACACTTACATTCCGTATTATTTTGTGGGAGACGCTGCCTTCTCGTTAAGAAAAAAATTGATGTGGCCCTATCGTTTATTAAGAGCACGTCGAGTCATTGAGAATGCATTTGGTATTCTAGTCGCACGCTGGAGAATATTGAATACAACCATCGACATGGCACTCGAAAATGTTGAAAAGATTATTTTAGCTACTATAGCTTTACATAATTTTATTAATTAAACGATCAATCAGCAAAATACATACCACCAAATTTTATAGATTGGGAGGACCCAAATCACATCCTACATTTCAGCACATGAAGAAATGATATTAATCAACCTTTAAAATCGGTTCGTATGGGGTCAAATAACGCATCCAGAATGGCATTCATTTGCGAGATATTATAAACAATTATTTTTTAAATGAAGGCTCTGTATCGTTTCAATATAATCGAAATTAAAAATTATTGTGTTAATTATATAAAAATATATTTATGTTATAATTAATTTTTTTATTTTATTAACTTTTCTCTAATGCTTCTTGGGCTTTTTGCAACTTAATAATTTTGAAGTTTAATTTGGCCGGCAAATTTTATGGATTCTAAGGAGTGTTGGTCCGCCGGGTCATCTTGAACATCAAATTTTTTTCCAATTTTTGCCAATGAATTTTTAAACATTTTATCTATTTCCTGGTGATAACGTTTAGTCGAGCGCGATGGACCAGATCCACTCGATGATTTCGGTGTTCCTTCCACCAAATCTGAGTCCATTAACATCGATGATTCATCCACTATTAGACCATCTTCAATCTGGTAGTTCTTGGAAATACTGGGCTGGATCACTTGGAAAAATCTTTTCGGGCAAGCTATTTTCGGTCAATCTAAAATTATAAAAGTAACCACAGGGAATTCAAAATTGATGAATAATATAGTGTTGTAAATATAGACGTACATACCTTCGGGGCTTAACATAGTTCTAAAAATGTCATATAAGGAAATAGTACCCATTGTGTAGTTTGTATTGCCACCGAGCCAGATGGTTGGTTCTTTTTCTTCTCCTTCAAATACTTATCCCTAAGATTTACCGGACAAGTGGTGCAGTGGTTAAAGCTTCGGCACTTGGACCGGGAGGTACTGGGTTCGAATTACATCAGAGGCTGAATGTAAAAAGCCAATTTTCGCCATCGATTACGATCGGTGATGTTAATAACCTCGGTTGGAGTGCAGAATTCAGCGCCGACCCACCATTCATGTCAATGTACAGGTTGACATGGAGCTTGCAATGTGCAGGTGGTATACTATGAAAGAAAGAAAAGATGTAAATGTGAAAAAAAGTAAAGATGTGAATGTGAAAAAAAAGATAAGTCCATTTGCTTTTGCTAAATAAAATAAATATACAATTTTAATACATCGTATGCGTATTTATATTATATACTTTATTTAAATATAAACATATTTTCTTACCATTTATATCGAGTTTATCTAAAATGTCCTTCCATATTTTATCTTTTGTTTTTTAAATCTAAATAATTTCTATTTTGTTTGTTATATAGTTCTTTATCACTTCAATTAATTCTTCTTAATTCATTTTTTATATTTTGTTAAATTTTCTATAATTAAAAAAGTAAACATTGCTAATAAAACGATACTCAAAATGTCAAAATGAATAATTTGAGGTTATTGTTTAAGTTTTATTAAAATTTGATCAACTGTTTCGGTTTCGTTCCGCCTTAAACTTAACATTGTGAGCAAGTTTTCGGTTTTCCATACATTTTGACATATTTAACTTAAAGGTCGAAACGAAAACTATGTGCCTCGACCTTTATTCAGAAAAAAAACAGCAGTTGTATTACGATACACCGTGGTCAACACTGCATAATTAGCGGAACAGGTCACGAAATAAATACAAAATAAACAAATTAAATTATTCTTGATTAGCCCATAGAGTAGTTAACATTAAAATCAACAGCTCAGGTCGAGAAATAAAGTAACAATAATGTTAATCAAATAATATCAAAATAGTTTAAATGAGTTTTTTTTAACTTTCTCTCTCTTTCTCTGGCACTATATCTCTTCAAGGGATTTGGCCGCCTCAAATGAGGTTTCATAATCATATTTTCACTTCGGATAATGAGTGATTAATTCATTAAACCTAAATCAGCTGTGAATTTTGTTTTTCCTGAACCCGAGAAATCCGGTCGCTGGAGCAAGCATGCTGCCCACTTTGCCACCGGGCGGCATTTTTTTTAACTATTTCATTTAAATTAAATTGATGGAAACACACAAGCATTGAAGTTTCGAAGCTTTGTAGTTCGTGACAAGACGGCGGCATTCTAGATCTTGGGTAGCATATTGAATGTATTTCTTGCTTTTCTGACGCGTTGGTTGATTTGCTCTTCAGTTCCGCTTGTTTTCGAGACAGTACAACCAAGGTATCCATGATGGTTTCTAGGTTGATGGTAATGGATGTGTGTATGTTCGTGTTTAGTCTCATAGCCTTGGTGTTTCTGATGTTGGTTTTGCGGCTTCCTGTGACAAATCAGCTAATTTCTGGTCTCTCTGCTGCATGTTTACGTGTTAGTACACCCATATCGTTCGCGTCGATTTATTGGACTCCATTGAATGTTTTTTGGGAATGTGTTGTCCAATTTTCGCATTACATTATCTCGAACTATTAAGAACAGTAGTGGAGAGAGTTCCAAGTATATCAAATACATAAAAGTTTATTCTATAAAACATTCAAACCTCCAACAAACATATTCACAATCCAAAGTCATTAAACAAAACAAGAAAAACCATTATAACAATGTGAATTCACAGATTTTTTGTTCAACTATATAAAATAAAGCAACGACACCTTCTAACACAATAATTTCGTTACGCCTGATTCATATTTCATAAACAATCTAATTGAAATTCCAATAATCAAACCAAGCAACTATAAAATAATGTAAAATGTAACTGTTAATTCTGGCTTTAGATGTGCTGCCGGGTAACTAGTTAATTTACTCTCAATGTTTTAATCAGGAATTTCTAATTAAAAAACGAGATTTAGATGTTGTGTTAAAGACCTGATTTATTTATTTTAATTATTCTATTTATATACAAAATTATACCAACTAACAAGTTATAAAATTAGATTGTTACTATAATGATTTACACAAAGTTGTAGTTATTTTGTACTAGGGACATGAGATTTTATTTTCCTAACAAACAATTGTGTTTTTGTTGCCAAGGAAATAAGATCTGTTATTTTTTATCACCCAAACACGTTGATGGCTACAATATTACACATGTTCGTTAGTTTTGGTGTATTTCAATTTATGCATGTTTATGATGTTTAAACAGTAACTGTTGTATTAATGTGATTCAAATTATCAAGACAGTAAATTTTTGTTTTCCTTAATAAAAACCTTAATGCTGTAAACAAAATGTAATGATTGGTCTTTAATTAAGGAAAAACCAAATGGCCACCATTTTGGTTAGCAAGGGTGCAAAAGAAACTAAATTTCTGAATGAAAAGTATCACTGCGGGCTTTTGGTATTAGTTACAGTGTTAAACCGTTAAATTAACAAAAAAACTCGATTCACCTTTTCACCAATATCTAGAAAACTACCCACCGCATTTTTGGATCAGGGTTGGTCACTAAGTAGTTTTCATCGTTTGGCCATTTAAGCCTAAACGGGGAAGGGAATTCTATGGAGATTGTGTACTAATTATTTTCGTTTGGTTAAATCGACGTATAACGACTAATTGAAAAAGTCCTTTAAACACGTCATTTCCAAACGTTTAGTTCGGCTCCGGAACAATAACCAAGCTTAAATCCAATATAATATAACAAATCTCATGGTCGGAATCCTTTGGTCTTATGTCATCGAAGATTAGTCGCTAATTATTTACGTTTGGTCCTCTCTACGTAATAAATTATTGAAAAAGTTCATTGTACGAAAATGGGTTGTTTTACAAAGTAAACGAAAGTCATATAAATATTTTTCTTTAGTCATAAATTAATCTTACATTGTTAACCGTGAAATCCGTAAACTATCACTTATTGATTTTTATATTGTCTTTTAGGCCACAAAATAACATACAATGATGGTTGTGTTGAACCCTGTGACATAATAAGTCGTTATTAGTTTTTCTTTTGACGTAAAGTTACATGAAGCTACATATTGTTAATACTTTAGATTAATTAACTAAAAAATTATAAAAACTGTCACTAGTGTTAAGCACTACCCCATAGTGGATGATGTACTGGTATTCCATATGATGACTTAGAACAGACATAAGGAATTAATTTCATTGTTTTTAATATAATTTTCATAGTTTTTAAAGAAGAGTGATGCAATAAAATCTGCAACAAGTTCAAAAAAATTTAAAAACAATAAAAAGAAACATAGATGTTCGTATAAAAAGTTTTCAATGTTTAATAAACACTAAAAAAAATACATTTAAAAATCAATTCAGTGAGCATGAATTTACTCGTAACTTGGAAAATGCAACCTCAGCGATTGCAAATCCGTCGTATCTGAATTAAATAATTTTTTCAAATAGGCCACCGACGAGGATGCAGCTTAATAATCACACAGAATGCTGGGATAATCTTTTAAATTTTGATGATAATTCTTATTCTGATGGTAACACCGATGGACAACGCTCCTGATATTAAGGACGATGATTTGCTATTCAGGGATTTTTTAAATCATGGTATATAATATATACCAATCTGCTCAGAAATTATTAATTTAATAAAATTTGAATGTCGTTATAAGTCTGAGTCGTCATTAAACTCAGTCTTTTGTTGTTAACAAAAAAAGTAATAAAAAGACGGGAAAGGTTCGGGCCGAACTCTATAAGCATTTTTGTTACCTATAAAGAACTAAGTGGATACCAGTTAAAAGTATTTAATTTGTTTTGTATACTTATTAGTTGATATTATTCAATCTTAAAACTACGGCTTATGGTAAGAATACAAAGATTGACATAGGTAAAAATCAAAATCATATTCAAATTAGACGAAAATTGCATCAATTACTGTTCCTCCTGTTGTGATTGAAACCAGCGAGAATAATATTTGAAGCTTGGAAAAGATTAACTTGACTCAATAAAACATCCTTAAAAAGCTACTTAGAAATGCATGATGTACTCTTATAAATATTAATAAAACGAATGTTTTTATAATCATTTGCCGTAATATCAACGTGTTTGATTTCAGCTCCAAAACTCTTTTCAAATATATTATTATTTTTCGCGTTGTCGAACATTGATAGTGGACCGTATTTCACGACGACTGTCTGAATTCAAGCTTTGTTTGCCCTCTCGAATTTCTGAATTGGATCGTATTTCACGACGACGGGTTATGTCTAAGCTTTGTTTGCGTTCTCAAATAACAGGATTTGATCGTATATCACGTATACAGACGGGTTTTGACGCTCGAATTTTTTTCACATTTTGTTTTTGTTGGCGGCATTTTAAAATACATAAGTTAAGAAAAATATTTTAAACACAAATATTTATAATTACACAATCACAAATAACACTAATATAAGGAAATAGCTTTTCCACAAAAATAATTAATTATAAATATGATGGCATCACTACGGATCAAAACAAAAGAACATCCCCATTTTATAAGAGAGCCAACTATGATCTCTACGCAACAAAATCATCATAAGAATACTACGATTGCCGCGGTTAAACTAAAGATTATATTTTTTTGTTTTTTTTTTTAAATATATTCAGTAAATCATTTGGTTTGTCATGCATTGCCTTCTAGATATATAAATCGTACTAATAGGTATGCACTGAGTAGTATGTCATAAGTTTCACTATTCTTTCGCAGATGGCAATAAGGAAAATATTCGAAAATGAAAGAGTTTAAAACATGTTAAGAAGTAAGAATAGAACGACATATTTTCGCGGTTTTATTTCATAACTAATGCTAACATGCATTCATAAGTAACATACTAATTTGATTCATAACTAGTACAAAAAAAAAATTAAATATATATTTCTGAAGATTTATACCTAACCCTTATGTGAGTGAAGAAAAAATATCTTAATTTGAGTGTTTAACTTATTTTTTCCACGTTCGTCCAAGTTGTAACATTTCTCATTTTTAAGTATGATCGTAATCTATACCAATTGAACTAGAAATTCTCATATAATTTAAAGTTTTTATTGGGAGTAAAACATACAAAAATAGACGTCTAAAAGTGCAAAAGGTACCCGGGTACCCACGTTACTAACATTAGGGTTAACAACAAATATTTATTTATACTTAACAACCTAGATATTCAAGGCGCAAACCTAGCTACATCATCATTTTTTTTACTTTTGTGGCATATTATTCTTTTGCAAATTGCAATAACATCCGGAAAATGAAAGAGAATAAATTATGTGAAAAATAAAAATATTTAGTATTATTATTCCATGTGTAAGAAAGGAAAATTCTATGCAGTGTGATTTGCGTATTTCAAATATCACACCCACCCACATTCACCTAACCCCTTCAAACACCCAGCCCAACCTACCCCAATCCACCATAACTCAACCGACCCTAATCAACCGCAAACCACCACACCTAAACATTATTACCACTCCCAACCACAATCTAATTCAAACCCCCAAAACCCATCTCACCCGCACCACCAAATCATCACTCTTTAACACCTCCGTACCCACTCCCACACACACCAAATCCCCACACCAAGCCCAAAAATGTTCATCCCACCCCTTCTACCTCCCATACCACCACTCCTTACAAATTCCTAACCATACCACCCACACAAACCCACATCACGAGATATATTTTTATTCTACATTCACATGCTCTATGGAAACAAAATAGAATAGAAAATAAAAAAAAGTCTATCAATTTCAAGGAAGGGGGTTAACAAAACCCTACAAATCTCCGAACACCCTAAACACAGAAACCAATAGGGCACTATCCCATGAATTGCTTGAACTTTTAGTGAAGAAATTAAGTTGATATTTCCATCCGTTCTCAAGTTATCGTGGATACAGACGAGTAGACGGCAAACCAAAACTTCTAGCATTTTTTTATAAAAATCTTAAAAATGGAAAACAAGTATCTTTTTTGCAATACCTATTTATGTCAATTAGGCAGACTATGGTTTGTGGGATACTTTTTTTGAATGTAACCTTCGGTCTTGTAATTTCTTCACTCGAGCAATAATCTGCTATTTTGATGGATTGTTACATAATCTAATGTTAACATTTTTTCGCGACACCAACCTTATTCGAAATTCTCATAAAACTTCTGCTCAATCATAGTTAAATGAAAAAGAATTTGTATGTTCACAGCGTTTCTCTACTGGATATTTTTGAATAAACTTCATCGATTTGATTCAAGTTGTAATTTAATTCAATTATGAATTTTCCTTAATTCTGATTTGGATCAAAACAAAACAAATTAATTTTTTTTGAAAAGTTTTAATTATAATTTCACTACAAGAATGCTTTGTGATCACCAAACCGTAAAAATCGATAAACGATAATCTCGAGCGTCACAACATGTAGGGTAGTGTGTATATGATAAACGTAAAAACTCTCACATTATTTGCTTAACATATAAAGCTTGTTTACTTTAATTATGTTTTAAGTAGCAAACCAAACAGAAAATTGTGTACAACTTTTGAACTAATTAATTGCTAAAGATATAATTAGTTTGGAGCAAAGTATACAAAAAATACGATGGCATCAAAGGATAAAATTCATTTTACTTCTTGAATAGCACCGTACGTACCTATATACACTATAGAATATCATTTATGTACTCGATGTGTATAAATAGAATTTTACGTTTTTGTTTCAATTTTCGTATCTTCAACTAACTTTTTTAGCCATGACGATACTATGTTGAACGAACTTTCTTTTTTTTTTGTGTTTGTACAACAACCGAATACCCCCCACAGCATGTTTTCCGATTTTATCCTATCCTCAAATTTTCAATTAATTTTTTATTTTGTATAAGAAGAAATTTAATCTTCAGTTTTTCATAATTATTATTTTAATAGGAATCGTATTTTTTCTTATTTAAAAAAAATGATTTTAGGGTAATATACATGTTCGTATTTAACATTGTATGGTGATAATAAAAACATAAATGAAATAATAATGCGATACCATAATCAGTAGTCTCGCTAGCGATTGAAGCGGAGTGAAAAATAATAATGAAAATTATGATGCCGGTTTAAATAAGGAGCTTGTTTTACGTTAATCGTTACATTAGTAGCAAAGCACAGAACATTGTTTTGGTACTAAATACCCATTAAACAATTTTGGGTACGTACCCAAAAGAGTGTATTTTTAGCATGGAATTCCATACTCAAAAAAAAAAATTTGGTAAAGCAAAAATAAAAATATATATACATTTTGTATACATGCTCATGCGAATGTGTGTATCCACTTAATTTGACAATTGTGTTTCTGTACGTGCATAAGATATTGCGTATCCTTTAATCATTTAAGTATTTTGTTCGAAGATTAGAAATACATATAGCGATATAGCTGCTATCTTGTAATCGGTAAAAAAATATAATTTATTTAATACATTCAATTTAAAGTGTTTTAGGTTAAGGTTTTGTATATTTTATTTGGATTTTATTACGAGTTTAAATTATAGAATGTCTAAACGAAATTTCTATAGACAAATCAGTGAAGAATTAGAAATTTTAGAATCTTTCGGTTTCCAAAAAAAAATTATTAAGGGGGAATCCCAACCAAAAAGTGAGAGTTATTTTACCTGTTGACATAGACGGTATAAATATAAAGGCAAGTACCAGTAGAGTCAACATAACAACAGCTGACGGTTGTGTAGAAAGTGACTCGGATATTGATTTAAATTTAAGTGAATTGTCTGTACTACGGTATTTATTTTGGAAATTGACTTGACAAAATGGGTAGTAACGTATAAGCCCACAAATGAATGAGTGAATGCTTTACTTGCAGTTCTACGAAAAATTCATCCGAACTTGCCTAAAGATTGCCGCACACTCAAAAGAACGCCAAACGGAAGTGCCATTATTGCTATGGGATCTGGATCATATGCACATTTCGGCATAGCAAAATATATAACCAAATTTATTCAGAAATCCGAAAATAAACAATTGAAAGCAGTGGCAATTGACGTTGGTATAGATGGAATACCAATTTCTAAAAGTTCAGCAAACCAGTTGTGGCCTATATTGGGTAACGTAATTGGCAAAAAAGAAGTTTTTGTAATTGGGGTGTACCACGGATATGGAAAACCTGTATGTTCAGACATATATCTGGAGCAATTTAGCAGGTGATGTGCTATTACTAAATAATTATCGACCTATTTCGTTGCTAAGTTCCTTCTCCAAACTGTTTGAGAAAATAATAAAACGTAGATTGCTCGGTTATCTGGAGAAAATCAATTTTTTTAGCCGTAGTCAATTTGGTTTCTTAGCAGGAAGATCCTCTGAAGAAGCACTACTACATCACCTCAGTTATGTTTACTCGGCTTTCAACAATTCGCAAAAACCCGCTTCGTTATTTTTAGACATTGCAAAAGCGTTTGACACGGTGGATCACGAGGTTCTTGCAAACAAATTATTAAATATAGGTATCAGAGTTAAAGTTTTTGACTGGTTTGTTAGTTATTTCAACAATCGTAGCCAAATTGTTAAAATAAATGATAAATTTAGTGAACCTGGTTACTTAAATTGCGGCGTTCCGCAGGGATCAGTATTAGGACCTATTCTATTCTTAATCTACATAAATTCTATATTCGACATCGATCTTCTGGGGCACACCACTGCATTTGCGGACGATTTAGCATTAAGTTACACTTCAGCAAACCCTTCGGAATTACAGAACCTAGTTTGCACAGACTTAGTGAATCTTGGTAATTGGTTTTACTACCATCGCCTGGCTCTTAGTAATAAATCCAGAGTAATGTTTTTTGGTCAGGCCGCATCTCCCAATTCTAAGGTTTTGTATCATGTTCCATTTTGCTCTGGACACTCATGTTCATCGCAGTGCTTTGAAATTTCCCTCGTAAATGAGTTTAAGTACTTAGGAGTTACCATCGATTCGCAGTTGAAATGGAATTCTCATCTCACCATTGTCAGAAAAAATGTTATTACTGCGGCTTATAAATTCTACCATCTGAAGCAATTATGCCCACCGTCAACACTGCGAGTTCTATATCATGCACTAGTTGAATCTATTATTATGTATGGTATATCAAGCTGGGGTGGGATTTATTTTTCCAATATAGAGGACCTATACATTTCACAAAAACGGATTATTAAATTGATTTATTGTCGGCCTTTAACAACTCCAACAATTCCCTTATTTCGAGATTTGAAATTATTACCTTTAAGATATCTCTATGTTTATAAGGTATTAAAGATGTTTTTTGTTCGGAGTTCCAGTTTCCATAGTCGTATTCATCACACGTATACTTTAAGGAATCCGAACAACTTTGCCGGTTTACGTTGTAATAATGAAAGGTTCAGAAGGTCTTACTTTTATATGGGATTGTATTGGTTTCACAAATTACCAATAGAGTTGAAATTCATTCCGATTGGCCGCAAACACTATTTTGATAAAATGATTCGACATTGGCTGATTAATATAGACAACATTGAAACCTACTTCTAATTTTTCTTTTTTGTATTGTATTCACTAAATATGAGCTGGAATTTTAATTTTATTGTATGTATTATTTATTTATTCTTTTATGATAGTTTTTAATTTATTATTTTTATTTGTACACTTTTGGCAACCTAAATTTCATGATTTTTTTCTTTCTTGCTCCCCCACAGGTTCTAAAAACCTATTAGGAGCTCTAACTTTATTAGAAATAGTTTATGATTTGTATTAATGTATGTAACCTGTTTTTTTTTCTAAATAAAGAGAATAATAATAATAATAATAATTTATTAGTGAAATGGAATTACTAAAACTGAGGGAGTTGTATATAAAAATAGAACCATTTCTGTCGATATTAGAGCAATTATTTGTGACGTACCTGCAAAGTCAATGATTCTCGGCGTAAAAGGGCATACAGGTTATTACGGATGCACTAAATGTACTGTGAAAAGCGAACATTTAGACAGAAGAATGACATATTTAGGCACAAACGAGCCGTTGAGAAGTGATAAAACATTTTCCGATAGAAGCCAGAAGTTGTATCACAAGAAACTAGATCCAATTGCACTAGAACGCATCAACATTGGTTGTGTGTCTCAAATACCTGTGGACTATATGCATTGCGTTCTTCTCGGTGTGGTGCGACAAACAATCAAGCTTTGGGTAAAAATGAAGAAAGCGCCGTATTCTCTAACTAAAGAAAACTTAATAACTATTGATAATCGTATTGACATGATTAAAAGTGGAATAATAAAGAAATTTCCCGACGACCGAGGAGTTTTTTTAGAAATAGACAGATGGAAGGCGACCGAACTTTGATTATTCCTATGCTACACTGGCCCAATAATTTTAAAAGATGTATTACCAACTGAGTATTACAATCATTTTATGTTGCTAGTTTGTTCAATTAGAATATTATGTGATTCTGAAGAATGCATAGTTAACAATAATTGTGCTTCTAATATGCTTAAAAAATATGTAAAAGATTTTTCTACATTATATGCACGATGTTTCGTTGGGTATAATGTACACAGTTTAATACATCTAGCTGTTGACGTTTTAAATATTGGTAATCTTGATCAGTACAGTGCTTTTAAATTTGTAAATTATCTACAGCATTTAAAGAAAAGCTTAAGAAAACACAACCAGCCGCTTCAACAGTTAATTAATAGATTGCAGGAAAAATATTTTTATTTAACAGCAAACCAGAATAATGAGCCAGTTGCTTATGCAACAGTAAAGCGCAACTTGGGTGGATTTTCATATCAAGATTTAGAGTACGAGGGTTGTAAATATTCAGTGAAACCACCAAATAATTATTGTTTTATCGAAATGAAAGTATTTCTAATAAAAGAAATATTAGAACAAAATTTGGACATTGTAGTAAAAGGACATTTTATTTTAAACTTACAACAATATTTTGATAAACCGTTTTCGTCTAAGAATTTAAATATTTTTAGTTCAAATAATGAATCGTTAGAACAAGAGTTAAAAGCTTTTAATATATCTTCAATTAAATTTAAAATTATGGCATTAAAAACAGATTCACTAATATTGTACATGCCTTTATTATAGAGTTCCTTTTGCTATTTGTATTTGACCATGCAGCCAGCAAGCCCTACTATATTCAAAATTAAACGAATTAAAGGTAAATTAGAATAATATTAATAATAATTATAAAGTTTATAATATCTTTTATTTCAAGTTCCAGATGATTTTGACTTGGAAACACATGATGCACAGAACCATTTATTTCATTCAGAATCTGAGATAGGCTACCAAGAATTCCTGAAAATTAATAGAACAATACCTACCACCTCCACGGAAATACCGTTACAAATCGAAATTGATGAAATCTCAGAATTAAAACTAAATACAGAAAATCCCGGTAAATAAATTTTTGAATTTTACCGTATTAATTAGACTAATAATACCTTTTAATTTTAGATTCGGCTTCATCAAAAATCATCGACAGATTAGAAAAGCTGGAAGAACAAAACACGCAAATTCTTAAAAACCAGAGGACCATAATGAGGCAACTAATAGTTCTTCGCTCAAACCAGTCAATTGCAGTGAGTCACAATGAAGAGGATCAACCGCCAAAAGTTATCTTACCAGCAAGTTCTATTACTCAACCTGGAACAAAATTGTAAAGAGGACTCTAGAACTGAAAAATATTTAGTATGTTTCACAATTTAGTATTTATAGTCGTGTTCACCAACAAATCATGTGGAGATACCCACAGCAAGATAGGTAAGGTTTAAAATACTTACTGGACCAAATATTTTACCATGATAAACAATATAAAAAGTAAATGGGGGTCCATCATTTTTCCGAAAACCAATTTTACGACAGTTCATTTTTACGAAAAAAAAATTTTTGTCAACAAATTATTTTTACGACAAATCATTTTTCCGAAAACTTACCTTTTGGACATATTACTTTTCCGAAAAACAATAAATTTAATATAAAATAACAATTTATTTTGTTAGTTCATGTTTTAATTACTTTCACAAAATACAAGAAATGTATTACATTTATGTATATTACGTAAATTCAGGTACGTGTATTCCATAATATAATTGCTTAATATATCACATATGTGTAGATTCAGCATTTCAAATTTAAATTCAGTCTTTCCCTACTCATTTCATCTCATTTCCTAATTCATTATTATTAAATAAGTGATTACATATATTAATTAACTTGAGCTAGTGCTTTTAAAAATTCAATTTTCGATAGTTCAACTTTCCGCAAAAGAATGCTTTGATTCGTTTTTGTTTTGATATTGTATATTTTTTTGATTTTGGAATGTACTGTCCATTCATAAATTGTTCAATTTTATTCTTCATGAACACATATTCCTTTTTTAATTCATTTATAAGTGAATATGTACCTAGATGCATTCCAATTAAATGATTGAGCCTGTTGTGCCAGGATTCCACTCCATTTTGAGTAATGGGAAGATTCAATTCAAGGTTTGAGATAATTGACCAAAATTCCGGCTTAAACCTCGGATTCCATTGTCTACTGTTAACGTTCTTCTTTCCTCCGTAAATGTATACATCCGAAATATAGGAATATATTTTTAACGCGTCTCCATGTGCGTTCCTAACTAACTCTTGATAACAAATTGGGATCTCTTCTGGAGTGAGATACGCCAAGCACTTCAGTTGTTTGATTTGAAATTCAAAGTTGGTGTCTGTTCCATATTTGGTTGACAATTTTTCTTTTTGAATTCTTCGCCAAATATTTTGAGAGAAGTGAAAAAAACATCCTTTATAATTTACATTAGGTAAATATTGCTTGAATGCCTTCACGCTGGCCGCTTCAAAATCAGTAATTATTGTTTCTGGTTTTAGTTCAATCCCTAGTTCACAACTTTTCTTTAACAACTCGTATACCATTTGCGAGTAACAATCCTCAGATTTGTCTGTCATAAGACAATATACGAGAGGAGTTGTTATTGAAGCCGATGATGTCTTAATTAACCCATGAATGACATATAATTGTCTGAAGATAGATGGTACTACTTTAAAAGTGCCATTCATTATCCAGCAAGAACACTGCGCTAATCTAGTGAGGTTCCATGGAGTACCAAATAAGAGTACTGCCTTTGAGTTGAATTTTGTAAAACAAATCAAAAAGTCATCTCCATCAACCGTTTTTAGATCATCAGGAATCTCTATGTCGTCAATATTCGTCGGTTCCTTATTTCTTGTCGCTTGTGTTGATGGAAGGTATGGTCTTGCTACAATAGCTGCGTTTTTTGAAAAACAGTCGGGTTGTGTTCGCGATAGCTTTTTCAAAATTTGTCCAATTTAAGAATAGAAATTTAATATTTTTAAAACAAGAAAGCTAGATTTAACGGCAATCTAAGTATAACAGAAAAAATCCATTCTAAAAGTTGAATGATTTTCTTGTAACATCGTTGTTCTGTATAACTCTACATAAAATCGGAGTAGTGTAGAACTATACAGAGCAACGATATTACAAGAACACTACAGAACTTTTATAATGGATTTTTTATGTTATACTTAGATGACCATTAAATCTAGCTTTTTAAATTTATAAAATATTAAATTTCTATTTTTAAATTGGACAAATTTGAAAAAGCTATCGCGAACACAACCCGACTGTTTTTCAAAAAAAACGCAGCTAATATCACAAGTATTGGTTACATTGTTTATTATTTTGGTTACTTTGGCATGAGAGGTGGTTGCAAGTTCCCGTACATTGGCAGATGTTCTATCCACTTCGCCGTTTATCGCACTGGGCTCATGAGTGTGGATTCCTGGTGGACGCTTGAGCTTATGTATACTTCCTTCTAAAATGGTTAATAGCCGTGCTTTACATTTCATTTTTACCCTATCCACACAACACCAATAATAAACGGATTCTCGTTTCTTGTCATTGTAGTATGCAAATCCATTAAGCCATAATTTCTTACCTCCATGACTGCTATCTACTAATTGGGGTACGTTCTCAGCCATTTTAATATAAGGAGATTACCCAATAGTTATTATTTAATGAAGTTAATTCTTATTTTACTTATTGTGATGTTTAATTGGGGAACAACTTTGCACGACTAACATAAACACTCTTACTAAAGTTTGACGTTAAATAAAGGAGGAATCCCAAAGACATTTCTAGGGTTTTCCCAAAATTATTATTTAATGATGTTACTACGTTTTCGGAAATTTTCCGACAAAATGTTCTTTTCAAATTCGCGGCGAATTTGAAAAGAACATTTTGTCGGAAAATTTCCGAAAAGTCGGAAAAATCAGTGTCGAAAAAATAATTTGTCGGAAAAATGATCTTTCGGAAAAATGATTTTCGTAAAAATAATTTTCGTAGAAATGATTTTCGTAAAAATGATTTTCGTAAATACATACAAATAAATGATTAAAGACAGCAACTTGTTCTTTGTGAGCATTTCTAGACATGATTTGTTGGATGATCGTTGTAAGCAATTTAATAGCACTTCACACAATAATTAAAAAAATATTGTAGGAGAAAATTTTCAGTGATATGGTGCTAAAAGATTTGACCAAGTACATCAGCATGTGCCTTCAAAAAATCATTACGGATGAAGCAGCAACAAAATTTTCTTGGTATGGCCTGCAGGAAAATATACCAATAAAAAAATTTTGAATTGTGAAAATTCTGAAAGGTAAAAATATTTCTTTTATTTTATATAACTAATTTTAATAACATTTCCGTTTTATGACAAAGTTAATTATCTTATATTCTTTCTCACCAGAATCTGCTAATAAAAAGTTTCCGAGCGCTTCACAGCTGGATATTAATAATTATATAAAAAAAATGGTTCCAGCGACCGAAAGACCGAGTCAGAAAGCAAAAAATATCAAAACAAATTAAAAATAATTTAAAATTACTATTTTTAATATTAAGATTCAATCTTCAAATAAGGTCTTTTTAATATATTCTTATTATTGTGGCAAGTTTATAGACCTTTTAATCACTTATAAAAATAATAAAAAAACTTTTTATTAATCCGAATTTTCGGTATTGTATACCATCTTCAGGGACTTTATTTTCTACAAATTTATTAAATAATCATAAAAAATTATATATGAGAAAAAAAAAAAATTAAGATAACCAAAAATACAATAATAATTACATTTTTTTATATATAAAATAGAACGATCTTTTTATAAAACTGTTAGTTTTTAATAAAATATTTATAAAATAACTTTTTCACGTTACGAAAATTAAATTGAACGTTTATACTTCAAATGGAAAAAACAATTAAACGTAATTAACTTCTGTAGCCAACCTTGACACGATACAGACATCAATCCCAAAAAAACAATTTCAAAAATTCAAACAGTTAAAAAAACCTTTTATATTGACTTCAAGTATAGTTTTTGATGATGTTAATGTAACAACTATGTAATTTTTTCGTGTCAACCTTATAATTGATAGGATTCTTAGCTACCCATATGTTACACGCTTCTTTAAACAACCTATTACTTTTTGAAGTAAAACTTCTTTAGGCACGCTTGACTTGGGGACTAAGCTGGCAAATGCGTTACGAAAAGTGTAATCGAACGAGGCGAACGAAACAATAGACGCAAAACGAAATCATTTTCCTTTAGTATCAGGATGTGCCATGACAATTCATAAATCCCTAGGTGGAACATTAGTTGATACCATTTTATTTTAATCATTGGTTAAAAAAATGGGATAATAAGAAAATTGGAAAATTGGTAAATGGAAAATTGGAAAATTTGAAAATTTGAAAATTTGTAAATTGAAAAATTGGAAAATTTTAAAATTGGAAAATTAGAAAATTGGAAAACAGGTAAATGGAAAATATGAAAATATGAAAATATGAAAATATGAAAATATGAAAATATGAAAATATGAAAATATGAAAATATGAAAATATGAAAATAAGAAAATATGAAAATATGAAAATATGAAAATATGTAAATATGAAAATATGAAAATATGAAAATATGAAAATATGAAAATATGAAAATATGAAAATATGAAAATATGAAAATATGAAAATATGAAAATATCAAAATATGAAAATATCAAAATATGAAAATATGAATATATGAAAATATGAAAATTCGAAAATATGAAAATATAAAAATATGAAAATATGAAATTATGAAAATATGAAAATATGAAAATATGAAAATATGAAAATATGAAAATATGAAAATATGAAAATATGAAAATATGAAAATATGAAAATATGAAAATATGAAAATATGAAAATATGAAAATATCAAAATATGAAAATATGAATATATGAAAATATGAAAATTCGAAAATTGGTAAATTGGAAAACTGGTAAATTTGAAAATTTGAAAATTGAAAAATTGGAAAATTCGAAAATTGGAAAATTGGACAATTGGAAAATATGAAAATTGAAAAATTGAAAAATTGAAAAATTGAAAAATTGAAAAATTTAAAAATTGCAAAATTGCAAAATAGGAAAATAAAAAATATGAAAATAGGAAATTTTGAAAGTTGGTAAATTGAAAAATTGGAAAATTTGTAAATTGGAAAATTGAAAAACAGGAAAATTGGAAAGTCATAATATAGACTTCTATGTCACTGACTGACTCACTCGAGAACACACAGGGTGACGAAAATTTTTTTTTTTCTATATTATAACATCTATGTCACTCACTAGCTTACTCACTCCAGAACGCACAGGGTGACCAAAAAAAATTCGTCCGTGTGATATATTTTATATATGTATTTTTTCTATGTTATAGCTCCATTTCACACGAGGTATCACAGAACCCGATTCTTTCTTCGTTTCTTTCCCCGATTGCCTATGATACAGGTTTTAATGCGACTTAAACATATTTTCGATGAAACCACATGATGTACTGTGGTTATACATAAATGAAATAAAAAATATTTCAAGGCCATTTTTACTATGCGAAGAGATTTCAAAAATGGTTTTTTGTCCATTTTGTGACACATACATAAACATTGTCTATTACGACTAGTTGGCCTTGAAAAAGTTACCAAGTTACAAAGTTACCTCTTGTGGCATCAGACATAAACGGCTAGGTGACACTCGAGAAAGCAAAGGGTGACCAATTTTTTTTCCAATATTATAATTTTTCTATATTATATTATAAATATTAAATATATATTAGAAGTTTTACTTCAGTAGTGTGGTCTAAAGCACACTTAATTTTTTTATTTTCATATGTTAACGTAATAGCATTATCAAAATCAAAACTATGATTAGTTTCATGACAGTGTTTAGCTAAAGCTGATCTATAATGATTAACATTTTTACCAATTTGTTTTTTGATATGATTTTCATCTTTCTTGTGTTGATCTATTCTTTCAATTTTTCTTTTGCTCGTTTCACCTACATAACAGCTATCACAATTTTTGCAAAGAATTTTATAAACTAAACTATCTTTTTGCTCTGGTAAAATTTTATCTTTTAGTTTAGTATAAATACAATCAGTTTTTTTAATAATTTTGTTCGCTAAACATAAATTTTCCGAATTACTTTTTAATGTTCTGGTAATCTTTTCCGTTAATCTTGGTATGTAAGGTAAACAACCAAACTTCGATTGGTTGATATTTGTTTTTTTATTTTTATATGTGTATAACGATTTAATTATAAGTTTTTTAATTAATTTAATAGGATAATTATTGCTTATTAAAATATTAGTAATTTTATTAATAGTAATATTTCTAAATTCAGTATCTGTAAGATAAATAGCTCTTTTAATGAAAGATAGAGCAACATTTTTCTTCATACTATATGGATGAGTTGACATGCAATTTAAAAGTGTATTAGATGCTATGTCTTTCTTATACCATTTTGTTTTGATTTTATTATTTATTCTAAATAATTTAGTATCCAAAAATGCAAGTGTTTTATTTATGTTTTTTTTTCTATTGTAAATTTTAATTTGTAATGAAACGAATTAAATAAAACTTGTAATCTTTCCACGTTATCTTCATCTGTAGCAACAATAACATCATCAACATATTTAAAAATAAATAATGGTTGCTTTTCTAATAAAGCTAATTTATTATTAAACAATTTTTCCAAAAGGATATCCGCTAAAATTGGTGATAATGGATTACCCATTGCTAAGCCAAATTTTTGTTTATAAAATATATTTTGATATTTAAAATAATTATTGTCACTAATGCACACATCCAATATTTCAAAAAATTCTACTGTAGTAAAAAATGTAATTATTATTGTATTTTTGGTTATCTTAATTTTTTTTTCTCATATATAATTTTTTATGATTATTTAATAAATTTGTAGAAAATAAAGTCCCTGAAGATGGTATACAATACCGAAAATTCGGATTAATAAAAAGTTTTTTTATTATTTTTATAAGTGATTAAAAGGTCTATAAACTTGCCACAATAATAAGAATAAATTACTATATACTCACATTAATATAAATTACTATATACTCACATTAATATATTCTTTTTCTAATTCAGCGGGAGTTGTCAAAATTTCAGGATAACCAATTCGTTCATTCATTGCGTCTGCTTTCTCTTTTGCTACAGCTCTGGTTTCGTCATCCATCCAATGATTGTCTGCCAGTAATTCATTAAACGCTTCCCGAATCGTATGTATCATTTCTAAAGCTGTCTCTTTGTTTTCTTGATTAAAATTATCTCGAATAAATAATGCCCCGACAGCCATTCCCATTTTTTTATTAGTCCACTCAACACATTGTGACCATCTGTGCCGTTCCGATTGGATTCCCAATAATATTTTCCGAAACTCTATTCGTTCTCGTTGGTATTCATCAATCATATGGGTCATGATCGACATTACTAATCGCCAATTAATGTAATTGTGTAATACTCGACGATCAGTTTCGGCTAAAATTTTACCTAATTGTACTAAATACGGCATTGCGTAACTAACGATTGGCTCCTCTTTGTCCAGCGTAATATGTTTACCCAATATGGTTTGTAAATATTCAGTCCAATTTATATATGAGGAACTTCACGCTGCAGTTCAGTTAGTCTTAGTTGTCGATAGATAGCGCTTGTATCATGCCGATCAGCCTCAGGTAACGATGCATTAGCTAATTTTATTTTAAACTTCACTACATCTTCAAGCTCATTGAATGCGGTTGTGACGTTTGCTCCAAGAATTAATGCTACTTGTGTCATATAACGATGGTATGCCTGTAAATCACCCTCACTACTCTGTTTTAAATAGTAATCACGAGATGGTAAAGCTAAAACTAGTTGATCAATCTAAAAATTAATTATTTTAAAATATTATTCTTATAAATTAAAATTTGTGAAGCGTTTAGATTCTCGGAAATGTGTTACCTGTAAAATATTGACCGAAGAGTTTTTATCATCAGCACCAACATAAACCTCCAGGAGAACGGATTTACTGAACTCTCCTCTTAAATGGCCTAATAAATATTCAATACTAATATTAGGTGCGGCCCAAATTGGTTCTGTAACTCCCAACTTTTTCAAAATTTCCCTAAACGGACCATCACCAATTTTTCTAATTTGCTCTAGACATTAGATAAACTTATGTTATACACATATATAAGCTTAACATAATATTCAATTCTTCATAATATTTAGTTGTAGATGTTATATATACTTACGTATATCCATACAGCTTTTATAAAATGTTTTCTCTTTTATTGTATTTCTATTATCTTTAAAATCGATAGGTTCTTCTAGTACTCCTTTTAATATAACCTGCTGTTGATCTGCTAGAACCTATACGACGCATTACCCTGAATTTTTGATTTAATTAAATTATACAAATTTTAATTTATATTACCTCAAACGTACTGATCGAACTTCTATCCTCTGATATTACATGCTTTTTATTCCACGTGCCACAGGCGTATTGAAAAAAATTATAACAAGGATTTGCTGTTCGATCCATTACAGCTAATAGTGATGATGCTGAAATTAAAAGTAAAAAACTAGTAGTCAAGTTACAAACGAATCTGTTAACTTCTATACGAACCGGTTTTCGCACATTCTTCCGTTAGGCAAACTTTTGGGACTTCTGCAATTTATGAAAATAATAAATTTAAATTGGAAATTTTGATATTGTGTTGTGACTAATAGTAAGTTTTCTAGTATAACACTACACATATGTACGAGTATGTATATTGAGGCCGATTACTGTAATATTTGAGCCGATTCATGTATGCACTCCATGTGTGGTATGTTGCTTTTGTATTAATATTTAAAAAGCAAAAATAACTTTGCCTAATAAAACCAATAATAAGATTTTGGAATAATTCAATAATTGTATACCAGAATGTAGCCTAAAAGGCTGCCTAATATGGCAGATATTTTTAGTTTAATTTTATCAAATGAATAAATGAAATTATATTGTCATAATTTATAATTTTATACAAATAAACGCTGACTGAAATATTCCTACTATTTTATGTTTATAAAATAAAACAAAATTTTATTTAGAAAAAGAAACAGGGTACTATGATCGCACGGAAATGTAGTGCAAGTTTTATGCAAAATTCGTGCGGATTTAGTACAGCTTTGATATTCGATTTCACTAGGAATGATATTTATTTTGGGTACCGAATTCATTTAGAATATTGTGTAAAATAGTTAGTGAAACAGTACGGATTAAGAGAGGAAAATCCGTACGAACCAACACAATCATGAAAGTGTAATCTATAAAAAAGAGGGGAAGCTTGGAAAAAAGTGGCAGGGTACTTCAGCGAGGGGTACTGAATTCCGTGCATATAAAGTGCACATTTCCGAGTACGCTGTGCGATTTTGGAGTAGAAAACGATTCCTCTTCCGTGCGCTTTGTTTGTTGGGTAAAGTTCATTGAATTATTAGCTGCATTTCCTCAAGTTTGATCCGATCCAGATCAGATCATGACTCATGAAACGACACAAAAATGTATACAAATAATTCCATGGGGTTGGTACTACTGTTACAGAAGATACAGTTCAAAATTACATATTTATAAGGCACTGAAATGACTCTTAAATCTAATAAATTCTGGATTTTTATTAAAAATATTTTAAAATCAATAATATAAATAATAATTATTTTGTGCTATAATGGTTGATATCCATTTTTTAGCCTCACTGTAAACTTTTGTCACTTATAAAATTGAATTAAATTGCTTCAAAAAAGGACTTGTAAAATTTCCTTATAGTGGCAAGATTTGTTTTTGGAATATCGATTTCGAAATTTTATTTCTTCTTCAGTTCCTTATTTGCAACTATTACATGGGGTTATTGGGTCTAATTTGTTAGGCTCTTCCTACTGTAGTTATTGTTGTTTAGATCATAAATCTTGTTGGTTTGGTATTCAGTTTGCCGTTTAACAGTACGTTGTTGTCTTTGTATTTCTAAATCTCGAATTCTTCAAGTCTGCTGAGTATGATGTGTCCTTTTCTGGCTTTATGTAATATTGCTAGGTTGTGGCCAAAGTCTGTGAATTGATGTTTTTCTGTTTTTATTTGTTGTGCGTAGTTCGATTTTGGTTCTGTTACGTTTATGTCTTTGGTATGTTCTTTAAAACGTGTTTGAAATGATCTTCCTGTTTGTTCTGTGTAAAATTTGTTGCAATCATTGCATGGTAGTTTGTGCACGCTTGTATCTAAGGATTGTTTATGTGATTTGCTTTTTAGTTTTTGTTGTAATTTGTTGTTATTTCTAAACGATATTTTATATCCGAGTCTATTGAAGGTTTTTTGTATGGCTTTGTGTGTTGTTTTGTTGAATTCTACGCTCACGTTTTTTCTAGTGGTTATATCATTTCTTGCTATTGTAGTCATGTTTTGTAGTTGTGTTTTTGCTTTGTCTTTGTTGTTAATTCTATTGATTAATGTTGTGTCGTATCCGTTTTTGTTGGCAATGTGCTTTATAATGTTTAATTCTTCGTTGTAATCTTTCAGTGTTCATCAGTATATTGTTTAATCTATTGATCATGTGGTTGTATGCTAATATTTTGTGCTGGTATGGATGGTGTGAGTCATTTGGGATTGTGTAATCTATATCGGTGGATTTTCTGTATATTTTGAAGGCGGGTTTATGGTTGTTGTTGACTATCATGAAATCTAAGAAGTTGATTTTATTGTCTTTTTCTGTTTCTAACGTGAATTTTATGTTAGGTTCTCTACTATTTATGTGTGAGTGTAATTTGTCTAATTGCCGGTTGGAATAATAAAATGATATCATCCACGTACCTTTATCAGTATATGATGTTTTTGAAAATATTGTTGGATGCGTTCATGATATGTTTGTTCTCAAAATCGTTGAGGTAAATTTCCGCTAATGAACCCTTTCTCTTTTTGCCTTTTAATTTTTTTTCATAAGACTCTTTTTGCCTGACATACATTAAACTTGGTGCGTGATGGTTGTTCGGGGAAAAATTAAAAAAAAACAAAAAAAGAATCCCTGTTTAATAGAAGCTACCAAAATGGAGTAAATACCGAACATAAATATTTTCCAAATAAATCCAGTGAATCATTTTAATACCTTAAATCTTAAATTCCCAAGTCATTGGCATTAAGATGATTTTGTGTAATCAAAAATAATTTTATAAATCAATTATTTCGACCGTGGGCATTAAAAAAATGATTTATATAAACGGTTTAATGGTTAGCCCGTTGAACTGTCCGTCATTGTGTTATTAAATAAATACCTATCACGGTGGCGTTTTAAATATTTAATGTTAGACGATTGTACCAAGATAAAACAAAAAAAAATTACCAGAAACCAAAATATAATAAAATCGAAATTAGAAAACACAACTAAAAAAACAAATCACGAACAAAATACGTGGTATTAAAAATACAACAAAAAAATAATAATTAAATAAAATCCCGTGACCTTTTGTATGCGTGCAAAAGCCGGTAGTTATCAACCCTGAATTCTGCTTTTGGCGATCAAGGAATTTTCCTGTGAACAAACAATATATGTACGTTTTAATATAATATAGTGACAAATGGGGTAATTAAGGGCCTTAAGATTAAATATCGATACGTCCAACGTATACGTTGATAACTCCTAAGATCACAAGTTTTCAGTAGAGCATTTTGAATGTTCAAATAGTTGTGGAAAAATAACTATAGATAAATATTTGAATAAAAATAAATGGCATATTGTAGCATTATAAATTATCTTTTATATACCACCGTTTCTGATTTTTTTGATAATAATCCTAATCACTAGAGTTTCATAAAATTACACTTTATATCTGGAGAAAATTGTGAATTTCAAAGTTGCAAATGAAGTTACAAAGAGTTGTTCGTTTTTTCTTTATTTTAAAAGTTTTATTTTCAGTTACACATTTTTCGCATGGATTAGTTTTAGTAAATAATTACGAGTAAGTTCGAAAATGTATATACTACATGGAGATTAAAAACATTTATGGGTAGTAATTGTAGTTAAAATTATTTTAATTGGAGTATATAATAATATCTCATTAAATTATCTATTTTAAAATCTACAGGAACTGTTTTTCAGAGAAACCTGTAAGAAATGTAGTACTTAATTTAAACAAGATATTGTAAAATATATAAATTTTTTATTTCATAAAATAAACAAAGTAAAATAAAAGTGTACTTTTTGTTAATTATCGAATTCAATTCTTTAGGGCAGCGGTTTCCAAACTTTCTGATACTGCGACCCACAAAAGAAAAAAAAAAATTGGCGGCCCCCTTATTAAATAAAACAATAAAATAATATAAGCACATTTTCAAGTTGTAAAAAGTAATGTATTCATAGAATAAAACTAAACAAAAATTACATCTGGCTATCAATCCAGAATAACCCAAAATTTCATAAACAAAAATTAATAAAAATTTAGTATGTACTATATTGTATATTTATAGAAAAAAAATTAATGTGATGGATGCTTGTTTGTTCGCACAAAGTTTCTCAAATCGTGGTGTTATTGTTGAAATAGCCACCCGAAGTTCTTTTTCCACTACTAAACGATTTCGATATTTCGATTTCATGGCTGCTAAAGCAGAAAATCCGGTTTCGCATAAATATGATGCTACAAATGCTAAAAGCACTATTATAGCTCTGCCCGACAAAGTAATATAATCTTTTTATCGGTCCACCCAAAACTGAATTAAAGTTTTACTATCAAATTCCTGTTGCAATGAAGTATCGCAAGATATTTCAATCAGTTGTTCTTTTTCGAAAATTGCCAATTCAAATGCATCAAGTTGGTTATTCAAAAATTGATTCTGGATCCATCCAAACTTTGTAAAATCAATACCGTCGAAATAATGTGAAAATGTTTTAGCCTTTTAGTAAACTTTGCAAATGTTCTATAAACATATTTTTGTTTGCTTTAATATTGTTTCTGGGACCGGCATCATTTAAAATTGGAAACATGTCATATATATCCTTTTCTAAGTTGGATATTCATAGCTCCAATTTTTTAATGAATGCCGTGACTTTGTCTTTTTGAATCAGAGCATGCATTTGTGGACCTTGCATTGATTTATTTAAATCGCTTAATTTTTTAAAAATTTCAACTAAATAAGTAAGTTTAAGAATAAAGTTATCGTTGCGAAAAGAAGATGCCTCATCTTTGTGATTTTCAGCAAGAAAGATCGCAATTTCGTCTTTAAGTTCGAACAATCTTTGAATAAATTTTGAACGAGATAGCCAACGTACTTCACAATAGTACAAGAGTGATTTATATTCAGCTCCCATATCTTCACACAACTTTCCAAATAATCTCGCTTTCAAAGAATTGTTTTTGATATAGTTTACAAATAGAGAAAAAAGTCGATATTATCGGCATTTACAAGAGATTCTGAATAAAGTAATATCGCAACAAAAAATTTGCTTAAAATTTAATGATAAAATAGATTTTTGTAAGTATTTTTTTAAATATGTAAAACAGAAATTAAAAATTTCACGACCCTCTTGAGGTTATTACGCGACCCCCCTGTGGGTCGCGACCCACAGTTTGGAAAACGCTGCTTTAGGGCATGTTATTATAAAACCTTAAATAATAATTCTTATTTAGTCACATTACGATGAACCTTCAATGCTGTCATCACTAGATCCGCTAGATTTTTCCGCTGTGCTGCCTAAATTTTTATAAAATGGATGGCAAAGTTTTGGAATGAAATTCCCTTCACATGGACTTACTAAATCCTTTGTCTTTTTTTCAGATGTGTGTAACGGACCTTTAAACTTGGTTCATAAGGATTACATGTAAATTTCTTTCTCCCTCTTGCAGTAGCACTACTATTATTCGGCACATAAAGACACTGTTTCTGATGTTCCCCGCGAAAGTCATATTTGTACAAAATTGTGAAAGGATCACTATCTTGAACATAAATCTCCTTAATACTGCTAATACTCATTTGTGATTTACTATTGAAGGTACATTTTGTGGCAAATTGTTGAAAATTAAGAAAATCTTCGCTTACCATGTCAACGGTTTTATATGGATTCCCATTTACTTTGTCATTTTGTATTATTGCATACCACTTAATAGGAACAATTACAGCTTTGCCTTTCTCAGCTCTTTCGATAGTCGCGTGGGCACTACCACCTTCGTTTTGCGTATGGTCCTTTTCTAAACACCTATGATAAATTGTAACATGGGCAATGGTACACTATCCACGAGTAGAAGCAGAATACTATTTTATTTTTATTCTACCCTGGACAGTTATCGAACTAAAACCTGAATTCTGTGCAACCATTTAATTTTTTGCTTTCAATGAAATGTTTCAAACAATTTGCAACTTCATTAACTCCTTTTTTGGCGATGGACTCATCCCAAACATAACAAGTAGCTTCTTTTTTCCCATATTAAAAATGGTAAAATTATACGCCGCAAATCTTCTTTTGTATTAAAGAACACTGAGATCACTGTTAGGACAGGTGAGAATCTTTTGGAAGTCAAAACATGCCGCTATTACCTTTCCATTACTTTCCCGAGCTCTTTCTTTATCATCATCTGTCTCATCGTTGTAATTTTCAAAGGCTATACAGTCATTACACTGATCCGACTTAGGAACAAAAAAGGATATATTAGATTCAGTGTTAAGAATATCTCTGTATTGGCGTAGATTGGCTCTATGTGACTCGGCTTTGTCAGCAAATTTTTCTGTATACAATCTATACATTTTTGCAACAATTTAATCCTTCTTCTTGAATGTAGAGCTTACTCGTTTTTTTTCTCGTATAATGCAACTCAACTTGAGGGAATGACTTAATATGTGCAATGGCGTCTGCTTTTATCTCGCTCGTTACCTCAACCATCGATCTGGGAAATTTCCCACGCTTGTCAGGCGATACAATGCCGAAACTGAAATTTCCTTTAAAATGGGCAGTCTCTATACATTTCCAACTAATTCCAATCGTGTTTATGAACATTTTGGCCCAAACTTCTGTAATATATAACACGTTCTTTGGTTTGGTTTGACCGGTCCTTACAGTGTTTTAGCGCTCGCTCTTGCGAGCAAGCTTATACAAAGACTTAGACCGTCTGTCTATTGGCACTATCACAGCAAAAACTATACATACCAGAGAGCTCAAAATTTGCACATAGATAGAAACTACTCTATCACATTTAAAATTTGGGAACTCTAGGTCAAGTAGTTTTCGAGATATTCATATCTATGCATTATTTTTTTCTACAAATAGAGGTCACACAGATGCGGCTGTCTACTTTTTTAAAATTGTCAATTATTATTCTAGGCCAGAAAAAATATTCTTGTACTATTATTACTTGTTGCTTAGCAACAAATACAACATACTGGAATCATGAGCTTTTCGTTTCGAAAAAACAACGGAAACATATATTTTTAGCGCTCACTTCTAGCATTCAGACATCATCGTCAATTTCAACTACATTGTAAGTAACTTCAATTTAAATTTATAAACCTAATAATTCAACTTCTCTTCTTTTCTTTTTTTAGCTTTTTATTCAGAACGATCCGGATTTCCCATATCTATGACGTATAATTGACACACTTCTACTATGTAAGTTTAAATTCATATTGTTTGATGTTAACATATGTTAATAATTGTTTTATCATTATTTGTTGAATCATTTACGATGGCTCCTCCACAATTAACTAAAGCTAAGCGTGCAGTTTCGGCAAACAATAAACGAGAGACAGATAGATTACGATTGCAGGGAAAGAAATTAGATCCTTCATATAGAGCAGATGCACAACAGCGCAACAGTGAAGCCCGCAGACGTTCCAGAACAAGTTTTGCATATCGCGAGCCCGAGCAACAGCGTGACACTACAGCTCGTCGAACAGCACGTTCTGATCCTAAATATCGTCGTGCTGATCAGGAAAACAACAATATCAGACGTCGAGACCGTCTAGGGAATATGTCTTTTGAATACCTTCAATCTGAATTTGTGAAGGACCTGTACATGTCTGTCACTATTGCTCTCAATTATTCTTCAAGAGGTCCATTCGAAATCTTGAACTTAGACATCTCGAGACATATGGTCAAGAATTCATCAACAAGGTTATATGTCTTGCTTCTGAAGAGACAGATGTTCCGCTTTGTTTGACATGCTTCCTCGTAGTCCGGTCTGGAAAAGTTCCCCAGCATTGTCTTTCTAATGGATTTCACTTTCCAGAAATTCCATTTCAAGGCTCACCGAAATCAAAGCTGTGCACGGAGTTCATGGTCAATTGCATGCTAAAGGCAGAATCGTCAACGTTCCAGTGTCTGTCGACACTGTAGTTTCCTCACTTTCACGACAGCATAATGACGCCTGCACGTTACCACTTCGAATTGCTCGACAGATGCATTACGACCATGACTACGTTGAAGGAAACATTCGTCCACATGTTGTCTATACTGCAGCACGCATTCTTTCCGATTCTTTTTTATACAGTGAGCACAATGTCTCTTTAACAGAAAGATGGACGCAATTTGTAGAGAGTCAAATTAGGGAACTAAATCCAGAAGAAGAACCTGTTGAGGAATTGGAAGACGTCGAAGAAATGAGAACCGAGACTATGCTTACAAGCTTGGAAGGCATTCGAACGCTCTCTCATGTATGTTGCAGCCTCACGAGCAACGTCAGCAGCTGGACTTTCCATTGTCGGTCCATTTGTGAAGACAAACAAACCTTCTGCACAAAGCCATCTAACGAAAGAGCTCCTCAGACACGAGACTGTGAAGTTGGAGCCAACATTTCTTCACTTACGAATTCGAACAGATGAGCTTTGTCAACTCATTTTCCACAATGTCCAGTCACTAAACGCGCATCACAAGATATACTCAAATGACAAAGTCTTCGTCAACTCTGACATTTTAATTTTTGCCGAGACTTGGACACTCGAGAATAACACTTATGTCATTGGAGATCATATTCAAGTATATTCACAAGACAATGAAGTGCGAAACACTGCCAAAGGATGCCGAATATACGTTCGACCAGAAATACATCGTCAAGTAACCAGTATATACTCTCACACATTTCAAGACGTAACCAACGGAACTAGTAATGTTTGTGGAATCACTTGTAATGGAATTGACATCATTGGCGCATACAGATCTCCTGCATGCAGATTCCAAACACTACTAGATGGTGTGAGAGTAGTTAAACAACATCTATCTGGTCATCGTACAATTTTCTCTGCTGATTTTAATGTCGACTTTCTTGCATCGCAAAACGTAGTTCGTTAACTTGAGCAAATAAGACTTTATCTTGTTTCTCCTTCCATCCCAACTACCATTTACAATACCCAAATCGACGCGATCTTCTCTGATTTTGAAATTCAGCAGTCAGGATTATATCGATCGATGACATCATCGCACGACCCTTTATGGGCGAAATTTTAACTTAACTAGTAGAACAGATCTATTTGATAGGTTTTAATCTAATTAGATACTATATTAATATATATATTACTAAAAAATTATACTATTTAAGTTTAATATATATATATTACTTTTATCTATAATAAAGAGTGTTATTTCAAAACTAGTTTCTGTATTTTTTTTTTTGATTTGCTTAAGATTCTATTCATTTTTTGTCTATTGGGCTAATTTGTTGTATTAGCACCTTAGTTGTTTCAGAGGTTTAACACCTCTGTCCGTCCGTCTGTTGCATTTTTCCTATTTTATCGAGCGCTTGTCGGACAATTTCAATTGTCCGCTTCTACTAGTTTATCAACGGTTTTGGTATGTTTTAAAATAAAATGCCATTGCTGTTCTTTATTGACAATATCCCAAAATCTATTAAATAGTATCGGTCGAAAATCTGATGTATAACTGTCGGAACATCTTTTTCGGCATTTTTCAATACATCCTTGTTTTACTTTTCTGGCGGGTACCAATTGGCCTCGAGAGTTTGTGTAATTTTTTCCGGTATTACACAACTTTTTGTTTTTATTACGAACCCATTCTGCTGGAACAGCCAATCTTTTTCTTCCAATATTTTTTTTAGTAATGATTTCCGCGATTTGGGTGTGATCGGACTAAACTCGACTTACCTTTAACACCTCGCATTCATTACCAGCTACTTCGCTCCGTGTGGCATATGTAGCGCTGGGGAATTTTTATTTTTAACGGTAATTGTCTATGAGACATTGCTGCCATCAGAATCAGTTTCTACTTCATGAGGCGTGTAATCACCATCTGTATCTGGTGATGGTGTCCATCTGTTTAATTTTTCTTTGTATTATCATTTGGTTTATTTTCTCATAGAGCACTGACATAACAGCTAAATGGATGGCGTGATTGTAACACAGCTGTTGCATACACGGAGCTAGCTTTCCGAACTTCACCATAGTACTAGCACCCTCACTGATGACAGAAACAATATCTGTACATAAACTTAATTTGAAATAAGTTAACTTAGAATCAACTAATTCCAGAATTTTTTCTACTGGATCAGAGCCATATATTCTTATCAGACCTAAATTTTTTGAGTCTCCGCCAAAGACAAAGTGATACAAGTGCACATTTATATATCTTCTATTACGCAAACTAGTCCATTCGTCAATGGATATACTAAATTTTTTGTTTTCTTCCTTCATTTTTATAATTTTAGCTATTACAAGTGCTTTGATTTCCGCATAGTAATCATGAATAAGTTGCATTACGTCAGCTGGCTTTTTAGGCAGACACATTCCCTTCGAGCTCAGACTGGGACTGCTTCGAATAAATTCACTTTTACTTAGTGCTTATGGATAGGCTTAAGCAGTTCTACCAGTTTTCTTTGCATTCCGTGAATATTTTCTAAATGCCTATGCAAGCCGGTTGTTGATGATGCTTTGCACTGTAAAGTTTTCTTGCAAATAATACACTTTACTGAGTCATTATTTTTGTCAAAATTCTGCCATACATTGAAATATTCGTTCATTTTGTTTGCTAAATTTTTCATAAATAGAAATAGTTTGTAAGACATTTAGTATAAAATTGTGTAAATAAAAAAACACATATACTTACATTATTATTGTAAAAGATTTTTTTTCTTGAACAAATGCTCTCACCTCTCATAATAAAAAAAAATGAAAAAGATTCGTAGTTTTTATATGTCAAAATAAATTAGGGTGCGTTCAGAAATTTTAAAATAACCAACAAACAAATCAAGGTGGGATTAGGAATAATGTATGTGGAAAATTGTGCAATTTGTAAAATCAATTTTTGAAATCGCATAATAATAACGTATTAATTAAGGCATAAATGATGAATGTTTTTCTCGAGAATTGACAACATTTTCTCGGGAACGGGAATCCCGAACAAAAATTAATTTAAATTCTCGAGAAACAAGATTCCCGAAATATACAAAATTTTCGGGAATTCTCGAGCTTAGATTTTTCGAGCAGAAACTCTACTTACAACCACAATATTATTTACAAAAATTGTTTAAAATATTGCAAACAGTTTTGCAAATCAAACGAAATAAAAAAATCCGTGCAAATAGTTTATAAATCAATATAGAAATAGTTTTTTAAATTTTACTCCACACAATAACATTACAACATGAGTTTCCTAGTTTTTTCTTGTTCCTTAATCAAAAATGACGAAAAGTTGTAACTCATTAAAAGGTTGGCTTTTGGTAGGGAGCGACACTACAAAAATTAAAAATTGATGGTACGAGTATATGCTGAATCCAAAAACCGAATCATGGAATAAGTTTGTAACTCGATATTTCAACATATTCGTTGAACGTATCGATATGCTATTATTCAAATTATTAATTATAATTGAGACCAACAAAATGTACAATGAAAAAAATATTAATTATAAAATTAAGTAGGAAATTTAATAAAACAAAAACAATGCTAAATATTTTCATTCTCATAAAAATTTGGATAAAACCAAAGCGTAAATCATACAAACAATTTATAACTATATTTGTATAAAGATCATATTAAACAAGTACGTCACAAGTACGTCGCAAGAAACCACAGGCACCTGCAATCAAAACACGGATTAAAACATCCCAAAGCTTCAGTGTCAAGTGTCAAGCGTTGTCACTCTAAAACCAGTAGCTGGCAAGGAGTTCACATTTGCTAGCAATGAACTGCGCGAAATAATATCTCAACAGAAAGCAATATTGCAGTAAAGAACGTCAGTGACATACTTGAACAAGGAATTCTGATTGAAACTGCAAAGTTGGAAGACTTAGTGTTCTTTCTGAAGAACGAGTCCGAAGTTGGTTTGGTAGCAACGTTACCTCGCATCACCATCTACGTCTATACGTAAGGGATGTTTCATTCGACGACCTTAAGGCGACGATTGCCAACCAGAACAGTGTAACAATAAAAGTGGAGGTTTTAAACGCATTTGTTTGAAAGCAATTGAACTGTGCTCGTCATTAAAAATGAGCTCGAACGCTAAAAATGATGGTGCAGTTTTTAAAATTTTTGTAACGTAAATAAACATAAATAAATAAACGATCAAATGAAGATGGTGGCAACTCCATCACAAAGTACGAAACATTGATATTGGTTTTACGTATTCACGTTATTCTCGAAAAAGTAGAAAGCACACATCAAAGTCGAGTATTGTTAGGTCAAGGCGGATTCAGTGTTGCGGTCTTTCATTCCTTCCTTCGTTATGAAATTTTTTTAAACCAATTTCATTGGTTTAAAATGACGTTTTTTTTCTTGCGAACTCTTTTCAGCAACTTCGATTGATTTACAAAAAAAAATCCGAAGGAAGGAACGTAACACTGAATCCGACTTCAGTGAAATCGATGAAGTGCGTTTACAAACATGTCAACGTTTTTTTTTTTATTTTTTTTTTATTTTTTATTAATGAGGAAAGAAAGTATTAATCATCCAATAAAGTCATCCATAAACCAACAAAAACAATATAAAATATTTGTTAAATTTGTGAAAAGTAAACATTTAGGCGATCACACGTTAGTTATAGGTTATTCACATCGGTTAACGTAAATTCACCCAAACGCCTTATTGATTGAGTCAGTAGTACTATTACTTTGTTCCCTTACAAGTGAAGCCGATAAAATTACGAGTAAGCCTTTTTATTACCACGCGCACGTGTTACTCGTGTTAATATTAAAAATACGAGTATTTTGTGTATATTTAAAAAATATATATGTAAAATGAGTCTCGACGAGTGTGTTGTGGTGGTCTGTTCATACAGGCAAACTTATTGTACCTATTCGTTACAGAAAAGTCGGCTACGGTATTTTTATTGATCAGTGGCTAAAGTTTTAGTGTAATTTATATTATCTGTATTAATTAGTAAATGTAAGTGAAGTGTGCGGTATAATCTAAGTGTTTTATCGTTTTATGTGTTTGTAATGTGCAAGTGTTGTGCAATTCTAATATTTTATTGATTAACGGGACGTGTTATGCGTCTGCGCTAAAGTTCAGTTTCATCTTGTTTAGTGTAGTTACTATATTTTTGGTTTTGGTTTTTTCGCATGAGCCTGAAAGTCAAATTCTAGTAACAAAGATGACAAAAGGAAATTTACCATTAAGATGCCAACATTATTGATCATCAAGTTTTTTAAGATGCTGTAATAAACGTGTGTTTCATTTTTTTTTTTTTTTTTGTTTTTTTTTTGGGAGGAGGAGGAAATGGTATTAAATAAAATTTCATCATTCATAATAATGAATATTTCAGGACATTTACTAATTAATCAATTACTTTTTAGGATGTTGATTTCTGATTATTTATATCCCGAAAAACAAAAATAATTGTGCCGTTTTGTGCTTTACTAACTATTGACTACTTAGGTGTCTGTAACCGGGTCAAGTCTATCATACCTAACAACCTTTCCTATCCCTCCATCTTGTTATATGTAAAAGGGGTGTACGGTTGGCCCGGCGTATCCGGGATCCTTGCTTAGTCTTGGCCGTACATTCTAATCAATCAATCAATCAGTTTAAAAACAGGGTATAAAAATGCCGCGATGGTCAATTGGGCCATTGAATTAACACCGGAACATGAAATATCTTAATAAAAAACCAGAATATATGTTGGTTGGTCCACATGCAGAGTGCAAGATTCATTAGCGTCACAAGGTGGGGTCACTTCATTTAGACACATCGGAAAATTTTGAGAAGAAAATCAAATGTGTGGACACTGCCGGTATTCTAGACATGACCAGAAGGTCTGTTCAAAGAAAACAGAAGCAACAAAGTGTGTCTGCTGCAAAAATGATGTTAAAGCATTTGACCGCTCGTAATGATGAGATTTATGTCAGCTAACTCATCAAGCATCTGTAAATTGACCTCCTTTGTATGCAAGAATCTTAAGCTGTAAAAGGTAGAGTAGGTAACATGGCTACATCGACACGGCTTACCACCGGACACGATGTATGTGAAGATAGCCCAAATTCCATCCCCGAAAAATGCGATGGCAACACTAATTTTTGCTGTCATGACATTTTTTTACTCTCAGCCCAAAAAATTACGACATTTTTACTGTCAGCCCCGAAAATTTACTGTCATGACAGCTAAAACTAATATTTTTCTGGGCTGAGAGTAAAAATATTGCATTTTGGTGAAGGAGGAATATTTAAAGTAATTTTTGATTTCTGCTGTCGGTATTTGGCGTAATTTTACTTTACGTATACATCGAGAAAATCAGGTAAGGAGTATAAATTTTTAAATGCAGGATTGTTTCCTATCAGTTTTTAGAAGGGGAAAACTTTTCACTTTTTTATTTTTCCAATAATTTTTTTTATTTTTATTAATATTAATTGCTTCGTCAACCTTGCAGACACAGATCAAAGAGTTTTTCGCTCTTATCGCTTCTTCTGATAGTGCCACAAATGTTAAAAAAATCAAATATCAGTATATAAAAAATATTTTTTAATGTAATTTTAATTCGTTGTATACCTTAGATGATGGGGCTTCCCCCAAACTCCGCTTTTTCACAATTTATACAATTCTTCAAATATCAAACTAAATAAAAAAAATTTCAAAACATTTGAAATATCCTGGAATAATTGCCAAATTTAGATTTATTGCTATAATTAATAATCAAATGTCGCAATAGTATACATAAAAATGTATAGTATTGCCATAAGCAACATTTTCGATTTTCGGGGATAGAAATTTGGCCTATCTTCACAGAGGTCCGGACACGATGATAATACAGAAGCAGCAAATAGCATTCTCAAGGTGATCTGGACGTGCGCAAAATATCACAGTACTGCAACTCGCATTCCGTTAGTTAGATCAAAAACCATACCATCTATCGAAAAATTAGAATACCAACAATTTTTTTATCCGATTTCAATTAAATAGAATGCTATTAGCCTAATACAAATACATAATGTGTCAATTGTATTAAAAGCATCAGTTATCTATCTTGTAGAAATATGTCACCGCATCTCTTGCTATTAATCAACATCAATTCTATTGAAAACAAAAATTTTCCACGCTTTTTATTTATATTCGTCAGAGCCAAACTGTCTAAAAATGTTAATCGATTTCAGTATTAAAATCACATGCATTCATAACATTTCAAATACCAATCAATCACTCTTACTAAAAAGACGTTTTTCAGTATTTCTCATAAATGCACACCTCTACCAAATTTTATTTACCAATTTGATGTTAAAGCATTTCTATCATAATCTCATACACATTTAATAGACATTTGCTGTTACACTGGTGTAATAAAATTTGTCTACTCCGTCCAAAAGTCTATAATTTGCAGTTACTCGTATATACGTAGTGTGGTCTCTGTGATTTTATGTATTTAAGTTTGGACCATTAAATTTACCCCTTGAAATGTTAAATTTAAATGGATTTTTCTGGATCACATCACACCATTATAAATCATGTTGTATGTTTAGCTGATACACATATAAGCGATTTTAAACAGTGGATGTATAAAATAAAATCTTTCCTTCCGGTTAAGATAACGAAATTTCGCATCTCCCTGCGTCGATGCTAATAAAAATATATTTATATGTATATTTTTTGCTTTAGAGGATTAACTTTTTACGAGTTCAACTATAAAAATTGGAATATAATAATATGTAGCCGCAAATCTCCGTGAAATATTCTTACTTACTCATACACACAAAAGTTGTATAATGGATATGCCAAAAATGATAAAGAGTATATATCACATACAGATAGCTGCGTCCATAAATTTTAATGAAATGTAAATCAATAAATTTTGAAAGCATAAAATTGTGGTGTCCTGTGGGACTCAATTTTGTACATTTCATCACGATTTGTTTTTGGTTCACCGCATCCAAAAACATTATTCTGTGGTTTTGTTGACTGAAGTTTATATTTTTTTGCAATTTTGGCGACACCATTTCCTTACTCTTCATCTCAGTTTAAAATACTCGTTCAAAAATATAGTTTATCGATCTAACAGATTATGAAGAGCAATAAAGAACTGACATGTGAGCAAAGCAGAGGATTGTGATACGTAAGGCCAACCATATTGGTGTTCCTAGGTATGTATAGCACATTACTGGAGTAATGGAAATTTTATATCAAATGTATATTTGAAAACTAATTATACTCCAAAATTATGTGGGAGCAGGCCCTGCTTGCATCCTTGTGGATTTAGGAAATGATTAAATAGTAACAGAAACGACTAGGGCTCCACGCATCTAAACTAAGCCTACACCTTATAAACCGAGGAATATATGTATAAAAATGGATGCGCTGAATAAAGAAATCCTCGTTGAATATCAGAGGAACAACGAGATACTTCTTACTTCTTTGACCAACTTTATAGCAGCATGAGTCAAAATGTGCATGAGATGCCTGCTATAGACTACAGGGAGCTATTCAACGGAGAAACTACTAAGAAAAATTATCAACCAAAATTATAATTACCACCGCTGGTAATTTTATTTCCGGTTGATAATTTTTCTCATTGTGCAGTATTTTATGATAGATTGAGTAGATTTGTACAGGAAAATAAAACCCTCATAAAATAAGTCACCTCAAATCATACATCAGAGGAGATGCAGCAAAACTTGCGAGTCACATATCAACATTCGGGGTAAATTTTAGGGATGCTTTCAAAATTTGTAAAATGCTATAACAAAAAGCGTTTACTTGTTACCAATCACGTAAATTTTTGAATTTCCCAACGTACAACTCTGAGTCAGTAATTACAATAAATGCTCTGCAAAACACAATAAATGAAAATCTTCATGTCAGAAACGTCATGTCAAAACAAGTTGGGCATGAAGACGTCACTGAGGAATGCAGTACTAATTCCATTAGTGTTAAGTAGGCTGGACAAAGAGATACATCTTCTATATGTAGTTACTCTGGTGAATCCTCGAAGAATTCAATCGTAAGTGATGTCCTTAACTTGAGAGAAGGTCGTTTCCAATCTCTAGAATCATCGCAAACAAGAATGGAAGCGTAACAAAGCAGAACAACATTCACACAAGCTAATGCTGTTAAAGTACCACCGCCAAGAAAAACCATCGTTGGTATTGAAAAAAGATGCATTGTCTGCAGTGAATCTCACGAAATAACAACTTGCCCAGTTTTTAAGTAGATACAAGTTCTGGAAAGCTCCAAAATAATAGCAGCATACAATTTATGTAGTATTTGTCTAATCTCCGCACACAAAAATATTGCATGTCAGAGTAAGGAAATCTGTGTGGTATGTCAAAGAAGGCATAACACATTCCAGCACAAAAGGGAAGTGACAACATTCACAACGCTTTATTCCGCGAAAAAGCATAACAACAAATGCACTGTACATTAAGGTGTTCTTGTTAGCTACAGCATTGATCAACGCTACTACTCGCATCGGATGTCTGGTAAAATTACGTGCAGTAATAGATCCAGGCCAGGAAATTGGAGGAATGAAAACTAATAAAATAAATTATATATAAGTTACAATTAACCATTTTACCTCATTACCCATCGACATACAAGCAGGTGGTAGACGATTTTATCTTACCAAACTTAACTGTGCAACTACCAACAACGCCAATAAAGGATTTTAACAAAGCACCATGGAAAGAGCTGTCACTTTCTGATTCAAATGTTGATTTACCTGGCCCAATCAATACGATTTTAGAAACGCGAGGTTAGAGGTATGCCAATATCTTGTTAGACGGTGTAATAAAGAAATCGCTGCACCAGTCGGTAGCTGAAAAAGCTGCGTAACGATGAATTCTCTTGGGTCTCACGACATAATCAGAATTAACGTCAAATTCACTATCTATGGTCGTGCACAACAACCAGGACGTGTAACAGTGTCAATTCTGGGAAATTGAAGAGCTACCTAAGCTAAAATCATACTCAGTCAGAACAAGAAGAGACGAGTGAGAAGTATTACGCAAATAGTCACCGCAAATACCAACCGAACAAAAAACAGACTGTTTTGTTCGCATTTAAATACCGTAAGAATTGGCGAGAATTCGTGCGAAATAAGCGTAAGTAGTGTAACTGTACAGATGTACCTGCATACATTTGTTAATTTAATGTTGTGTAATGCTGATCACGTTAATGTTTGAAATTGTTTTGTTTCTTGTAATAAAACACTACATACAGCTTCTGTTTTAATTATTGTTGTATTTGTTTATTTAATATTTCGCAACATTGGCATCATCAGAAAATATTTTGTGAATTGATGTTTACACATAAACTAAGAAGAATAAAGATTCACAATAAATAATTATTAAATTCAAAAACAATCACACGACTCGTTAATAGTTTAAAATTCATTATATTTTTACCAATTAAAAATTTTGTACATAAATTTATGTCAAAATTTTTTATGTTGGGTGTAGTCGTGAACGACTGCTAAATTATAAAAATTTTTTGATAAAATTGTTGTTGCATGTTAATGATATAGTACAATTTTTATTTACGAAATAATACAGTATGGAATTGTAATAGAGGATGTGGCCAGCAGTTTACTACTACCACTACTACATTCTTTATTATGATGTTACAACCGTATTAGCGAAAATGACGTCAAAATGAACTGAACCGAACTAAAAACACAAACAAAATAAAATGCATTACAACAAAAATGCAACAAATTGTATAACTGTACTAATAGGAATGTCAAATGTTGATAAACAGCATTGTTAATAAACATTAATGAAATGGCATTCACATACATTTGTTTACTTCTGATAAAATAGTACAAATTCGTACGAACAAAATTTCTTAAGATTCGCATCCAATGTAACCGCCTTATGCTGTGTGCCTCAGAAAACTTTCCAAACTAAACTTTTCAAATTTTGAAGCTTCCACTACTGTCTCATAGGCAATAATTAAAAAGTCAACTCGTGAGGATACTTTTCAGACTTTTCATTTTATTGTATGACTTGTATGTTAATTTTTATTTTCATAAAGTATGCCGTGCTAAAATAATAGTGTACATAATTTATTTTGACGTTTAGATAATATTATACAAAGAAAAAATGGAAAAACGGCCGTACTCTATTCGATGTAAGTTTATTTGTATGTATTATTAATTAAATTCTATATCCCTTTTTCAACCAAGAAAACAAAAAATTTGGCTCAGTTTTAGTCCAACCCACACAAATGTGTGAGTATAAAACCATAGTATGTAATGGCGTTGTTGATAAAAAATTTCGCTTTATTTGAAGTAAAACCAACACAATTGTGTGTGTAGATATAGTGTTATTTTTCGGACGAAAATAAGTTAAAAAGGAATTCACAAATGTGTAAGTTGGTTCAAAAAACATACAAAACTAAATTTTTGACATGGTACTTTTGCCCTACCCGCACAATTGTGTTAGTAAATCACTACAGGGATATAATGTACATTATTATGTAGATGTACTAATATTTTACATATCGAAAAACATTTTTCATATACATTATACATATGTAGGGACACAAGACGAGACTGAGAGATTTAACCAAGCCAGAATTAAACTTGAACATTTATTTAATGGCAAAATGTTTGATTTAAAAACCAGTTGGGAGTATGATATACCTATTCATGTCATTTACGAGGATTGTGTGTAAGTTATAATGTTAATTTATTTTACAGAAAAGTTGGATTAGAAGCCGATTTACAGGAACGTAATTGGAGCAAATTAAAAAAAAATGGACCAACTTAATGGATCGATATAAGGTAATTTTTGATAACTAAATATGCCACAGTAATTGAATTTACAAAATTTCTTATTTTTAGACAATAATTGAGCCGCCAACAGGAATGGGGACGGAAGATACAGGTCCCAAAGCGGGCACTTGGCCGTACTTCGAAGTGCTGGGCGATTACTGCTCGGCACGGCATAATATAAATTCGCCCTTTATGGTGGATACTGAATCCGATAACATCGCATCGGCTAGTCATATAGCACCATCAACGTCACACGGGCGGAAACGAAAACGTGACGACCGAACAGACGATGCCAAACAGTTAAAGCAACTAGAGAGAGCCACCAAATTATACATAAAGTATATGTCGACTTTGATTGAGCTCTCTAGTAGCGATGACAGTGTAATTAACTAATAATAGTATGATTTATATAATATGAATTGTGATATGATAAATTTACCTGTTTTTATAAGGCTGAAATAATTTTATTTTTCAATAAATAATGTTTTTTATAAATAATATCGTATGAAATAAAAGATTGAATTGTTAATTAAATTAATGTTGATTTATTATATAATATTCATTTAAATATATCTACGGCAATCCCTGCAACAGGTTCCTGCGAAACTCGAGAGCTCTTTCATCATTTGGTTCACTGGTATAATCATCGCCTAACACTTCTTCGAACGGCTCCAACTCAAATGTATCGTTGATACAAATATTGTGCATTACACAACATGCTGTTATTACTTTCACACAATTTGAAATGTTCAGCTCCAGTTGTTTTATATATTTGTAATATAAGAATGAAATGTTTTATATATTTTTAATGTATGTGAATTAAATGTGTTATATGAATGTATGTTTTATAATTTAAACATAATTGAAATGTTTTATAATTTTAGTATGATTGAAATAATATGAGAATGTTTTATGATAGTAATATAAGTTGGAATCTTTTATAATTGAAATAAGAATGAAACCTAATATAGTGTTTTATGATTGTATGGAAAAGGGAATTTGTTGAATGAATTTGATGAATGTTATGTATGTTAGTAAAGATGTTTTAATTATTATGTTATTCTTATATAATTGATCGATTTAATTCGATCAATTATAACTTACGTTAATCTTTCCTTGAAACAATAACCACTATGTATCGGGCCATGTATCTGCTATGCACATCTATTGCAACTAGGCTAGATTAACGGGATAATTTTTATAGTTTCTGTTGCGAGTTATTATTATTGTTATTATTTAGTAAGGAGTCTTTTGTCCGTTATCTGTTGGACTAATGTGCACTTGGCACTTGTGTTAGTAAGAATTATTAGATTTTCGTTGAAGTTATGTTTACTTCAACCCACTACCCTTGGCTTGAGTATACGGACTTAAAGATCTAGTCCGGTGAGTGTAAACGATGTTTATGTTAAATTTACTTACCAATGTTGGATTTCCTTTTTAAAACACTTAGATTTTAATTTTTAAAAATTTATTTAATAACTAAATATTTGTACAACTTCTTGATAATAACTGTTACGGTTCTTGATAATAACTAACTTATTACTAAAAATCTCGCGGTTTATATACAATTTTGTATTCGCTCATTTCTTTGATTTTTTTTGTTTACGAGTACATTGATCGCGGCTCGCGTTATCTATCTTAAAATATATGTTTTTTTTATTGGTTATAATTAAATATTCCTAAACATATTTGTACTTAAATGTTTACTCCCTTTTTATGTAAAATGTTAGAATTTTAACCGCCTTGAAGTTATCCCACACTCTCATCCCACGATTTTTTTAAAAATACCACTAGCAGCACAAGTGTTAAAAATTCATCCCATACTTTTTACATTTTATATACATAATATGTAATTCTCATCCCACGATTTTTTTCATCCCATACTTTTTGTTTTTATTCAATGTAATATTTAACTGAGCGTTCTTCGATATTCTACGAATTTAAGCAACGAAAATTAGTCTGGGATATGTACTTCTATTGAAAGGTCGACTGAATTGACATTGCCGATAGTTTCTGTACCCTGTTAGCTAATTTGTGACGAAATATAAAGTTCCGCCGATCGTGGGATTTCCCGCTGTTCGAATATACGCGACACAGGAAATGTATCGGTTTCGTTGAAAAGTAAAAAAATTCTCCAGCCTTAGGGTTTAAAAGATGTGCAAATTTGTTAATTTTGATATGTTTTGAACTCCTATTGCTACCTACCGGTCGAATATGACGACCCGCTGATCGTGGGAATTCCCGCTATTTAAATTTTTGTACGCGTGTTATGTTTTTTTTACGACTTTGAGCAACGAAAATTAGTCTGGGATGGGTACTTCTATTGAAAGGTCGACCGATTTGACATTGCCGATAGTTTCTGTACCCTGTTGGCTAATTTGTGACGAAATATAAAGTTCCGCCGATCGTGGGAATCAAAATTAACAAATTTGCACACCTTTTAAACCCTGAGGCTGGAGAATTTTTTACTTTTCAACGAAACCGATACATTTCCTGTGTCACGTATATTCGAATAGCGGGAATTCCCACGATCGGCGGAACTTTATATTTCGTCACAAATTAGCCAACAGGGTACAGAAACTATCGGCAATGTCAAATCAGTCGACCTTTCAATAGAAGTACCCATCCCAGACTAATTTTCGTTGCTTAAATTCGTAGAATATCGAAGAACGCTCAGTTAAATATTACATTGAATAAAAACAAAAAGTATGGGATGAAAAAAATCGTGGGATGAGAATTACATATTATGTATATAAAATGTAAAAAGTATGGGATGAATTTTTAACACTTGTGCTGCTAGTGGTATTTTTAAAAAAATCGTGGGATGAGAGTGTGGGATAACTTCTTGGCGGTGAATTTTATAGTTTTGTAATTTATGAGATTTTGAAAATATTTTAATTTTTGTTATCAATGTTTTTTATGTTCTACTGGAATACTGTTTATAGTTAAATAGGATATTTCATCACTTATGTCATTTGATATTTTGTTAAGTATATTTTGTTTTGGTTTTCTTATGGTACATTTTTATGATATTTGGTAGGTGATGATATCTTTATGGTTTAGAGAAATACGTTCGGGTTTAGTTTGTCCTAATTTAAGGGATTTGATTTTCTTATCATTAACAAATTTTCATGATCTAGTGTTTCATATGGTATTTTAAGAAGTGATTTTATTTTGATGTTTAGGAAATATTTTTAATTTGTCTTTTGTAATTTAAATATTCATGATCGATATTTTACGACTAACAATTTTATATTTTATTTATCTACTACAATTATTTCATTTTTATGATATTTTAAGAAGTGATTTTATTTTGATGCTTAGGAAATAAATTTTGTTTTTGTAATGTAAGCGATTCGATTTTCTTATCCTTTATAAATATTCATGGTCAATTATTTTATGACTAACAATTTTATATTTTATTTATCTATGAAAAAATATTTCATTTTTTGGAAAGTGATGATAATTTTATGTCTAGAAAGTATGTTTGGTGATCAAAATATTTCGTGATTTTGTCTAGAATATTTTTGTTATGATTTTTTGTGTTTTTAAGGAATGTAAAATTAATGATCGGGTCAATATCCTGAAAACACAACACAGTGATTTTAGAAATATTACCCGCCATCGTGCTTTCATTATGCCGAAAGCATTTTCGATGATGCTTCGGGCCTTGCTATGTACTTGGTTAAATTTGTTCTCTAATGCTGTTAAATTACCTCTTCTAATAAACGGTGTAATAATAGCTATAGGGTCAAGAGAACACTTGTAACCACTGTCACCCAAACGAAAATAGTCGTTTGGGGGGAATGATCTTTTCAGATATAATTGGCTATTCCGTAACACCCTCAGATCATGTACCGAACCCGGGTAGCCGCAATAGATGTTAAGACATTTGCCTGAACTATCACATACCGCCATTAAATTAATGCTGTAATCTAATTTTCTATTTATGTATTGGCTATGTAATCTAGTTGGTACAACAATTTTAATATGACAGCCATCAATAGCCCCTAGTGCTTTCGAAAATATTGATGTATCTGATCGCTGATTAAATTTTTCGCTAATTGCCCTATATGAATCCAAGCTGAGCAATTTTATGACTTTGTTTGCAAGCTTGACAAACATATCCAACAGTTTGTGAACAATTGTTCTAACTGAATATCTTGATATATTGAAGCTTACACCGGTAACCCGATAGCTCGCTCCGCTGGCAAGCCAATACAAAAACACAGAAACTCGAAATCGTAGTGTGAATTTAAAACCTTTCATGGTTTGCTGCTCTACAAGTAATTCACAATTTTATCTAGAGAATCAGCTGATACTCTTAGATGTTTTCGGATATACCAATTGTCTTTAGACAATATCTTTTTGTATATATCACTTTAGTAATAATTTCGTGGCCACTACAAATAAGAAAAATATATTGCTAAAACCTAACTTCACAAATTATATATTTTATAAACTACTATTGATAATCGTCTCCGTTTATTTTTTTTACGGCAACTTCTAAGTAATGTATACTTGTAATAAGTCAACAGAATGTTGGTAAACAATAAATGTGGCAATATCATTTTTTATTATAAATATATTTAACTGTTTTTAAGATTCTTCAAATTTTATTTTTGTTTATATTTTTATAAACTTCGGATGACACTTATATTAGTTTAGTTGAATGTGAAGCACAGATGAAGACTTTTATGCTAGGGACATCTGTTGGTATATTGCTTGAACTATTAGTATATTGAAAAGTTTAGTTTGAAAAGTCTTCTGAGGCACACAGCATTAGTATCTTACTGCAAGGTCACAGGAGCAGAAGAATCATCAAATACACTGATGTCCGGGAAAATGAAGGCGGCTCCCGATGATTATGCAACTCGTGGAGTAGTTCCTGACAAACTGGGTGATATAATAAATTATGGATTATGGTGGTCAGGCCCAGATTGGCTTAGGAGTAGTATCGATCCTTAATCGAGTAGCATAATAACGGACACCGAGTTAGAAAAAAAGACAAAATAATCTCTGCAGCATAAGCTCAACTACAACATAACCTAAAATTGATGATATTACAATTCTCAGTCTATCGTCAATTATTAAAGAGCTGATCATTTAAGTCATTCGGATATACTAATTGATCAATTATTGGGATTGATGGAAAGACCAAAAAACTTACAATTTAATCCCAATTCCATTAAACGGGCTGTTTAATGACCTGAAATATGTCAATGGACATATAACGTTATAATTATAAACAACAATTCAGCTTGCTGCGTTTTCAATTTTAAAAATAAGAAAAAAATTTTACTTTGAAATTTCCCAGCAAGTAGAAACGAGCTCCTAATAGCGGATATGTATACATATGTGGTGCTGAATAAATGTGTACCTTTTGTTTTCTTTGTTTGGATACACAGTTGCAGATGCAAAAAATGCAAATTAGTCTCAAAACATACTGATTGCACCAGTAAGTAACAAGTTGCATTCAAGATCCGTTAAAGAAAAATCACTGCTTTGGATACTCATTTATCGGGCGCTAATGAAAGAATACGGCAGTTAATTTCATAACCCTTAACTGAACAATTTTTGCTGAGTTAATGTCCCACCCAGATGACCAAACTGATGACGTAACGCTATGGCGACGGTTAAAATAATCAATTTCTCTTAATCGTTTGAAGTAGAAGTACGTTTATGGTTGGCACGTTCGGTTGCTTGACGTTGATGGTTATGATGTAGTCGCATTATCTTTTCTACCACGCGGGTCTTTAATCGATGCATTAAGAATGTATGATTTCGCCATTTATGTACGTATTTTTCTTAGACGAAACTATTTAATGGGTCGCTTGAATCTAAAACGGACCACATCGGTTTTCGAGATATCAAACGTATCGGCCCTTAAAATGTTTTACACTGATGCTGAATGAAAAGAGGGTCTGCATAACTGCGGTCAGAGCATCTGTATAATGTGCACGTTTCGCAAAAATCAAAATTTTGTTTGTAAAAAACTAAAAAGGAAATTTTTGTTTCAAATTTACTGTGATTTATGTTTATTTTATGTAGTGTCGCAATATACCATTTTTATTTTTATTAATAAACTAAACTATTTTTCAAGTTTACACCCAGTAGCTTGAAATGTATTTGATGATTCACACTTTAACATAGACAGATTAGAATTAGAAATAGAAAAACCTAATAAAACTGCAAAGTACAAATCATTAATTTTATTGTAAGAATCAAAAATGCTATCTCATCGGTAAATTATATTAAACGTAATTTTCTTAAGAGGTGTGACATCCCAGTTACAAGTTAACATCATCTCCCGATATATTGTAGTTCACATTTTCCTTAATTAGCAAGTGATGCCTTTATCAAACAGAGAAAATGCGATGAACAAGCATCAAGTATCAAACCAAATTAAATTTAAGCAGAAACCACTGTGTTATGAACAGATGGTTTAAGATTTTCCTCTTCCATTGCATATTTTATGAAGACGCCAAAATGTGATGAGTTTTCTCTTTCTTTACTTACGATGATTGAATCAAATTTATCGGTTCACTGATTTGTGACAACTGGTTTTGTAAGAAGCTAAAGAAAATATTGATTCTGTATGTATTATATTTAATAAGGAAATTTAATAAAACGGAATGAAATTGAACGAAAAAATGTTGATTTATTCAAAATTCAAAGGTACGAGTATAGACGTTATTCTTGATTATATCCAAAAATAAATTGGATAGGTAAAAATTTATTTATTTATAGAATTCACGGTGTGCCGCGTGCCCTGTTCCTCATCCTTATTGGGGAATATAAAAACACCATAAAAATGTATTTTTTTTTTGTAAATTCTCTATATGGATGAAATTTCATCGTTTACTTTATTTTCCGCCGTCGACGTATTCGATTACATTAAAATTTCATGTTAATTGTTACTGTGCATTGCATTCTATAGATTCCATAAATTAAAAAACGCTATAACGGAAAATCACAATTTTTTTAATCTTTGTACATTAATATCGATATCAAAATTTTCAAAATCATCATTTATTATTATAACACAATTTCTTATGTTTTTGCGTTATCATAAAAACAGAAAGAAAGAAAAACACAATATAAAATTCAATACGCATTGTTAAACTTTTTGACGTAACCTACTTATCACAACTTAACAGATTTTTTGCAATATAATAAATACTGTACTTAATCTTAAATCATCATTTATGTGGTTTTCATTTTGTTGACATTTCAATTTCAAGGGGCATATCCTCAAACCAGTCGCAAATCAACTGATCGACTTAAAACCATCGCGCATAATCTTGAAATTCAATAGAATAAAATCGGCTAAGATTTTTAGACTCTACCAAAAATTCGATGACTACATTTTGCCGTTTATTTGAAACTAATCGAATTGTTTATACGCCACTTTCATCGCGGTCAACTGCTCCTCGGGTGATTTTATTTCAAAATTTTTTGGTGTTAGTTATGTTGTTGTATGTTAGGTTCATTGGTTGACACTTAGACCATATTTGGCCCATTGTGATACCACGCATTCACGGCACATCATTAACCCATTCACCTACTCACACAACTACAGTATACCACCTGTACATTGCAAGCTGCATGTTAACCTGTACATTGACATGGACGGTGGGTCGGTGCTGAATTCTGCACTCCATCAGAGGGTCTTAGTTGTGTTTATTAACATCACTGATTGTAATCGATGATGAAAAGTCGATTTGCATCTAGCCCCTCTCTGATGTGATTTGACCCTCCCGGTCCAAGTGCCGAAGCTTTAACCACCGCACCATTTGTCCGGTTTGTTGTATGTTAATAAAGCCTGATTTACCTCTACAAAGTCTATTATTTTATTCATTTAATAAATGTTTACGAAGTTATTCCATCAGGTTTTAACATTAAGAAATTTTATGTATTGTGAATACTTATTTCAATACAATTAATACTCATAGATATGATAATAACTCTAAATCTAACTATTATTATACTAACTATATTATTAGGTGAACAAATAAATTTCCGACCTTTTGAGATAATGTAACAGTTTTTTGAAATAAATTTTCAAAGTACGTTAGCAGAAATGAAAATGCATAGGCCTCGAAGCGGTGTTTATAGCCGGCTAGGTTCATGGTTTGGCGTGGGGGTTGTCGAGGCTTACATAATCCGTGAATACACCGCAGAAAAAGGAATATAACGAAACATTTCATACAACCGAAGAACTTACCTTATATACCCATCAACATCATCATACACTCGAGGTCTCGATTAAAGCATGATTAAATTAATAATATTTTGAATTAAATTCATATAAGTATATTTGATAATTCAATAAAAACATTTAAATTAGTAGAGCAATCCTAAATCTATTTGTACTATATCTTCAGCTTTGAGGATATAGTCAGCATCATTTTTTGTTGGTGAAAAATGACAAACGCAATTGTTTACAGATAAGCATGTTGGGAATGCGATACCTTTCGTATCCTTCTTGAATATTATTTACAATATCACCCGCAGCTTTGTATTTTGTTAAAACAATATCCTCTGCAATGGTTCGCTCATTTGAATGTGTCGATGAACCAGAATCACTTGCAGAATCGTCTGCCCTGAGTAAATGATGATGTTGATGGGTAAATAAGGTAAGTTCGGTGAAGTAATTTATTTATATACACATATTTTTAATTAATTATTTAATTTAAACACATTTTAAATTATTTACTTATTTATATAGAGGAGAGACAAAAACACGTCTTTCCTCTACGATGTTCAATCGCCGACCAGGAAATATTGTTACATACCCTTGATTTAAAAATATTGCTACTCGCGTGCTTTCACAATCACATTTAAGTGGTGACTAGGACTACTGACTACTGAGTACTGACTGACCGAATGTCGTTATTTAGAAATAATAAAAATAAAAAGTTTCAAAAGAGACACATATTGTGATTTGAACCCATTTCGTACACGGAAAAAAGTTTGAGCATTAAAATCACAGTGATACATTTGTTAAACAATTTTTATGTTTAATACTAATTTTTTCTTCATATTAACTATTTTTTTATTGATTTTTACTAATCCTAAAAAATTACATCAAATTCACAATTTTATTTTAATTGCAATATTTCGTTCAGTGATATGCAAAAAACATTAATTATAATGAAAATCATCACAGTTTATACTGAATGTGACTAAATGATAATGAATGGATGGGTGAAAATCACAATTAGAATGATGAATTTAGATGAATTTAGAATGGTTTTGCATTAAATTATCACTGTATGCCTTTTACTGATAGTTAAAGATTCATTGATATTGATCACTGAGTTATTTTGTGATTCTCCATATGCATACAATTTTGCTTTATATGAGACGCTATAGAAATTACGACTGCTTGAAAATCATACAAACTTTAATGATATCAAAACAACTTTGTTGGAAATCACTAACACAATTATGATATTCAAAATAAAGGATTGTAAAGATCCCGGGCAAAACATTTTATACGTATTTCTACTATGTTCATCTAAATTGTGTGCTGAAAGTCTAAAAACGTGTTTAAAGTATTCCAATACAATTTGTGTGCAGAAAAATTATTATTTTTTAAATTTAGATAACGTGGCATTAAAAGTGAACAGCGAAAACACAGATTTCATTTAAATTACTGCTTAAAACGTAAAACTGTAAGTTATACTTTGAATTTCATTTTAAATCATTTATATAGGAAAAACTTAACCCCAAATTCTATTTTCATTGAACTTCCTTTTTCAGTATATTAGCTTTACTACCTAGGGTCAGTTTTAAGTTAGATTTAACTATAGTATACATTAGAATTAAGTGGTACAATCGGTTTATCATGAAATGTTTGATTGCTTTAAAGATATAGGAAATTTTGATAGGTTTAAAAAACATTGCAATAGATTCCATAATTTATTATCATCAGAGACAATATAAAATGTATTGAGGATATTCGATTTACTTCTCTACTTTGAAGAGTTTAAGGAAGCATGTTTACATTAAACATCCTAAAAATTTTACCACTTCAAAGAAATATTACAGTATAGAAACATTGTGGTAATTCAATGGATCTTGAATCTGAAAACTGAAACTTAATTGTTGATAATTTAATTAAAGAAAGTGATTCGTATCCGAATAGCTCCCTAAATGATGAACAAAATAATCAGACTATGATTTTGTATTGGCTATGCACGATAAATTCTGGTTTTTCTAGAAAAGATGTATTGACTATTAAAAAAAATATTGTAGATAAAATAATTGCGCCATTTACAAATAAGTTACTAAAATTGATTAATGAAAAATCTTTAGATGATAGTTTTGTTAACTTGTTGACTTTAGCAATACATATTTTCCGAGATCCATTCAAATTATATAGACCGACTATCGATTATTTACTGAGCTTGAAAAACAAAATTTATTAAAACCACCTACGTGCTTTTTCATTTCTTCAGAAATTGCCCCTGTAATTGTTAAAGATTCTTTAGTTTATGATGAAGTAACTTCTTCGGGAATTCTGCTTCCTTTAAAATTCCAATTTCAGTCGCTTTTTGAAAAGCCTGGAGTTCTAGTAGAAGTTTTAAATAATATTAAAAGGAAACCATACCGTGATATTATTTCTAACTTCATGGAAGCGAAAGTTTGGAAACACAAGTTGTCTATACTATAAGTATTTCCAGATAAAATCATTATTCCTTACTTTTTGTACATTGACGATTTGGAAACAAATAATGCTTTAGGAGCACATTCAACCCAATAAAGTGTGTCAAATATTTATTATGCTTTTCCATGTCTTGATATGTCACATTTGGAAAATATATATCTTGCAGCAACAATTAAAGCTTCGGATATGAAGTATTTTGGAAACAATTCATGTTTAAAAGGTTTGATATCTGAAACAAAGTTTTTGGAGAACATTGGCTTAACTATCAAAAATTTAAATAATGAAACTCATATTCATTTTGTACTTGCTTTGATACTGGGTGATAATTTAGGGGTAAACAGCGTTCTAAATCTTAGTAAGTCTTTTCATTTCTCTCGTTTTGTCGATTTTGTAAAGCGTACAAATCAAACACACAAGTAATGTGCAAAGAAAAAGATGAATTAATGCGAAACGAGGAAAATTATCATTCTGATTTAAGGAAAAATTAACCAAAAATCACGGGCATTAATGGACCAACTATATTTAACACAATTAGTTCGTTTAATGTGACAAAAAACTTTGCAGTAGATATCATGCATGATATTTATGAGGGTGTTTGTCACTATAACTTATGCCTATAATTATTCATTTTATACAAACTTACAAATATTTTGATTTGGCTTTATTAAATAAAAGAATTCTTGTATTTAACTATGGAGAAATTGAAAAGAAAAATATTCCCAGTGTTAAAAAAATAAACCATTTAAAGAGATTCAAACTAAAAATGTCTGCTAAAAAAATGAAGACATTCACACTTTTTTTTCTTTAATTATTGGTGACTTAGTAGATGAAAGTAATCCAGTTTTGAAATTCTTCGTAGATTTTTAAAAAATAATTGATTCGTTATTATGGTTTTTTATAACTAAATACCATCTTCAAACTCTTGCAGACAAAATCGAAAAACATCATTTAGACTATCGAAACTTATTCAATGATCACCTAAATCCAAAACACCATCTCATGGTTCACTACCCCACAATTATCAAATTTTCAGGCCCACCTAGGTTTTATTGGAGTTTTCGATTTGAATCTAAACATAAAGAATTTAAAAGTTATACTTCATCAATTACGTCACGTCGAAATATTTGCCTTTCACTAATAAAAAAATATCAACTTAAATTCGCTAAAAACATGTTGGATCATCCAAAATCGAAAATTGTGATTATTGATAAAAAAATAGTCGAACATCCCTTTGGAAATCTGATTAGAGGAGCATATCCAAATGAACAAATAGATGATTTTGAATTTTATAGTGAAATAGAACATAGACGTAAGACTTACAAAGTTGGATATTTTATTCCATATTTTAATGATGATATGAATATTATGGAAATTATTGCAATAGCCGTAAACAATCAAAAAATTAAAACAGTTATAATAGGAAGACGTTTGCAAACTATTTACAATAACTATTATGCGTCATATTCAGTAGATTTAAATCAAAAAGAAAACACAATAGCTGTAGATCTAAAAGCATTTTGTGGTCCACCAATTAATGCCAATTCAACAATGCAATAAAACAATGTTTAGAGTTAAAGAATTTTAAATATAAATGTTTAAATATTTGCATTATGTATAGAAATTCGGGTCGATTCTTGTCATAAAATTCTTATATGTGTAGCTTAGCCTTAGTTGAATTTTTTGAAATTTTGATAGGCCGAAATAAATAATGTTCTGTAGAGTATATTTTGGAGTTTTATATCAAATCGTGTAGAATAATGTTATTTATTATAGGAATACTTTATAATTTTATTATTAGTAAGTTTTACTAGTAGACACTGCAAAAATGAACGACGAAGCAATTCAGCAAGTTTCAAGCAATTCCTTACCATTACGGATTCAGTTATAAAAAATACAGAAGAATCATTTGTTGTCGAAGTTCAAAATTTTACTGCCGATCGAACAGAGTTGTTCAATTTATTGAATTCTTGGGATTTAACTGATTTGTTCACGTATCTGGATGGTAAATACTTGCATATAATAAGAAATTATTTTTACTGCTTTTATTTATACAAATTTCTGTTTTCCAGGAGAAGGGGTTTATATTAAAAACCTCAAAGTTCTTTTAACTTTAAATCCAGAGCATATATCGAACTTATTAAAGCCATTTAAATAGAACGTCATTATTAAATTTTCTGACAAATTAAAACAATGGTGTAATACTCTGAATAGATGTACATTACCGGACAAGTGGTGCAGTGGTTAAAGCTTCGGCACCTGGACCGGGCTGAGTAAATATATTTTTTTTTATATATACATACTTTTTTATTAATTATTTAAATTCTCCTTTTGATCGCTAATTAAAAATAAAATTCATAATTTTAGTTTCTGTAATTTCGGTGGTAGCATTTATCTTTAAGATAGTTTAATTAAAATTTAGTTTTGATTTTTTTTTTCTAAATTATCATACAAAATTATTCTTCTGAAAAAAAAACTTGAAGAGCGAAAAATTTCAAATCATAAAAGTTTGTTTTTTTTTTGGTAATTAAATCATAAATATTTTTATTTGTGTTTTTTTGCAAAATTTTTTATTGCTCTGCTAATTTAAATTTTTTTATTGAATTATCAAATATACTTATATGAATTTAATTCAAAATATTATTAATTTAATCATGCTTTAATCGAGACCTCGAGTGTATGATGATGTTGATGGGTATATAAGGTAAGTTCTTCGGTTGTATGAAATGTTTCGTTGTATTCCTTTTTCTGCGGTGTATTCACGGATTATGTAAGCCTCGACAACCCCCACGCCAAACCATGAACCTAGCCGGCTATAAACACCGCTTCGAGGCCTATGCATTTTCATTTCTGCTAACGTACTTTGAAAATTTATTTCAAAAAAACCGTTACAATAGGTGTCGTTAGTATCACTGCTTACATATTATTCAATTGGGCAATACATGTTTTTTAGAGGTTAGATGTTAAGCTGAATAAATACTAGTGACATTTGTTCAAATTGTAAACAACAATTATTTTCATGTAATTGAAGATGTCAAATTTTGTGCCATAAAAACAACATTTGCGGGAAGTTTTACTTCATTAAGAAAAGTGCAGCGGAAACAAATCGTTTGCTTGTGGAAGTTTACGGTGAACATGCGCCATCGAAAACAACATGCAAAGAGTGGTTTCAACGATTCAAAGTTGGTGATTTTGACGTAAAAGACAAAGAACGTGAAGGCAGACCAAGAAAATTAGAAGATACAGAAACAGAATAGGAAGAATTTCTTGATGTGGACCCTTGTCAGACTGAAAAACAATTGGTAGAAGAGTTGAATATTACCCAACAATGTGTTTCGCAACGTATACATGCAATGGGATTGGTTCAGAAGCTGTGAAATTGGGTGCCACACAAATTGAAAGAAAGGGACATGGAACGTCGGAAGACCATGTGAGAATTGTTGCTTCAACGACAACAAAGGAAGGGGTTTCTGCATCGGATCATCACCGGGGGATGAAAAATGGATCCATTATGACAATCCAAAGCGCAAACCAGCGTGAGTCAAGCCAGGTGAACGAGTCCCGTCGACGCCAAAAGCAAATATCCATGGTTCGAAGGCGATGCTTTGTATTTGGTTCGATATGAAGAGTGTCGTCTATTATGAGCTGCTGCAAGAGCGTGAAACCATTACGGGACAAGTTTATCGACGACAATTGATGGCTTTGAAGCAAGCTCTAGCTGAAAAACGACCGGAATTGGACAAAAGGCACAATAAGATTATTTTGCAACATGACAACGCAAGGCCACATGTTGCTATATCTGTGAAAAATTACTTGGACGTGCAGAACTGGGAAATTGTACCCCATACGCTATATTCACCCGACATTGCTCCCTCTGATTACCACTTGTTTCTGTCGATGCAATCAGCCCTGGCACAGCAGCACTTCACTTCATATGAAAACGTCAAAAAATGGGTCGATGAATGGATCGCCTCGAAATCACCAGACTTCTTCCTTCGGGATATCCGTTTATTGCCTGAACGATGGGCGAAGGTTATAGCCTCCGAAGGAGCATACTTTGAATAAAACATTCTTTCATTCTCTACAAAAACTAATCTCTTTTATTTCAGTAAAAAAGGTCGGAAATTTATTTGTACACCCAATACCTACAAAAGTGTAAGAGACAATCTAAAAAAAAAAGTAAAAATAAGTTTTACTTTAGAAATACTTTTTACGAAACATAATTGGTATTTTAGAACTTTTAATTACTCATTTCAAGGAGTTCCATAAGCATACTCTCCTAATAAAAAAACGAAGAATTCATAAGCCAACACCTGTTAATAGCAGGAGGTTGTTAATTTGTCAAGGATGTAACCAGGTTGTTAACATTTTAGAAACTTAAAATTGTGGAAAGATACTCAATTCATAACACTGCACCAAAGAACAGCCCAGTAATGAATTAGTGAGAGGGAAATGTGGTCATATTTCCTTAAGCCAAAGATATATCTTAAACATAGACTGAAGTTCAATGAAATCCTTTTTTTTAATTCAAACAAAACAACGTCACCACGTATAAGATGTGGAAGCACGTATGATTTTAAAATTTGGAGTCTTGTTTTAGAGCCAAAGCATCTAGAGTAGACCACAACATTATTAATAATAACACAACTCTTCGGGAAACACCTTCAATATGATACTTCATACAAATCGTTTTATCAAAAATTAAGCACAGATTTCACACAGCATCGGAGTAATCAACATCTAATACATTAGCCTGAATTTTAAGGAAATGGTCCGTATTACGATTTGTAAAAGATATAATGATGCTTTGTATTTTACCACTGTTCAAACCCAATTTATATTTATAGACCACTGTGTTATCAGTTCAATATCTAAATTCACCGTAGTGATGGAATTCGAGATCTCCGCAGGCCGACAATATTGGAAGATTTGAAAGTCATCAGCAAATAAATGATATTTACTGTTGGAAATTATAGACGGCAGGTTGTTTATGTAAATCATAAATAGAAATGGTCTTAAGACTGAGCCTTGGGGCACACGCCAAAAGTAAGAATGCAGTTTTTTAATCAAAATTGAATGATCATTTTTGTCGAATGCTTGCTGAAATCTAGCAATACAACAACGCATATCATTTTTTTTGTCAATAGCACGGCGGATATCATCATTGATATGAAGTAAAGTTAAGTCTGTCGGCTGATTGAAATTTCGACAATAGTTTGCTTGATTCGAAAATAACAGAATTTGTGATTGGAGTATTTTTTCAAATCGGTATTTAGGCAACGCCGGTAACAAAATAATAGGCCGAAAATCAGATAAGCTGGTTGAGAAGAAGGAAAACGTTATTAGACTATTAAATACATGCAATATGTGACAGCCAATGCGGTGCAAGAGCAACTCCAGGTTTATAGTTATTTCATCGATACCAATTGCATTAGATTTAATCGAGTTAAAAGCATCCATAAACTCAGCAAAATCAATATTCCTAAAGCTGAAAATTCGCTCAGCATCAGGAGAATTAATAAGATCATTCATAATATTAGTGTGAGACAGTGCTGAAATGTACCAACAAATCTGATATTTTTCCAAGGAACTTTCGAGGGTAATGATGGATTGATTGAAAACCACTGAAAAATATTTTGATTTGGCCCGCTTAATGACGTTATTAATTTGGTTTCTCATGACCCTATATTCTTGATATAAACTCTCAATTTTTGTATGCTTTCATCGACGTAAACCAAGTCTCTTAGATTTATCCTGTTAATAATATGATTATTAAAAAATGGTACACGATGGGGTCGTAAGTTATTAGTTATCAGTGGAACGGATTCTTCAAACAAGGCTTTAATAAATTTCGTTAAGCACTTTACTTTTTCAGAGGGATCAGGATCAGAATAAAGCAAATCCCAATCTAATTTATCGCATTTGCTGTTCATGAGTAATCTATATTGTTAAGTTATATTACATTTTTATTCTACGCAATCTGTTCTGGGGCCTAAGCACTCCCAACTCTTTCGCGGACGTGCTACTTTACGCATTTGTTGTCAAATCGAGGACGTACGGCTATAGGTCCGATTTACGTAAAACCATCTGCACACTGCATAGCTCCATGTCAGCCTATAGTACTGGCATAGAAATGGGTCGGTCCATGAGTTGTGCACTCCGACAGGGGTTATAGTTGTGTTCATTTCCATCACCGATGGTAATCAGGTGATGAAAAATCCCTTTCGCATCCTGCCCTTATCGGGATTCGAACCCGGGACATTCCGATCCAAACGCCAAAGCTTTAACCACTGTGCCATTTGGTCGGTAAAAAATCTATATTCTATCTATCTATAGTAAAACTGGGAATTGCTTTAGTATGTTCAATGCTATACGAGACAAATAAAAAATCATGGTCAGTAAATTTCACAGATACTTGATTCAGAAATGTTACTTTATCCGTATTTCAGTCCAATAAAGAGGACGAATTTTTGTAAAAAACATGTTGGCTCGCAGTTAATGGTTTTGAGGCAAAACATGTTTAATAAACTTTTCAATTTTCTCGTATTCGTATACAGATTATTCAGATCGCAATGAAAATGTCCACACAGTAAAATATCATTATAACCAACACTATAATTTTCATGTATGATCTTTAAATCATCACAGAAATATTTCCTAGGCGGTTTATTGACTAACATTAACAGAATTTTACTGCTACCAAATGACAATTCAGTTACAAAAATTTCCAAATTGTGAGCACAGTGTTGATTAATAATTTCAAAATTAATGTAAGATTTAAGATACGCACAAATCCCATCGCCTCTTTTAGCATTATCTAGTTTACGGTCTAGCCGTAATTATATCCAGGAATACTAATGGACGCATCAGGAATACGAGCATTAAGCAACGTCTCAACCAAATAAAGTATATCAAGATTCACGCCATTTATCATTTGTTTTATCTCATCAATTTTAGAAAAAATGCTGCGAGTGTTTAAAAATGAGATATTGAGCTCTACATATCTATTTATAGAAGACTTAGGTACAGTATTAAAAGAGAAAAGTGCATATGAATTTATCCCTGAATTATTGATACAAAGTTCCAGAAAGTTTCGTACAAAAGTGAGGAGATATAAATTAGAAAATAATTTGTTCACTGACAATAAACAAAATATGTACTACAAAAATAAAAATTATTAGATTATCGCCGCACAAATCAAAGATCATAGCTACAAACACTATAAACTATCATAATATTTTAAACACTAAATAAATTCATTCTGTTATAATGTTATCAAATCCCAAAATATTATAAGTACAAAAATGAGTTACAATTTACGAGAGTATCACATGTTAATCAACATAAATATCAGCTGATTAATGAGGTCAATAATGCGTTATAGTAGAGAGCTTCAATTCAAAATAAGCAAAATAAAAACAAATATCCCATAATATTACCTAGTTGTTATAATTCCATAAAAAATAAGGGTCCAAAAAAGAGTAAAATTTATAGAATAATAAAATAATAATAATCAAAAAAAAATTATAAAAAATTATGGTTTTGTAGATGATGACTTTGATCTAATAATTTTACGTTCAATAGAAGCAGTAGCAGGTTGAATAACAGGATTAGTTGTATCCTAGATTTGATAAGGTATACGATAAATAGTAGGTTTACTAAGAGGACCGTTACATCAATCGAAGTTAATTCTTCGACGTTTCGTAAAAGAATTAGCTCGGATGTTTGAGTAGGTGGAAAATATACTAATCCAATATTCCAGACTTAATTAATGTTTTCTGGCCTCTACGAACAGTTGTTTATTTTTTTCAGTAAGCCTACGGTTGATATTTGTGATGAGAAATTAAGACCAATATGATGAAGTGATAAATCCCGTTTTAGTTTGTACTGGTTGAAGAACTCTATTGCCGACGATTTCATGGCAAACTTGATGATGATCGATGGTGCACTATTTTTCGTGTCGCCTTTCGACTTGATGCGGAAAGCAGATAAATGATGCTTATTGCAGTGAAATTTGATCGCATTTCCAATTTTATAAACCATTTCGGGCAGGTTTTCGATATTAGAAATTGGGACATTTGATACGATAATATAACATGATCTGTTGTCCATTTCAAGGATATAAATTCTTTCATTGAGCTGCTCAATTTCCTTGTTAATTTTGTTGATGTTGGTAATAATTGCATTGATTTGATCTTTGAATTGAATCAAATGTCCATCAATACAGGAAATCAGATCACTCTTTATATTGTTGAAATTTTTTTCAAAATCATTAATAAAATTAGTAGTTTTAGAGGAAGATACATTGTTACTAGGGCTTCCTTTTGTGGTTCAGAGCCCTAATCTTTGTTTTGGTTTTTCCATTTTGGAACTACAAAATATGACTTGACAGATAAACGTATGTGAAAATGCAACTCACCGGTTTTATACCAGTAGAAAATTTTCGTCTATTTTTTAATCGAAAATTTTCGCTTACAAATTTCAAGAATGCGATAATTTCGATTAGGATGACGTATTTTGGCAGAAATTCGTCGACGATTTTATTCGATTGAATTTCAAGTATATGCGCCCATGACTACTTGCTCATTCTTTCCATTTTCTATCGGTTTTGCGATGTTGTAGTAGAAAATAGCAGTTTTGCTTTGGTAAAGTCCGCTTAGGTTTGAAAAATAAAATATTAAAGGACAATTTTGGTTTCAGCAATATTCGCTTGCGAACTTCCAGTAACGGAAAATAATTGTTCATCATAGTTGGCGTATTTATCAGTAGTAATTAAAGCAGAGTTCGATTCAAATTACAATAACTACTGACATAAAAGCCAACTATGATGAATAATTATTTTCCGTTACTGGAAATTCACAAGCGAATATTGCTGAAACCAAAATTGGCCTCTAATATTTTATTTTTCAAAGCTAAGCGGACTTTGCCAAAGCAAAACAGCTATAATAACAAAAAATATACCTTACACAAAGATGTTGTTGCAGAATTTTTGCTTGCTCTACAATTATAAATTCGAAATCAATTCTTTTAAATTCAGATTAACATGATATCCCTTCCTTTTTCCGGCCAGACATTTTTTTGCGTCAATTTAAGTCCACCATACACAAATGTGTATGTAAAAAACAATCATTTGTAAGGACGTTTTTTTTTCATGGTTCTCTTTCGTACACGATTTTTACGTACACAATTGTGATCGCGGGCCGGAAAAGAGAAATACAAATAGCTATAACTGCGCGTAGTAAGTTGCGACTTACGACTCAATCGAGGGTTTACCACTAAATCTATTACATTTACGTTTCATGATTATTATTTTGTTGACATTTCGATTTTAAATTTTAATTCAGAGGTACCGCGCAAACAGACAAAAAAATGTGGTTCGATATTTTGATTTTTTAATTTGTTTGTAAGTTAATATTTTTTTGAATTATTAAAAAACAATACAACGTACATATTTACAAATATAACAATACAAATTTTGGGTTTTTTCAGAATAATATTTTGAATAATTGTTGGGAGGGATGGGCAGACATTTAAATAAGGAATCCATTGGGGTACGAAAACAATATACAATAGCTGGTAATTCAAGTAAATGTTTATTATGCGCAAATTAAAATATAATTATGGGGACGTATACAGGCAATTAAAGGCAACCCTTGAGCAGATACTATCCGGAAATAAATGCGAAAATTATGGAAACCCATAAAAAATGATTTAATTTCCGCATCACAATTGGTTCACCCCAACATAAATAGCTATCTTAAAAAAATTGAGCGACACATTACGAAACAAGATATGATCGACATACTATATATGTTGAAATGCATGTACCCTACATACCTCAATTAAATATTCCTCATTCGTCTCAGAATAATGTTGGTCAAATTGAGCATAATTATTATACACAGCCTAATCCAACACAAGTTAAATATGCGCCAGATTCACGTGGTTTATCGCAAAGTGGTTTGTCTTTTGATGGATCACCAACGAGAATTCCCATTAATTATTCCAATTAGAAACATTAGCAGCATCTATGCATTTAACGAATGAGACACTTTTGACTAGGGTCAGTTTTGTTTTAAAAGGAGTTGTATCAAACTGGTATTGGAGGTATCGGCAAAAAAATCCTCAGGCGAATTGGCATGCAGTTCGGCATACCATGATAGAACGCTTTCAAACTAGACGACCAGACATAGACATTGAAAACAAAATTGAGTCTAGAAAGCAATTCCCTAAAGAGTCTTTTCTGGAATTTTATGAACAAATGTGTAGCCTATCCTTTCAATTGAGTACTCCCTACTCTGGCAAACAGCTCATCAAGGTGCTCATGAAAAATATGAGACCAGGTTTGCGGTATCAACAGATCGTCATTTTGATTCTCCCGGAGATTTGTTAAGTAGTTGTATGAGTTGGGAAAACACATGGTCTGAGTTAAAAATAGATCCCGATGGTTTTATTCCCTTTAAGCGAGTTACATTCCAAGATTTTGACAAGGTTATTCCGCAAAGGCGTAGCATACAATCCTTAGAATTGGATCCCAGTACAAATTATCATAATGGGATTAGCACTCTAGACACAAACAGTCCTGGGAACTTTCAATATTGTATGCCTCCACAAGTCAATGCGATCCAGAGGACAAATTTGCATTCGTCACAACCACCAGAAAGACCTCTGATAACTCGACCACCATTCGATTCCCATTCCACACACCGAAACAACACAAATATAATTTGCTATAATTGCGATGATATAGGTCATGCATTTAGCGATTGTCCAAAGCCACCTACTGGTTGGTTTTGCTACATGTGTGGACTAAACGACACAACATCCCCAAAATGTCCACGTTGTTCGGAAAACGGTGCACGGAGCCAATGCAGGTCTGGGAACCAGGGTCCCCCGAGACATTACCAACGCAGTTTTCAGCAGCAGAATGCATCGGCGAATACAGATCCTTCCTTAAACAACCATGAGAGGATGAACAATTCGAGGTAAACTCAGAAGCTTCCAATAGCTCTTTTCATTCTGCTGAATCATATCCTAACCGAAATACACTTGTTCAGAAATATCAACATTCTAGTGGTAATTGTGTTACACGGTGCTCTTCTTCCGTCAAGGTGCCCGATTTATTAACTTCTTCTGAATGTTTACAAAATTTTGCAGAAAACATAAAACTTCCTTCCAGTGTAGTAACTAATAAACGACAATACAATCTGAAACATCGATCGCTAAGCAGAACTTACTGGCAATCAAGAAGAAATATGAGTTCTAATATAATATCTTCGGTAATTGCAATGATCTCTGTGATAAACGGCCGTACGCACAAGTCTCGATAAATGGTATCGTATATAACGGTCTTTTGGATAGTGGAGCCACTATCAGTATTTTAGGAGCTGGTTCAGAAACATATTTGCGCGATTCTACCAATAAATTTCACAGCTTTCCGAGGGTTGTTAATACAGCTAGTGGACAACCGCAACGGATTTTTGGCTTCATTAATGTGCAAATAGCATTTAACGACCGAGAAAACCGAATGAAATTATATACAGTTCCATCCTTAGAGTAACCTATCTATTTGGGGATTGACTTCTGGAACTTGTTCGGAATCACACCAAATATCGCATCGATAGCTTCTGTCTCCACAACCAATGACGTAAAACTTGTCGCCTATCAGTTCCACAATCTCTCGCTCGAAGAACACAGAACACTGAAAGACATTACGGAGCAATTCCCGTCATTTGCACAATTCGGTCTCGGCAAAACCAATCTTGTCACGCATTTCATCGATGTCGCCACAGCTAAACCTATCAAGCAACTTTTTTATGCTATATCGCCCGCTGTTCAGGCTCGCATGTACGCGGAGTTGGACAGAATGATCTCTTTGGGTGTTATTGAGGAATCTTAGAGCTCTTGGTGTTCGCCGGTCACCCTTGTATCGAAGGCAAATGGTAAAGTTCGTTTGTGCTTGGATGCCCGTGAATTGAACAAAGTTACCGTCAAGGACGCGTATCCATTGCCGCTTATCGATGGGTTGTTGGGTCGGCTGGATCAAACAACATTTATATAAAGCATCGACTTGAAAGATGCCTTCTGGCACATCCACCTTGACCCACAATCCAGAGATAAGACGGCATTTACGGTACCTGGGTAGCCTTTGTATCAATTCACAAACGATGTGCCGCCTCATGCACAGGGTGCTCCCGCATCAATTACACGATCGTTTGTTCGTCTACTTGGACGATCTCCTATAACCTCTGCCACTCTCGGAAATCGTTTTGTCCTTGCAAATCTTCTGAAGTTGTAAATCTTCTGAAAAAAGCAGGTTTGACTATAAAAAAGCACCAGGTTGACCATTGCATCTCTCAACAAACATCAAGCTGATGGAAATAACGAAAATTTGGAACCTCTTCATAAATTTGGATGATCCTGCATTTGATAGCGAGGAGTACAAAGAACAAATTAAAAAAGTACAAGAATCGGGATCCCACTGTCCCCAACTTTTGAGTCAAAGACAATAAACTATTGTACTCACCCTCAGTTGGTACACATTATGATGACATTGACTTACCCAATTGGCGATTGGTTATTCCCATGGAGCTTACGATATCGTTAATACAACAAGCTCATACACCTTCCACATCAGCTTACATGGGGAAGGTAAAACACTCGAGCGACTTCGAAGACAATTCTATTGAAATCGAAGAGCTCTCGATGTCAAAGACTTCATTGCAAACTGTTAAGTCATGTAAAATGAATAAAGCATTGAATTATTGTACCAAACCTGAAATGGGACATCAGTTTACTTCCGAACGCCCTTTCCAAAGAATTTATGTTAATCTTTTGGGTCCATACCCCCGATCAAAATGTGGGAATACATATATTTTCATTGTCTTAGACCACTATTCGAAATTTGTCGACGTATTTCTTCTCTTTTCTGTGTCAGAATTTGTTGTAAGCGACAATGGCAAACAATTTATATCCAAATTGTTTCAGGAGCTGTTGAATAAATATGGAGTAGGTCACATTCGGACACCAATATACTCCCCCCAAACCAATGCCTCGGAACGTGTGATCGCACAACGACTGGGATTTACACCTACAAGAAGTAGGTGCTGCTCTTCGCAATGTTATTCATAGCACTACTAAATTCTCTCCCCACTACATAACATTTGGACAACACAAGACTTTACACGGATCCGATTATAGATTATGGAGACTACTCTCGGATCATGGGAATAACGACGTAGGCCTCATATCAAAATTGGATCGCCTTAATATCGTTCGAGACAAAGTCAAGCATTACTTTACTATTGCTCATGAAAAATCAACTAAACACTACAATTTGCGAAGCCGTAATCGCAAATTTGCTAACGGACAAGTGGTGTTTGCTCGGTCGTTTGTACAAAGCGATGCTGCGAATAAATTTGCCTACAAATTATCTCTTGAGTTCATACCTGCCATTGTCAAGTGCAAAGTTGGAAATGTGGCATATAAGTTACGTAATCTGAAAGGGGAAAGTTTAGGCACGTACCACACAAAAGATATTCGAACTTAAATTTCATTCCATGTAACTGCGCTAAAACGACTAAACTATACGACCTGGAGATTTCTGAAATTAATTTCTGCCCGGCATGAAGAATATTTCAGGGTGTGGGACGTCCCCACGATTTGTAACGATTCCCAACAGCTTCGTTCCAAGTTTTTTTATTTTATGCAATTTTATAATGATGTAATTTAACGCCTAAATGTTAACTACGACATTATGTAGTTAAAAATGATTGAACTGTGGCCCTATTCTGTCTTTCCCTGGGAATAGGGAATTGGGAAAAATATTTTCATAGCATTTTGGTCTAAATTGTATTTGATTGGTTTCCATCAATTGTACACACATTGGTCGTAACTGCTATGCGAGAGCAAATTTAAAATCGAAGGTTCTTAAGAAACCAATATTAAATGTGTCAGATGGGGCTCTAGTTTTTTGCGGGTTGCGTATCTTGTCTAGTTAAATAAATTTGTATGAAAAACTTCTGCAGCAATTATGCTCGATATAAGTTTTAGGAAACTGATGTCTTCGGTAAATTTCCAAAATGACCCAAATTAATTTAAAAAAAAACTTAATGGATTGGTTTATGTCTGACTAAATAATAATTATCCCTTTCTGCCAATTCCTTATTTCTTTTCTAATAAATGTATTACAATTACGATTCCTCAACATATTATATTGACTACATTATAATTAAAGTCTGTATAGCTGTATAGATAAACTAATGGCATAGAAAAATCCAATCAAATTCAAATCTTATTATGGATATCTCAAGTCTGAAATTCGATAACATGTCATTTATATTTTTTATAGATACGAAAACTATATATGGAGATATATCCATCAGATATAAATCATTATATTCATGTATGTAGAGTAATGCAACTCTAACTACCATTGTACTATTTCATTGTAATTTATTATATTATTTAACGATACGAAAAAATCTTTGCAACAAAATACAATTCCACTACCAATATTTTATTTGTGTACATTGGAGGTACTCGTGTCTATCTCGTATATATCTAATCGATTTTGGAAAAACAAAATTTAAATTTAATTTGTTTTCATTTCGTTTCGTCAGGAAATTTATTTTTCAGATTAGGGAATTAGATAGGTGAAAGATAAAAATATAGAACCTGTAAACAAAATATAACTCCGTAACTCCTAGTAATCCCAATCGAATGAAATACTATACGTTAGCTATTGATTTTGATTATCTATTCCTAGATAGCTTGAATTTATTTTAGGATTTTGCTTGATAGTAGCTCATTTTTCATTAATGTAAGAGTTCGTGATTTTTAAAATTGCAATATATTAAATTATAAGTCGTAACCACAAAAACAAAATGGAGAGGTAAATATGTTGTGGCCAACCCCCGACTTTCTTTTACCACGGATGTTTATATAGATCTCAAAAAAACCAGACTTGATTTAAATCGAAAAATTGAACCTACCGATTTTTGAAATGTTGTATAATAAAAAATCATTAGTCCTGCTTAAATTTTAGAAAAACAACAAGGTCAACTCTTGTTGAAAATTCAATTTACACTGAAAAAATGAGAAAGTTCTTACGGAAGACGCGCCTTCCGGTGCATAGACGTCCAAGAAAGCTGTTCGTGAATCAGTGAAATAAAGTTTTCCTGATCAACAACTGTACAAAAAAATCCATACAATAACTCTAACGATCAATTTGAATTAAAGTAAAATTTTTGTTATGAGGATACTGGATGATGATGAGGACTGGATTCATAACTATACTTCGACATTTGTTAAATAAATAATTCAAAATTTGATAAAAACTTGAATAACTTTTAATTGCTGCTTACATTATCCAAAAATGTATGCGAAGGATTTAATACCTACTTTCAAGATTCTTAAGTTGATTTGCCTTCGAAATACTTATATTCCTCGTTAGACCTCACTCATGATTAATTTTTATGTTTTCGTGAAGCTCTATACAATATGTTTTGGAACGAACCTGAAAATAAAATTTGAAAGCAAATAATAAAAGCACTAGATAAAAGTGCTACATGAATACCCTTAATTTGTAAATTACGTCCATGAAAGGATTTTTTTTAAATTGAAACGTTAGGTAAATTACTAAGAAGCGGAACATAGAAAAAAATTCATTTGGAAATATACAACAAAATACAACCAAATGTTTTTGGAATAAGTGCGACTTACTAAGATCGTCCTTCCAAGAATTTATTTAGATAATTTTTTGTAAATTTACCGAGAATCATAAAATACTCAAAATATTTCTAAAAATTTAACCGATAGATTTTTTTTATTCGAAAATTTAAAATAAGAATTATATTAAAGTGATTGAATCCGTGCATATAATTCGTGTATCTTTGCAGAATGTTATTCTTCCAAGCAGTTTTGCCTGGCTAAAATTGTATATCCCCTGCAATACTTTATATGAACATTACAATACTTGTATGCTACCAAACAAATGTTCGAAAGAAATAATCGATTGATTGTATGGGCTATATAGCCAAGCCTAAACTTGTATTCCAGATGGCGCCGGTCCCGCTCTACACCCTCTTTACACATAACATAAGGAGAATATTGCGAGTTTATTAGTAATAAAGATATCGTTGCGCTTAGAGGCACCTACCCGATCGATTAGTTATTACAGCTGTTAATGAAATATATATTAAGCCGGTTAAAACCTTTTATTTCAGAAAACTAATAGTACGCGAGAACAGTCCGGTCCAACAGAAAAGGTATTCCTAAAGAAGTAGTTGGCAAAAAACTAAAATAGGTTGAGCTCGTATTGAGAAGCCAAAATCAAATCTACGTTTCTATGTGTCCTTTTTATAGGATGTGCTTGGATGGATGTGCTTTCTATATGTAGTGTGCATTATTTAGGTTTAATCGAAGTACGAGATATAGCTGATTATAATCAATACATGTCAGGAATTGATAGGACCGATTAGAAGGTTTCGTGTTATTCCTAAACACGCAAGACAGAAGATGGAACAGAAAAGTGTTATTTCATTTGTTAGAAGTAAGCGTGTGGAATAGTTACTAATAAGAGATTTGTTAATTAAAGCTTTAACAAATCTCCCATCTGTTAAACAAATTGACCAAACATTGATGAACACAATTCGAGAACGCCCAACAAAAAATTTCTCCACAACTGCCTCTCTGGTCTCTAGTGAGATCTCCAACAAATTTACGCTCTATAACTTCATACAACTGTTTTGCTTGTTGCATCACCATTTTCTTCTAGACCTAGTTTTGCATCTACAACATCAAACAATAAAAAACCTCATATTATGGAAAATAATTCTACCACCGACTGGATATAAAAGACAGACATACGTTTTGCGGTGTAAAACGTGTTATGCTCACGAGAGAAGAAGAAACATCCTATAGATGTCAGTTATGAAGAAATTAGGCATTTCGGATGGAAATTGGGTAGTAAAATTATTTTTGGAAGATATGGAATATGGCCTATTGGGCTGGAACTAAGTTTTTCTCAACAGATTATGATGGGATTTGATTTGTTGGATGGATATGGGAAACGTAACTGATTTTTGGACGAAGTTTTTGAATATGGCCATCTGAAACGGATTTGGATCATTCTAAACCGAAATTTTGTGAAGTTTCTAAAGTTAGAAGAAGTGTAGATACCCAAAAACGGAGCAACATAAAAGTGTATACAAGAAACACTGCACAATATACATAATTACAAACGGACAATTACCCGTCGACTGAATTATTTATTAACGGACAATTCTCAGTATAAATAAGCATATTCAAAAAGAATATGCAACAACAGTCTTCTCATGCAAAATCGGTACATGCAACAAAACAATTTTGTACATATTACAAAATTAACAAATTTTATTATCACACCGATTTGCATGTCAATCAAGATCGTGACCAATCATTGAAACGAACAATATTGCAATTGCATCATAGATGCCACCATCATATTTTGTGACAACCAAGACACAAAATGTTTAAATTAAACGATGGCACGGTAGTTGTTAAAATCTTATTATAGATGCCCCCCATCACCATTAAATGATTGTGATAACCAATGACACAATCATTTTATGCATAGTTAATATGATGGTGTGGCAATTAGTACAAAGTAAATTTATCATTGCAATAGTGTTCATAGGCGTACGTACGTCTACAATCCAAATAAATTGGTAACTAGCTGAAACCAGATTTGGTGGATGCAATTCAAATTTTTATTGTCTTGTTTACCAAATGCAACAATTATGGATCAATCCAACTTTTATAATCCAGATTGCAGTATAAAATTTTGTATATAAGTTATACAAAATTTTGAAATTTTTCGTTTTCAGTTTTGGAGTTTCGAAGCAGCAGGAGCTGCTCAGCAAACAACACATACAACATAATTATTTGTTAAATAAAATTTTCGATTAATTTTTAAAATTAAATTAAATTTTGTTTTCTTTTTATTTTTTATTATTATTATTAATTTACTGTGCTCCGCTTCACCTTTTCACTTCCGCAACTTCATCGTACGCTTCATTCATACTACGTTATAGTTCTAACGTTAAAAGTGTTGGAAATGACAATTTGCGAAACATTTTACAATACTACTCGAGCAAAATTGAAAATGTTTTCTTAATTTGAATTTTATTATTGCACACTCGTGGCATAATTTATGTTAAAATATAAAGTTTATCACAAAAATCGGCAAAAGCAATGCCCACATATGGTAATTATCGCAAAATCCTTGAGCTCGGTTTGCATGGTGACTATAAGGTAATTGAAGGGGATAAAGTGGCGTCTACACATATGAGTGCTATTTTGTGACATACATTTTAAAAACATAAAGTTCAAACATAAAATCGGCGAAATTAATGCTACAAAGTCTATTATATGACAACTGGATTATGACGGTCCACTGATCAGTGTTTAACTTTAGAAGTTAGTTTTATCCATAATTTTGGAAGTCCTTGTGAAATATGGCATAAATCAATATACCGGAAATGTCACGTTTTTAATTTTTGCAATGTTGTAAAAGTAAAGAATTTCGTCATTGAAGGTTTTCTGCGGGAATAATGATTTTTGATAAAACAAGGCAGTTTTTACTAAAATGCTGGTACTGTAAAATCAAGTAGGGTGTTGACCACATATACACCTTTCAATTTTTACTTGATTGTAATAAAATTCGACTTGTATAATGGCAATGGGACTGATATTCATTTTGTTTTCTTCCACGTAATAAAAGCAAGTATAGTAATCATGAATAATTTCGACATCGGGATTTTTGTAGATTTACCATCAGCTATATCACCGAGGTTAAAAAAGTGGTTTTTAAAAATTTATATGTGTGGTTTCGTGACGACTAATTTGAAAAAGTTAGCCGCGACGTTCATGTCAGCTGAACGTGTTTTTATTTTTTTAATTTGAAAATTTTATATTTTTTGTATAGTCCAACAATGACCCACATGTTAGCTAGAAGCGATTTAAGTAAGCTAACTGCTTACGGATAACCGTTAAGCGAAAGAAATCACTATAATTGAAATTTTAATGGACTGCACATTTAAACAAATGAGCTTGAAAGCTCAATGTTACGTGCGTGCACGGTTCAATTCTAAATTCTCATAAATAGATAAATGTTCCATAGGACTTTTTTCGTTTTTTTTTAATATTCTGAGCAGTATAGCATTTATAAGAAAAACAATTAGGCATAATCTTTTCAAAATTAAGTACGAGTATGTAACAATATCGGCTCAATTCGCTTTTCCAAACTGGAAATCAGCCCAGACAGTTTGGTTGATCGAAATAAAACTTCATATTACGCTTTTTTCACAAATTTCACAAATCCCCCAGTGAATTTTGACTGAAATTGGTCAACGTGAAAGGACAGTTTCTAATGGAGCTTTTCCGTTTTATTGTAAATATTTCGAAAAGTATATCATTTACGAGAAAAAGAATAAGAACAAAAAGGTTCTAAATAAAATTTGTTACAATACCGTTTTAGAACACTTTTCCAAAATTTAAGCGGAAATGACGATGTTTTACGAAAATTGTTTTTACTTAGTAAAAGTATAGTAATCATGAAAAATTTTGATCGTGGGATCTTATTCCATCTAACAAACCCAATCCCATCATAATCGATTAAGAAATAGCAGAGTTCCTTCCCAGGTGGCCATATTGGAGAACTTTTTGCCAAAATCATTTTAGAATACTATCCCAACATACTCAATCGCATAATAATTTGTTGATGTAATGAAGTTCCATTTCAAGGGACCACATTCTACAGTACATGGCCAAATTAATATGAACTTTTCAAAAATTTTGTATTCTGCGGAAATTTGGTTAAAAACATGTTTTTTTAACTTTAGTTCATTAAAATAAGTTGATTAACCTTATTTCTATTTAAAAAAAAAATAAAAAAATTCAACCGGCTAATATTTCGTCCACCTCCTTTTATTTTGAAGCAAAACTGTTGGTCGACTTTATGATGGTATCCTTGATTAAGGGGTCGTTGTACCAAATATTTTTAATTTCCTCAATCAACTTTGATTTAGTCGTGATGACTTTTTTTTCTGTTTTAATATAGCCCAAACATTTTCAATTAGCAGCCCAATCCAGAATGGGTATATTTTTTCATTTTATATACTCCAAGACACGTTTTGCTGTATGATAGGGGGTTCCATCTTGTTGAAAGATGTATTTTTGATTACGGCGGAACATTTTTGGGAGTTCGGGTACCTGCACTGTATCCAGGAGCTGAATATATTTCTCGGCGTTCATCGTTTCTTCTACGATGTGCAGAGATCCCGGGCCTTTTGGTGATACAACCACAAATCATTACTGAAGTTGGATGCTTTACCATTTGTGTAATGCAGTCCTCATTAAAATGTCCGTTCGAGTGACGTTTAACGAATATATTTTGTTCTGTTACAATTTGAATCTGAGATTCGTCTAAGAAAAAAAAGCAACATTAGAAAAAGACTTAACACTAAACCTACCATGCGCGCTCAAATGACCGTTTTAAAAATTTCGTTTAAAATTTCTCGCATACAACGTTACTTTATCATCATGTGACTTATTATCTTTTCCTAAAATATACAAACAACCTATTTTACAATGTTTACAACTTTTTTTATTGTTTAATTTCCGAAAACAAATTATATTATATCCAGTCTACTTTACTAAAATACATATGTTTTTTTAAAGCGGTCATTTGACCGCTCATGGTAGGATTAGGTATACATGAAATGTCGGTATGTTTAGTGTTAAGTAATCGATAAAGCTAAAATTTGTATTTACATTTTGCCAATCTGCTTTCGAAAACTGTTTTTAAAGCTTTGCTCATGCCACACTTTTAGCCAGCATGGTACTATTTAATTTTTTTTTAATTGTCGGGCGGCAACTTTTTATGCCAAATTCTTTTAATCGACGTCTTAGCGTTCTGGTAGAGATGTTGATAGTTTGCTCTTTAAAAACATTATTTATTGTCTTTACCGATTTTCTGCGATGATAGAGAACAGTTTTCAAAACGATTCTGTCTTCTCTTTTGGTCGTAATTCGCTTTCGACCACATTGCTGCTGCCTCTTAATGTTTGGCGCTGAGGACTTCGTAATTCTAACCAATTCGGCAATTTTACATTGTGTTAAAGTGGCTTTTGTCAGCAGTTGGATTATATATGGTTTTGTATCTTCAGAAATCTCATGTTATCATCCCATGATGATTTTGATTTAATAAACGCAAAATAAGATATGTAAACAGAACTTAAATAAATAAATTATACTTACAATTGGAAGCCTTGTTACGTCCGCGGGACGTTCCATGCGCAATTCAGACGGAGTGGCAATTATAGGGCTAAACGCTGAAGTTTTTTTTCGATATTCGAATTGAATACGGCAATACCACCTTTTTTATGATCACCACCTTTTTTTTATGATATTGAAAAGAGGTAACCACTAATTGTGGTAATACGGTAAAATTTTGGCGGGAACGAAAAAAAAAACGGAGAGGACGAAAATGAAAAAATTAGGGCGAGGCAGTCAGTTTTTGGGTCTCGAAGGAGACGATCATTTGATGGTACATCATACCTTATAAATTACTCGTATACTATACCTCATTAAAATATAAAACCATAAATAAATTTTTTTTTGTTATCGAAGTATCGAGTCCAATTATAAAATTGTAAAAAAATTCGCGATCGCGATAGTGATATTTAAATTAGTTTTCCTTTTGTGCTAAATATATACCTATGGGATATACTATATGTATTATGTGTGTGTATATATATATATTATGTAAATATATATATGTACAAAGTTTAGAAAACAAAAAAAAACGTTTAACGAAAAAAGAAAGTTCTGGGTCTTTTACGAGCCATTTTATGAATAAAAAAAAATGTGGTCCAGTGTAGTAAGTCCAAAGAGATTAAAGTTCACTATGTAATATAATAAATACTAATAATATAATAATAATCATAATAAATATCTTAAAATAACAATAAAATAAAGTCAATATTTTAATAGTCATATACATACAATATTATCACTAATAATAATAATAATAATAGTAGTAATACTCATATATATATATACTAATTGTTGGCAGTGAGGGTAATGAGTGAAATGAACATTTATGCAGTCTTAAGTAGGATAACTATCATATAATAAAAGAAGAATTGAATTCAATTTATTTACGATAATTATATTAATACAAGTACTAACCATAAATATAAACCAATTAAAAAAAAATATATAATCCGGATGGAAATTTTTTAAAATTTCGAGTATACATAACATAAACGACGAATGTTATATGCAACGAACGTTATACACAACTGCGGCATCAATCAACATCCAGCTGGTTTACTTAAGTACAATTTTTTTTTTTATATACATTTTATATATTTTATTGTAATATACCATTTACATAGTTTTATAATTCTCATTATATATCCCAACTACTAAATTTTAGTTACGTTAATAAAATCGGTTGTCTTTTGCGTTCTCACGAGTTGGAGTATATAATGAAAAATTATAAAATCCTAAATTTTAAGCTCAAATTTTTTTTTTTCCTAGTAGGGTTAGCTAGGACATTAGTTTATAGTGTTAGACTTATAAAACACTTATTGTTATTTTTTTCTCGATTTTGTCAATATATGTGAAAATTTTCCATTTATCTCCGAATTGCATTATTGTTTTTTTATGGGTAGTTTCGGGGTAGTTCTCCATTTTTGTTCTTTCTTTCGAGTTGTTTATATTAAAAAAATATGAATTAAAGTGTGATTAAGGTGAGGATGCTGCTGAGGTGAGTATGCAGGTTAGGTAAGTAGCCTATATCTGGTTCCCATCTTCCTTTTTCGGTCAGCACAGATCTCACTATGTTCTGGATTCCCCACCCCACCTGCTCCTGAGCCCTAGCCGGCGTAATCGACCGTTCCAGAACCTCTAGTGGGATAATTCTTCGAGTGGTGGACCATGGTCATCTTCGGTGCTTTACACCCACCAGTGCTGTGTCGCAACACAATCTCGTTACAGCCTATTAAGTACACTTCTAGAAAATAATAATAACGGGAAAAATTTTTTCTACGCAAAACAAAGGAATATAAATACATATGTAACAAAACGATTTTTAGTTCTATGAAAATGTACAGTAATTGAAAAGATATTTAAAAAAAATATATAGTTCATATTAATTTGGTCATGTACTGTAGAACTTCTTCCAAAAGTTGTTTTAAAACCCAATTTTCATCCAACATACCTATTTATAATTAACTATTACATGACACACTTAATATCAACATTAAGGAATTTTTATAATGTTTTACAGAATTTTAAAATACGGGATTTTGAAATATGAGATTTAGAAAAATGAGATTTTGAACCGGCCTACTTTTAAACGTTTACAGAATCACGTTGTATCATATGTTCAAAACGGCGATTCTAATTTCAGATAAACAGATTGTTAACAAAGTCCCTGATGATGGTATAAACTACCGAAAATTTGGATGAATATTTTAAATAATATATTTATAATATAATAATACTTGTTAAATAAGGTCTATAATTTCGCCACCAAAAAATTATATATAAAATTTAAAGACCTTAGTTTGATTATTTAAACTTATATAATTTAGTTTATTATCATAAATCGAGTTTTTCTATAACAAAAGGGATTCAAAACTTTAATCCTATTGGTAAAACTCCGGCTAAGACATTAATCTAATTATATTAAAATCTCAAAAATCGCTTTTATTATTTTTTGATTACGTAAACCTTCTGACGTATACAATTTTAATTGAGGTACATAGTAAAACCCTAAATAGTCATTAACAAACAACTAAATCGTTTAATCGCTGAAATTAAATTCTGATGAATTTAAATAAGGACTTTAATTAACGTATTATAATATTTAAGCATTTAAAAACGGAAGCACATTTTACTAATTTAATAATGTGGCTACGAACGAAAAACTCGGATATTTTTTTAAACTTAATTAATTAACAAAATACCCTAATTTAAACATAATTGGATTAAAAGGTTTGTTCGTGCTAATGAATAATTATTATTATTATAAGTTAATAAAAAATAAGTATAGTAATAGTGGAGAAGTCAACTATAAAGGGAGAATCAAATTACGAATACAATTCTTTTTTAATTTCACGAGTAAAGAGATTTGGAAATGAATATTAAAAAAACTGCTTACGAGTCTTTGATTGTCATTGAAAAGGAAATTTCAAATTCATTGAAAAAATCGAAGTACGAAGCAGTATACTACCCTAAATTACTTTGCGGATCCTTCCACATTTTCCTGATCTAACCTCAACCACTCAGGCATTTCTTTGCATTATTTTTTAAAATACTAAAGATATTTCGAAAATCATAACGTTGAAGTTACGGAGAATATAATGATTACCAATAACATTAAGTTAACGTATTGGATTTTTAATATTCAATATTTTTTTATATCAAATATTGGTCGCTTTCTAATAATTCTCTTATCGGTAAAGAATGATGCGTAGGTATTAAAATATGTTTTCCAACTAAACAAATAATAATGCCGATACAGTGAGATACACATTTTTAAATTAGTTGGTTAGCCACATACATAGAAGCTAAAATCAGGATAAAAATTAAGAATTGTCAAACTCAATTACAAATTCATTAAATAAAGGAGGACTCGCCTCAAACCTTTTCTGCACGAATGACTATGGACTGAAATAAAATTAGTTCCCCTACGCACGTAATAACAATATTTTCCGAAAGGTTGAAAAATTGTGCTTCTTTTGCTTTTATCAAATTATGACAGGGAAATTTTAAACTAACAGTAATATGCAAAAGCTGTTGAAACCAACAAATATCATCCTGTAAATTTCCCTGTCAATTGTATCCTGAATTGAATTTGATTTTATGGAGGCGCTGGTTTAGATTAGTTTCGCTAAGCTCTGATTTTTCTTTTAACTCCGTTAAGTTGGAGATGTTGAGTTTTTTTTGATTAAAACTTGTCTACAAAACATTTCACATTTTTTGATATATAAAAGTTTTTATTAAAAAATTTATCAAAATTTTTGAAGTGTATTGTTTCAGAGATATGAGCAAATATTGTTTTTCTGTGATGCAGTTACAGCAAAGCATTTGTTTCTAACAAACTTCGAACACTGTTTCATTGGACGCTTTCAGGTACCCTGATGATGATTAGTGAAATTTTCGAAAAATTTGATTTGAAAATTTCAGTGTTAAACATTTTCATAACGTTGACTGCGATTTTACTCAACATGTTCCCAACTGTTGGGTGTCCTGAAAGCGCCCATTGTAACGAAAAATAAAAACAAATAGAAATCAATACTTCTTTGACTTAGCAATACCGAAATCAAAAATTTGTTTAATAATTCAAAGAAGAATTGATTTTTTTTTTGTTTTTTTGTGTTTATTCCTGCAATTTGTTCTGGGGCCTGTTCAAGACTTTCCCTGCTTTTCCGTGGTTTGCTTATTTCCGTCCTAACTTTTACGCCAGTCAGCCAATTCCAGGACGTGTGGCTATAGGACCGATTTTAAGACCATCTGCACATTGCAAGCTCCATGCTAGCCTATCTATGGGCTAGCCTAAGATGGGTCGATCCATGAGTTTTGCACTCCGACAGCGGGTCATAGATGTATTACATTTCATCCCAGATTGGAATTTGTTATGAAATTTCACTTTTGCATCCTGCCCCTGTTGGGATTCGAACCCAGTACCTCCCGATCCAAATGCCAAAGCTTTAACCACTGTGCGATTTGGTCGGTGATTTTATTTATTTATATTACTTGTTACAACGAGACAATGTTAGAAGAACTCAAAGAAAAATGTTTTCCTGTAATGCAGATCAATTTTTGTTCATACATAGATATCTCTGAAACCACACACTACTTAAACCCTACAATTATTGTGTACATTAAAATTATTCAGCGAGCATTGACAAAATTTCCTTCAAGTCATCATCAACGTTTCGTGAACTATACAACATTGATTATTGATTATTTATAAAATACACTGCACTGGGTGCAAAAAATTCAAAGTCTATTTCAATACCTTGGAATCCTATCTAGTGGTACCTTTTTTGTATTTGTACCAGGCCAACAAAGTGATTTTTTGTCAAACGCATATAGCAGGCTTTCGAATTAAATTCTAAAAATAATTCAACAAGATAAATACTATAGCATGCCATGAAATATCTCGCTCGGAAATGTGATTACGTCGTAATTCTAACTGCACACAGCAAACGAGCCGAAATCGACCGCAGCTCACCAACGAGCCCGTCGTGAGTTCGCTCGAGAGCATTTGAATTGGACTGCATTGAAGAACGTGTCTCGAATGGCGGTAGATCGAGCATGTTCTGAGGAGGCACATAAGTAGAGGTGAAGACAGATCTTGTTTTCATCACACGAGCCAATACTGGACTGGCTGTCGATTAAGAAGAATGAATTCTCATTGGTACATTGAGGAGGTACTCGAGTAGTAAGTCGTACCTTTTGCCGGGTTTATTGATGAAAATTTTCTATTTATACAGAATAATGCGAGACCGCATAAGGCTGGTGCAGTTTCAAAAGGCTAAAGGGACTAGTATACTGCACCAACATGTTATGGGGTGGTCATCTCGAAACCCGGACCTAAATCCCATCGAACATTTATGGGACGAGTTGAAAAGAAGATTTCCAGTCAGACATGTTGGTCCGACAAGCCTCCAGGAGCTGCAACAGACGATTGTAGAGGAATGGGAGGATGATACCTCAAGATTTTGTGAAACTTTGGTGAAATCAATGCAGCATCGAATGGAAGCTGTCATTCGGGCCAGGGGAGGGAATACTTATAAATAAAACTCTTTTTTTTTTTGTTTATTTCCATGTTTTAATTCGATTTTTACCCTTAATATTCATGCTGACAAATTAACAAAAAAGTGTACCTCAGATGTTTATTCCTAAAAATCAGTTTGATGACACGCATAAATACATAAAAGGTACCACTGGATAGGTATTGAAATAGACTTTGAATCTGCATTAAAAAAATTAAACAAATATTGGATTTTTTTTTGATATTTTTGAACTTTTGAGAAAATGGAGCAACGTGCGATTTTTTTGCACCCAAGTGTAGTTCCTGGAGCACCGAATTCCGCTCGGCCAAAGTTGATTGAATTGGAAATTTTTTGTGACATTAAGTATACTCATTTTCTTAATTGGTACTAAGTGTGTGAAAGTGCGAAAGTGCATAATAACAAATTTAACATAACTAACAACACATAACAATACTTCCAGGTACGCTAGAATATTTAGAAGACAGTAACTCAGAAGATCCCGATTGGTTGCAATTGAATCCACCAGCAAGACAGAAAGTAAACTATGAATTTTGATGAAGCTTTAAATAAATTCATTTCAACGATTAATTTCAAACCGACAAGAGATCAGTTCAGCATATTTGCGAAATCTGTAGCTACACAGTTACGGCAAGTACCGAAAAATCATGCAGTATGGGAGAAATTCATGTAGTATGGGCGTAATTTCGCTACCTAAATCCGCTAAACCAGGCGCTAAATAATATGAGAGTCTGCAAATTTATTTCCACAATTGCCACGTCAATAGCTTGCTCTTTACCCTTGTTCGTCGTCATCAGGAAATTATACTTAGCTCAATTCATTTATTCAACAAACACCGTTTAAAAAATAATCATACAAGCCAGCTTCTTCAACTTTTTATTAAAATGATATATTGCAAGATGCTATGCATATAAAGAAGATAATGAAATTCTCCAAATTTCAATTTTTGCTTATTTCTTCTTAACATGTAATCATGTTTATGGACATAAATCTCGTTTCTTTGTATTACATTAAAACTTCCTAGGGTTAAAAAGTTGTGTATCGCACAGTAAGCCTTCACTATTAAATCTGTGGTATCTAGTGAAGTCTCTATAGGCCTGTGGAATATCCCGAATCGAGGGACTAGCCTGCCAAAAGCACATTCAACGATCATTCTTACTCAGCATAGTGGATAATTAAATACCTTTTCAGATAAAAATAGGATTTGTGCTATAATGGTTAAAATCCATTGTTTAGCCTTACTGTTAACTTTTGTCACTTATAAAATTGAATTAAATTACTTAATGAAAAACACTTGTAAAAATTTCTTTATAATGACAATATTTATTTGTTTTCAGGAATATCAATTTCGAAATTAAATTTCTTCTTCAGTTCCTTTTTACAACTATGCGAAACTAATTTCGAAATCGATATTCTTGAAAACAAATAAATAATGTCACTATAAGGAAATTTTTACAAGTGTTTTTCATTAACCAATTTAATTCAATAAAAATAAGGCTATATTTATATTGAAAGGCTTTAGTAGTAGCGATGGGATAAATTGATACTACTTATTAATATCAATTGATACTTTTGACTCATTTACCTGATAAATTTTGGCAGAAAAATTTTATCAATTCAAGTTTTTTGCTCAATGAATACTTGAACGGAAATTACATATAGCGCAATTTATAAGATTTAAGTACACTTGAATCTCGATTATCCGGGATCCGATTATCCGTGAACCTCGATTATCCGGAATTTTTTTGTCTCTTGGTTAATCTGAATATCATCTGATTAGCCAGGATGTTTTTTAGTTCTAATAAAAATCATTCGATTAAACGGGATTTTTGATTATCTGGGAAGTCCCACTCATCCCAGATAATCGAGGTTCAAGTGTACCTCATATTTTTTACCAATATAATGTTGTGCTTAAGGAATAATAGTAAAATATGTATGATGTTAAATTGATTTTATGTGTTAATTTTCTTGAGAAATTTTTAATAAATGTAATTTTGTGAAAAATTTCTCAACAAAGGCTACTACGCACCTGCATAGTCAGGTTTTACCACAGCGTATATGTATACGACCAAGTAAGATAAATAAAAAATAATGGGTTGCAGGCCCAAAAAATTTAAACACGTTCAAATGCTATGGAACATTTTTTGTTAAGTTTTTTTTTTCGACTTTTTTTTTTATTTATATGTAGAAAATGTGACAGAATAATAATTTTTTAATCTCTTTCAATTGTAAGATAGTTTTCATAGGGAATCTTTTCATTTTCCGTTATGAAGTCTGTAGTTTAATGACGCTCGTATATGCATATCTCTGTTCCGGCCCGCGATCACAATTGTGTACGTAAAAATCGTGTGCGAAAGAGAATCATGTCATATATATATATATATATATATATATATATATATATATATATATATATATATATATATATATATATATATATATATGTATCTATGTATTTTGGACCGGCATACACATTTGTGTATATCACTTAAATTGTTTCCATCCAAAAAATAACTATAATAATAAAATAATTAATATGTTATCAAAACCAAAAATAATTAATATGTTATATAATTTATATGTTATCAAATTGTAATGCTTTTTTCAAAGAGACTTCCAATTTACCTAAGATCGGTTAAAATCTGGAAGACCTTACAACATGTCATTCTTTACGTAGACATTTGTGCGTGGTGGACTTATATTGAAGCAAAACAAGTGTTCTGGCCGGGAAAAAGATATAGCAAAGTTTATGTGTATACATGCAAATTAAAAGTACAAGCCGAAATACACACAAACTAAATAAAGTTAGAGACATCATAGCAAAATTTTGTTAAATTCTGAATGGAAATTGCCTTATAAATGATAAATGTTATATAAAAATATAAGATAAATAAACAAATATGTTTTCTGGTTTTAAGATTACAAAAAATAATTTAAATAGCATTTGTAATAGAAAAAATTGTTAGTAATATTGCATCATGGCCGTATACATATACATGCACTGGTTCTTTGAATTGACCTATTGTCCGATTTGATCGTTTTCAAAAGAATATTGGGTCTATTTTGTAATTCAACCTGAGCAAGCAGTGCGCTGTCAAAAAATACTCTATGTTTTTTTATTCAACCTGAATAATTTTTCTCTGTGCTCTAATTCTCTAAAACCACGATAAATTGTAAAATGTAAATGTGATAACTTTTACACATGAAAAAAATTATCGTAGAAGTCTAGATTTATATTGGAAATCTGATGTTTTCGTAAAATCGCATTTTCTAAATTTTTTCAAGATAAAACGTAAAGTGGCAAGATAAATTGAGGTCAAAAAGTATCACCAATATTTAATCGTTGAATAACTTTACTTAAATGTGTAAAATGCTTTCGTTTGGATATTATTAATAAATAATAATTAATTGCAATTTTTGATGCATTTTGTTTATAGTTTTATTTTAGAATTAAATAAGATCAAGCTCTAACATTTTAATTAACTTAATTAATTAATTTACTAATAATTAATTAACTATCTTTACTTAAAAAGTTATAAAGTTAATTCTATTTGGAATGTAAATTTGAGAACTTATAAAAATGGACTGTTATAGTTGGAATTAAAATATTGTTTCAGTAAAGTCAAACATTCGAATATTTTACTCGACCACATTCACTTTATCTATACTTTTGCTTATTTTTATCTCCAGTATTTCCACAAAATTTATTATTTATAATTTTATGTTTAAAGTAGGGAATAAATAAATTGCCTGTTTATATTAGAAGAACAAAACTTAAGGGGTATGCTACCTGCTCTTGTTGCTCATAAAACAAGATGAACTGTGGATTACTGCAAAAGCCATTTTAGTTCAATGATCAAATATAAAAGTCAAGTGTTTCAAGTGACATATTTGACAACATCTAACGGATCAGTTCTCTACGTACATAACAAGCAAAACACTCGTAATATTTTAATTGATCATTACACTTGCACAATTAAGATAACCGAGTACAACAAATATGGCGACAATCCAAATTAGTTAACAAATTACAGTTTGTTGTTTAAAATTTCATTTAGAGGCACAATAAACCCTCAACAATCTTTAAGATCTTACGATGCTTTAATCCTAGACTATTTATTAAAATTGTGTTTGAGAAATTGATAATTAGGACAAATTTCGAAGAATAATGAACGAGTACAAAATTTAATTATATTATGCATTAAAACTAACTTTTAACTGCTAATAAGGTCAAACAAACTATTTCATAAAATTGATTTCTAGAGAAGTTAATTAAAATAACATTTAAAATAACTCTCGACTCGAATATGAGTTTTGGGGCTATGTGTGATTCTAAATGGCTTTGATGTATACACTGAAAATTTTTGACTTGTAAAATTAAAAAAACTATTTTTTATTTTTTAAAAGTTAGAATTTATTTAAAAATTAAAAACGATTTATTTATTATTAAATATTACTTTTACAAAATAATAAAAATATATTAAAAATTAATAAAATATTTGTAAAAATATTTATAAAATATTTTTTTAATTTCAAGAATATTATTCATTTGAATAGAACGCATTGATTAGTTTGTTTTTGTTCCTAAAGTTATAAAGCAACTTTTTATTTTTAATAAATAAGAAAAATACAACATATGTACAAATAGAATTTATATTTTGTGTTTCTCTTTCTCTCAAAAAATAAAACAAAACATATCCCGTTGCACTTTGTGTTCTATTTTTGCAAGTAAAGTTGGTTGACGATTATTCAACGTGTTTTCGTTAAAGTGAATAAACAGCGAGAGTGTATTTGTATAATTTTATATTAAATAAATTTCGCGATTCCGAACAGTTACATTTTTATTTTGTGAGTTTAATCTTTAGAATAGTAGACTGATTAACTACGATTAACGTAAAGATAATTTTTTAACTAGTTGTGCTTGTGTGTTCAAAATCATTTTGTGAGGTAATTTTTATCAGAATAAACAAGATATATGAAAGTGAAGGTGCTACCAATATTTTAAAGGAAAAAGAAAGTGCTACAGACTCGTTTTTTCGAGATTGGGGTTTATCAATAGAATTATACTTTTAGAATGGGTGTTAGGATTTACCCATATAAAATTTGCTATTTCATTTGAGGTCAGAGCAGGATGGTTATATAAAAAAGCATATGGCTTGCTTATATCTCAAAATAACCCCATATCAGCTGTTTATTTATGTGCGCAGTGACAACCTATGGTGACGACTTAATTCTGTGATTTTAAAATTATTAATTTAAATACATTAAAATAATAAAAACATTATAAAACAGTTGGTGGTTTATGCAGTAGTGTATCATTTGATAATAAAAATTATAAAGTTTTAATTAAGTAAAATGAAATGTATAGTGAAAAGTTCAAAAATACGCATAAAAAATTCAAAAAGGTATATCTTACCATCAGTAAGTTTTTTAAGTGTTTATATATAATAAAATGTAAATTATGTTAAGAAGAAAGTGATTCGTGGTAAGATTATCCTATTTAAGTTATAAATCAGAAAAAACTAAGTAAACAATTTTGATTGCTGGCGTGGGGTTTCTAATTTTGTACTACCTTTCTTAATGAACTTGCTTAAGAATTTGAAAATAAAGGCATAGAAACTCGGGTTAGCGGACAAAGTTATCGGATCTATTTTGTATTAAGTTTAGTTATAGGCGACAATCTAGCGTTAAATACCACCTTTGGTTTTTCTGGATCATTAAACGCATAATTTTATTGTAGATTGTGCAAACGAAACAAGGTTGAAACCGAATCGGACTGTCTTGAGTTCCATGATTATTTGAGAAAGATCAATAATAATTATGATGATGTTTTACAAAACAATGTAAAAAAGATCGGTGTAAGAGAAAACTCCGTTTTGTTTTTGGGCGTCTGTAAATATGATCTAACCCACATTTTAAAGTATTTTATTTATATAAAAAAATATTTTAAACTGTCTAGTTTAAACGAAAGAAAACAACTTTTTTGTTATTGCCCTTCGGAATTAGAAAACAAATCTCATATATTTAGCACCAAATTTAAGATGATGGCTAAAGAAATGAAAACTTTCGTTCATTTCCTTACACTAGTTCTAAATGACGATGAATTTTATGAAATATTGAAAATTTTAATTAAAATTATTGATCTGCTGTTACCACCAGCATTCAATGATGAAATTTTGTTAGAAATGAAACAGTTAATTTTAAAACATCATACATTATATTTACAATATTTTTTAGATAGTTTAAAGCCCAAACATCATATGATGGTCCATTATCCGTCCATAATTCGACAGAGTGGACCACTTAGAAATTTGTAGTGTTTTCGATTTGAAAGTAAACATCAAATCCATAAGGTATATCGTTCTTCCATCGTTCTGATGGCACAGATGTTGCAGGAATTGCTAAAAATTCTTTAGCTATAGCAGCAATTCCGGGATAAATAAGCCCTCCACTTTGCCACCATTTTAACGGATCGTCCTTTTGAGGTATTAACGCTTCCTCATTATATTGTCTTAACTCAGTTATGGCCATGGTCATAGAAGAGTTAATTTTCGGGGCAGGACATTGAGCATCGAAAAACCTAACTAACTTTTTCGGAAATCAGTTTTACCAACCGGTCCTTAACTTAAATCGAGGATCCAAATAGCACGCGATTTGTAAAACGTAGTTTCTTTCTGCATCGTGAAATACATATTTCGTGTATTTTTAATTTAACTTTTTCGGCTAAACTTGTCGCAAAACTCGTCAGAAGTGAGTCTTTTAAATTATTAAGGTAGTGTTGGGTTCTCAATCAAAATCAAAATTTTTGATATTATAACGTTTTTCTCAGCGCTGAGTTCCTTTGTGAGGTCATCAAATGGTTTCAACAAAGAACAGATTTCTTTTAATGCTGCCATTTCTGTTGTAGACAGCATTTGCAACTGCCCAACATGCAGTAAAGTTATTGCAGCTTCCTGTAAAACGCAGAATTTGAAAGAAAAATTTGGGTAAAATTAAAAATCTTCTTAAATCAAACAGCCTCACCTTTCGAACATGTGTAATGTGGAATTACATCGGGTTGCCACATCGTTGCTAAGTTTTAATGGCGCAGATATACCGGTCATTTGCTGTTGCGGTTGCCTTATTATTTCCGGCTCCGAAACTACTTCTGTGAAACTACTCCACAATTAATTTAATTCGACTTGGCAGGTGTTCAATTTCTTTCACACCATCTTGCACGACTAAATTTATGGTGTGAGCAAAGCATTCCATATTGCGTACTTTGCTAATTTGATATGCGCTGCTATGTTGGACGCGCTATCAGATACAACACAACTGATTTGTTTCTCGATACATTGTTTTAAAGAATTCATCAGGGTTTCTTTTAAAAATTCCACCGTGTGTCTAGACGATGATACCTCAACACAGTTTTGCAAAAGCCTCTCCAATTGCCAATCGTTCGTTATAACATGGCCAGTTATAGCCATATAGCTTTCTGTGTTGATAAAGGTCCAAGTGTCAGTAGTTATCACAACGTTCGATGATTTTTTGATAAAGTTCATTACGCTTTCAAAACATTGCTCGTATTGTTGAGGTAACAATGATATGGTCAACATGGAGCGTGAAGGAAGCTTGAAAGATGGGTCAAGTGCATTTGAATACTCCCTAAAACGGTTGGAAGTCTTTGACTATAACTTGTAACAAAGAATTATTTAATTTTTTTGTCGACTTTTTGAAGCTGGTCTTACAATATACCGCGTCAATGTGTCTTGCACTTGAGATTCGGCGGAGTTGGATTGTCCTATGTTTGATGTCACCGTTGACAGCTCGTCAATTATTATTTGTTGGGGTGGACTAATTGGCACTGAGATTGTCGTGGACATTAATGGGTCTGGAATTGATCCTGATGAAATATCTTCTGTAACTGGCAGAATACTTCTTGCAGCATGTGCTTTTGCAAGTACTGTTGGGTGTCTATGCTCGAGATGGCGTTTTAAATTCGTAGTGGCACCACCTTTAAATGATAATGTTCCCTTACAAAGGTCACATTTAGCTTTCAAATCATTAATGACCGTAAAATGAAGACCTGACTCCGTTTTTTTGAGTTTCCGCTCATTATTTGGTTTTATCTTATTTTGAATTTCTTTGAAATTATTCTCGCAGAATTAAAAGTATTCAGTAGATAAATACAACACCTCTTTCAATAATTTGACGCAAGAATCGGAATTTTTGTATTCTACATAAAGCGTAGGATCCATAAGATTTTTAATAATTTCCGTTATATTGGAAGCCAACGGTCACAAGGATCATTTTCTAAAACTAAAGTTGGAAACTATTTCATTAAAAGTGATGATCGTGAGATGTACGTTTCTCGTTTTATTCTATTTAACATCTTTGTGATAAACTTACAATAAAAATTGTGTTCTGTCTTAAATAAACAAATTTTTATAAAAATCTATATCCACTGCCGTAGAATATAAAATTTGGAATAACATGGACCACCATGGCTTTATGTTTCATAATTAAATCCAGCTGTGAGTCTCTTATCATTATGACCTTTAGTGGTATTGAAAAAGAAAATATATATTTATGGGCCTGTTGTTGATTATGACTTTTGTAATACATATCCGTTATATCACAAACTGTTACTATGGCATTTTATTTCAAATGTTCAGATCGGATCTTTCTTAAAACTTCACTCGACGCGAGGTGTTGAGTATTTCCTTTTTCGGCCAAATTAATATCAAAGTTTTTTATCGCATCTATCTAATTGACAGTTATGAGGAATTTTATGAGCAAGTTCGCTTTTTATTTTCTCTCTTGTTTCCCTCTTATTTGTTTAAATAATTTACAACCTGAATGGAACTCCACATCATTCCCTTTAAAATAAACATGAAGTCTGGCTTACATATATTTACTTAAATTGCCATAAATTATAACATTTTTCTGGAATGTGTTTGCCCGGTGCAACCAGTTTACCAATTTTTAACGTTCTAGTAAATGCAATTCTAATGAGTGATTCATTTGTTAAATTCACTTTTAAATTTAAACGCAAGCAAAGTTTCTTTAAAAGTTTAGGTGAAATTGTTAAATTCTTGTTATTTGCTCTTATAAATTTATAATTATATTTTTTACCTTTTTCTTGAACCACAAAAACCAGATTGTTTTACAATAATTTCACAATATCTCTTTCGAGAGAAATGAAACGTTAGTTTAACCCGTTGCCGCAAATGACGGCTATAGCCGTCGAATTTTTGGTGATATGTAGGCAAATGGCGGCTATAGCCGTCCTGCATATTTTAATTAATAAAAAAAGTAACTTCATTCGTACGAAGTGTACTTATGCATTTATTTATTAATTATTCAATAATACATCGAAGATAAAAAAAAATGTAGCATACCAGATACAATATCAATTGTTTTTCGTTTTGATTTTTCATATTTAACAATTCGATATATTTCCGCCTACAGAGACAAATGACGGCTATAGCCGTCTTACTACGTTTGAACAAATGACGGTTATAGCCTTGCTGCCATTGATATAAAACTTAAATATACAAAACTTACAAAAATTATATTTGCATATTAAATAACAATGTAATAAATTGTCTAATAGATAAAAATGGTATATGAAGCTATTAAGAGAGATTAAACATTAATAAATACTAAATCAATTGAAATTATAAGTAATTCAAAATTTAATAACTGTATTAAATGAATAGAGATGAAAATGAGCCCCAATCAAACCATCTAAATTGGGGTTAATATATACTTCAATTAACATATAGAGTGGAACTTTCGAAAAACTACAACATCCAGAATTTATTAAAGCTAAAATAATTGAAACAAATTATATGGGTTATTAGTTCTACATATTCGACAATATCCAAAATTTACGTAAGTAAAAATTATTCAAACCAATAAAATCGACTCGATTTTCGAGATCTAAAAAGGATAGCTCTCTTCTTAGGAATATACAGAATTTATTTAAACTAAAACTGCCCAAACCAATAAAATCGAGTAGATTTGCGAGAACAAAAAATGATACCTATCGCCTCCATATGGAACGGTTCCAGACTCACTTGATTGTGTCAAACTTAAGCTAACGCACATAAAGGAAATTTCTGACAAACTGTACTATATTCAGAATGTATCTAAGTTGAAACTATGCATTAGTTTGCGTGAATTAATTGATTTGACTTACGAGAAAAAAAATAATACCTGTCCCCTTCTTTTGGAAATAGCTCTTGACTAATTTGCTTGTGTCGATCTAAGACTTACATTTCCAGATAGTGGAATATTCCGATAAACACTACGATATTCAGAACTTTGTTAACAAGTTTTTCTCAAACCAATAGAATTTACCAAAATTAAAAAGGAGACTGCTACACAGTATACAATTTTTCCAGTGTGGAAAATATTGTTTTATTTCCATAATAAATTCCATACTATAAAATATCAAAGACACAATTAATTACAATATATTTTGGAGAAAAATAATTGTCTTTCTCTTTCTGTTTCGCGGTAATATTGTTATCAAAGACACAAAAACATCGATTTTGGATATAAATAATTGTCTTTCTCTTTCGCAGTAATATTATTTACTTTTTTAGTTTTGTTTGTATATTGAATCTTTTATTTTCTCTTCTCAGTTTCAAGTTACAAGTCGACGGGTAAATACGCACACGATTGTGCATTCGTGTGTTTTTGTTTATTTTATTTTCTCGTGTTGTTTTAATTTAATAGCTTTTAATTATAACAGTACATTAATTTTATTTCGTTTAATTATAAAATGGTTGCGATCGGATTAGGCTAAAGAGGAAATAAAAAACAGTTTTGCAATGGCATCGCCATTTACATATCTACGCAGTTTTTTTACGTAAAATGTTTTTGTTTTGTTTTTTAAGATGCTGTGTGTAAATCTAACATGTGTATTGGATGACGCGTAAACATGTAAACCAATACCCTACATAGGCGGTTTTTTTAAATTTAACCAAAAAAGGAAATATGTATTAAATATGTGAATAAAAATAGTACAAGAAACAACAATTACAATTAATATTTCTTTTTAATTTCAATAGAAAATTATTATTTGCCTGCGATAAAGTGTGTTAAATTAGTACGCAAATGTATATGGAGTATACCCGAGTTACCAACGAAATTCCACCTTATTTCTACTTGGATTTTTTCTTTTTTTTAGTCGGGGTTCACACCCATACTGGAATTTTTGTGACACTTTTCTTTGGAGGGTAGTACGAATTTCCGTGTACATAACATGGTTCTTTCTATAAAAACAGTTTCTATAAAAACAGATTGGGCAGTCTCAATTTGGAGAGTTTTACTTATTGTATTACATTATAGGCATTTTTTAGTAAACTTTATTATTTCCGGAATTTAATTAAACTAAAATTGAATCGGTGAGTGAAAAAACAATACATGTCCAAAACTTCAATTTTGAGAAAATCAAAAAACTGATTCACAGCCAAACCGTAAATTTTTGGGTGTTGTATTGTATTGCCGAGATGTAGTGTGTATGTTTCTACGTAGAATCGTTAAAAAAAATTACAAAAAGCCTATTATTGGAAAAGATATGTGAGAAAATGTTTATTGGATTTGTACTGTTCCTCCACTCAAATAAGAAAATCATTATGAATTTTAATTTTTTAAGTTTTATTAATTCAATTTAATACAAATAACAAAAAAGTTTTTTTAGAAATTGTAGAAGTTTTTATTTATCTTCATCATTGGCCACTTTCCATGAAATAATATGGTAATAAAACTCCCCAGACATATACTGGAACATTTTTTTAAGGTCGGCTATTTTTTTTCATTCACAGGAACTGCTTCTTCGTACGCTTTTTCTGATGGTAAATGAGGATTAACTTTCGGCTTGATTAACTGAAACGTGCGAAATTAAACCTCCTATGTACTGACTTGTTGTCACGTAGCTGGGTGTTTCACAGTTATAAACAAATTGGCTGTAGTGCGATACACTAAAATTAACACTTGGCTTTTCGGTCGATTTGCAAGTTTTTTTGTAGAAATTTGACCACCAGTTTTTAAAGTCAATAATATCTTTATAACCAATACTAGATAGAGTGAACTTTGTTTTTGTTCTGGCGGCCACTATCATCTCTTCATACTCTTCCGGAAGATAAATACGATCAGCTTTTTTTATAAGTCTTTTAACAGTGCCAAAATCTCGGTCGCAGGGCAAAAAAGAGTGCCCGCGAAAAGGAAAATAGTGGTAATTTTTTGTGAAGCGCTTGGAATAAGCGAGAGTTATTAAAAATCACCATTGTATGGTTCCGATTTTGTCCTGGACACCCGAAAATATGTGGAGTTCTCTTATTTCAGGAGGTATTACTAGTTTGTTATATAATGCAAAACAAAACTGCAAACCTCAACTGGGCCTTTGTGTGCCTGCCCTTCATGGTATGTATAAAAATGTCCTGTATTGTTTTTTAAATTGTGGATTTGAAATGCATATACCCACAATTGTCGGTAGTAAAACATTTCTTGCACAGGTATATGGGGTAAAGGCAGGTTTTACATGTAGTCAAAACTTATACCAATGACATCGTTCCTTTCCGTGCACATTTTTGTTACGGCTTGCATTTGTGTATAGAACTTCTTAGCTCGACGCTTATGGACTAGTAATTCCGCAGCATATACTCTTTTTGCAATGTTGTTTAGATTCGGGTCCTTTAATTTCGATCCAAGACGTTCACATTCGCTACAAACATCAACTTGTGGCCTACCGAACCTTAACGAATAATTTTCATTAAAATACTTCAAATAATATTCGTATTTGACTTTTTTGTTGAGAGTGGGCCACTTTTTAATAAACAAATCGTACATAGATTTAACATTTAACTTGCCGTCGAGATATTTAACCTCTTTACTACTACTATAATGTGAGATCTTACACGGAAATGACTCTATATGTTCTTTTATTTTAACAATATATTCAGAATTTAAAACACGAGGACGATTATTATGTTTGCCTCGTAAATCTATTGGAACTTTACCTTCCTAGACAAATTGGTTTATACTTTGTAGTAGGGAATTTGAAATTACGTGTAAGCTGAGAAATGCCTTTTTACAAACGGGAATTCTACCACCTTGTTTGACCACACTATAAGCGAATGTCACAGATTTTACACAATTTTCACTACTTTTAATTCGTCTTGCTACAGGTTTCGCTTCCATAAGGCCCATTAAGTATATATCCTGTTCATCTTTACTTTTTAGTCCAAGAAACACTGACAAAATATTTTGTTTTTCAACCTGGGTGATATTTTTTGTGCACTTATCGTTACATCTAAAAAAAATAGATATTAGATAAGAAAAGTTACAGTCAATATAATAGTATATCTTACTCCATTTCTGTTATATTTTTCTTGCTAACAGTATTTCCAACAGTATTAACGTATTCTTCACCATGAAGGCGGGCGTTTTTCCGATTGTTTTGTTTCCATTTATCAGGTTGCTTTTTCCGTTTTCTTATGGTTCTTTCAGTAAAACTTTCACTATCGTCACTAGCACTAGACATTTTTCACTTAAAATTATTAATTAATTGCTCTTGAAAAAACACTCTTGATTTGCCAAATGGCAGAATATTAATGAATAATATTGAAACAGAGTAAAAATTAACAGTTATTTGCGGGAATAATATATCATCGTGTTATTTAATGAGTGAAACAACAATACAAACGCCGCACTTGTATTGTTCTTACACTAAATCATAAATTACATAGTCTGATTTTGAAGGCAGTCGAGTGGTTAATGTATTGTTATTAAGCCCATAGATTAGTCTACAAATTTAAAGCATTTTTGGTAATCTAGTTTAAAACGGTGTTTTTGGCGTTTATATCATTCTTTCAATCACCGATTCAATTACTTTTACCGATCGAAATGACTTAATTCGTAAAACTAATGAAACACATTTATTTGAGTTTTTTTAGTTATCACTCAAAATTCTTATACAAATTATTTTAACAGTGTATTTACTAACACTTCTGTTTTTGTTATTTTGTACATACTTCACGGCCTTAAATCTATTAGTGATCTTTTGTTATGTCCTAATTTTTATTCAATTATATATTTTCTCATCTCATTCATTGCATAACTGCTGACGTCAATAAATACTTTCCTCAACTTACGAATAGAAATCTTTTGAAAGGGGCTTCTCCATTTTGCCAACATCTTGCAAAATAAATATCTGTGACCGCTTCTGTTCAAAGCTCTAGATGCAGTAGTGACCATTTTTAAAGATAATAAGTGTAATTTTGAAAATTATGTTTTAAACAGTGAGACAAATTATACAGTAAAGGATCATGAAACCTGCAATCGACATTTTAATGAAATCTTATATCATCAAAGTAAATTTTATGAAGATTTAAAAAAAAATTCAGATTCTTTTTTGAAATAATCATTATTGGACAGAGTGTTCGATTAATGTATTTTACAATCCTAAAATTCTCGAAATAGTTTTAAAAAGTATTTGACCTTTCTACATTTATGGTATAATATTTTGTCCCGTGGAAAATTATTTCGCTACCATAAAAAGACGAATGCAGCAATGCAAGAAACTTGGTAAGCTGCTCTTAAAGCCTCTAAGAATTTTAAAGAGCTCTCAAATAGAAACGATTAAAACGGAAACTTTATAACATTCCAAAAAGGTTTCGAACAAATAAAAGTCGAGCTAGTTTTGATGAAAATAAATTAATAGAAGCTGCTGAAAACGTTAAGTGGAATTTTGGCAGAAGAAGAAAAATGAAGAGATCAAGTGAAGAGAAAAGTATCGAATTTTAATCTAGATACGAATAAGAAATTTGAAAAATAATAAGAAAACAGGAAGCTTAATTGAATGCTTTCCGATAAAAAACAATTTGTGATACACCAAAGGCAATTATTTGTGGCAAAAGAATAAAAATCTTCAGAAGCAAAACGCCGGACCACCTCGCATTCTTTAAATACAGAAAAATGACAATTATTTCTATACTTGTGCCTCTGATTCGTTTATGCAGTGTTGTTCAAAATAAAGCTACTGAAGCTAATTGAATTCATGGAGTTTGTGAATGCATTAAAACTTAAAAATATTCCACTGTCGATATTCCAATTTCGACGCTTTTTGTATAGAAATAAATTATGAAACAGTTGAAACAAAGGCGCGGTATATTGCTTGCCATAAAACAGATAAGGATGTCGATCAGGACGTGCCTATCAATTTAGAGAATTTGGAAAATTTAAGTATATTCGTATTAAACGAATGTTTAAAAGAGCCAGACACATTCTATTGCATTCGCGACACGGAAAATGTTATAATAGAAATAAGTACGAACAATGTGGCTTTTATGTATGTTGAAATAGCAAAAACCGAGGAAATAGCTATGTCGAGCATACGAGTGAATATAGACTATTTTGGACAAATTTACAACTTAACAGTTATATTAGTTATATAAAATCATGTAAACCTTACGTTAGCAAATTATATAGGAATTGTAGTTGGGAAAATAATGACAATTTAATGGAAAACGGAATTATATAACATCAAATATTCGCATACCTCACGAGTATCTACGCACCTACTAATTTATATAAAACGCTCTGGAAATCTATTTACTAATAGTCCAAATAAATAAATCCCTTTTCAAAAATAAAATAAAAAATCCATCTAAAAACTCTAAAAAAAGAAAAATTCCAAAAAAACACAAAATATGAAAACCCAAAAAAATTGTAACGAGATTGTGCCGTTTACATAGCACGGATGGGTGTAAAGCACCGAAGATGACCATGGTCCACCACTCGTTAACAGAAATTATTATCCCACTAGAGGTTCTGGTACGGTCGATTACGCCGGCTAGGACTCAGGAGCAGATGGGATGGGAAATCCAGAACATAGAGGGATCTGTGCTGACCGTAAAAGTAAGATGGGAACCAGCTATAGCCTACACGACTTACCTAACCTGCATACTCACCTCAGCAGCATCCCCATCTCAATCGCACTTTCATTCATATTTTTGAATGTAATCACTCGACAGATGAAAAAAAAAATGCGCGATTCCAATAAATTTACAATTTCAATTATATTGATCATAAAACCCCAAACACGCACAAATACTCGTTTACCCTTTACAGATATAAGTAATTTAGCCAGCTAAACCTATACTAAAAATTATCCTTAAAACTAGCATTAATTTTTCAAAATACAACCGTGGCGTGGAGGAACACCAGGAGAATAAATAAAAATACGATAAGCGAATCCGCACGCACCACGGGTAACAATTTTATCCGAAATTTTTAGATCCAAAAGAAATTTTTTTAAATTAATTCCGGGCGATAAATATATTATAAAAGTAGCATATAGATATAATGTAATATAATATAGAAAGTAAATAATATAAATAAAAGGTACTTAAATAAATTTTTTATGACTCCAACTGCATGTTGAATGTCTTACATACAAAAAATTAACTTAATAGTACAATTTAATTTACCCGCGTGCTTTCCAAATATTGTGGCGTGGGTTCTACAAAATTTTGTTTTTTTCGGTTAACAGATTATTAGGGTTTACCGTTATCTAGTACTTGTCTTACGATAACCCCATCACTTTACTAAATTAAACTTCCGTTAAAGTTACCTTCTATCCATATACCGTTAAAGTTACCTTCTATACTATACTGCAGTGCTAAACATGTTTTACATAACTACAAAAATTGAGTTTTGAGAAAATCGAAGTTAAAGTTTTGAAACAATTTTTTGACATAAAATCAAAATAAACCACTTTAATTGATTTATGACGATAATTTATTGATTGTTGCACTATTTTTAATCAATTTGAATCATAAAAATGAATTAAATATATATATATATATATATATATATATATTAGACGAAAACGACAAAATAGTTTCTTATGTTAAAATATCTGTATAAAAAAATCCACACATACTAATCAATAATGACTTATTAACCGCCAATGCGTTTATATTTCGTAACGCAAGTGTTTTTGATTTTTCATTAATAAACATTTATACCTTATCTACCATTAAAGGCATTTTTGTTTAGTTTTCCTCCAATATAACACTGAAATTAACTCAAGAATTATAAGCGTATTGTTTCATATTAATTCTCTGGTATTCAGTATAATGTGTAGATCCAAATTCAAGATACTGCAATTTTCAGTTGATTTATGGTTGTTTTATTTTTCCAGGATATACAAATATCATTCTGGTAATTTTTAGAAGGGCTTAAATTAATTTTGTGATTTATAAAATTGTAATTAAATTAAAACAATATAAATTTTAATTTATATTTTTATTAAATTTCAAATAAATTCACCATATCATAATATAAAAATTAAATAATAAACAAATATAAAAATTTTAAATATGTAATAAATAAAATATTGAAAATAATAAATAAAACATTTGGTTTATAAATAAAAATTCATTTCACTTATAAACAACGTACAATAATTTACTGGATGTCGTTCACCGGATCGCTAATAGGGAGATTATTCCAAAAATCATGCCGGTTTTTCGGCAATAATGGCAATATTTCTTTAATAATTTCCTCGTGGTGTTTTGAAGTAACTCCTTTAGAATATTTCTTTTTTTCCGGTAGCAGTAAACTATTCTTTTCTACTGAGGATTTTAAAAACGAGAGCTGAATAAAATCGCCGTCATATTCTGAACTATAGAATAAATTACTATGGCCTCGTTTAAATTTTACTCTAACCATATCTTTTAGATATGGGCGTGGTTTTTTTTTAATTTTGCTTGTGAAGAGCTATCGGGCCAAATAAAAAAATCGTTTTCAGTCATGACCTCTACAATGCAATTGCCTTTGCTCGATCCTTTTACAGCTTCGTAAAAGTCATTGAAATCATAGGTCTTTTTTTGCCGTTTTAAGCTTAGCTCCACTTGGTGATGGAAGCTGTCCGCGGACATAAATGTATGTCCCGGTTCGAAATATTTTAGCTCAATTTCTTCAGCAATAATCTGGTTTGTATTGATCATTGTTACTAAAAACGAGAAAAGTGTCCAATTTTTATTTTGCGCTGCGCAGTTATCTAACCATAATATAATGCTCTTTACGTCACGATAGTGTATAAAAAATTTATAAAAGGCGGAAATTATATCTTCCTTTTTGCGACCCGATGTGGCTTCGTGCCATATTACAGCCATTGGTTTTTTATTTTTGTTCCATTTTCCGGTGGGCACGAAACTTTCATTAAACGCCACTATCCGTTTCGTAAATAAAATTCGTTTATACATTTCCTTACGAGGCAGCATTATGACCTTTTGCAAATCGACAGATAAACAGATCTGGGTTGGACTCCAAGGCATACTTTTGCAAAGCTCATAAGCTTGTCGGCTTTTAAACGACCTAGTTTTATGGAGGTTAAAATCGGAACAAATAGCACATTCTGGATAACAATTTTGGTGTTCTGATCTGATGTTGTTATAAATTGTACAAGTTTCACACTCCTCATTCCCTAACGCAGCAAAGCTAATATTGAGCTCTTTTATTATATTTCTGTAAGTGTCGTAAGAACATATAATTGTCGGATGAGACACTTGAAATGAATCAAACATTAATTTGATCGTGACATCCGAGGGTAAATACCTTTTATTTGGCGAGTGTTCACGGCGGTAGTGCGAGATGGTCGGATTGAATGATTCGACGTGCTTTTTAATAATTTCTTTATAAGCAACCTCTCTTGCATATTTTTCTCGTTTTTCTACCGTAGGTACATTCTTCTCACATTGGATACGTTTTAAAATGGTGTTGTTGTTTTTATTGTACCCCAGAGTTGCCAAAAAAAAAGTTTGACATACATCTTGTACTTCCTGGTGCTCGTTATGTAGCGAATATTTCAATGTGTATTGCCTTTTCGCTGAATTAACCGTTTTTCTAGAAACGGGTCTTTTCGATGTTAAGTTTTTTTACAAAATTTCCTTGCTTTCCTTGCTCACACCAAGTCATTACCCAAAACATATCGTTTATCTTTTGACGACCGATTTTCGATATTTTAGTAGTGCAAAGTTTTTTGCAGGACGATGCGCATGGTGGTTTTAGTTGGTGATCATTCCTTCGTTTCGGCTTTAATAAATTAGTTCTTTCGCTTTTCTTTATACAAAACATTCTTCTGCATCTTGGATTACCCGCTTTAGTTAAAGATGTCTTAATTTTGGTTATATCTAGTAAAAAATATCAAAATGTTTATAAGCAAAATCTAAAATTGTAAACTATTCATTAAAAATATCATTTACCATATATTTCGTTAGATAAAGAATATGACTGGGAGTTATGCTGGTTTTGAGCCTGATTGTTTTCATTTTCTTCTAAATATTCAATTTGAAATGAGTTATCAGATACTTGATTGTCATCATGCGTGAAAACATTTGGTATTGGCGATTCTAGTAAGCTATCGTTTGTAACTTCCTCAGATTCAAATAATGGTACACTCTCGCACTGAATTATCAGTCCATCCTTATAATTTGTTTCAATACAATCAGAATAATTTTTTATTAAGAGCGGGTCACTTTTTATTATATCTAAAAGTAATGATAAATAAATTAGATTTGGTAATAAATACATTTTGAAATATAAAAATATACAACTCATTATCACTTACCACTTGTCTGGTTTGTTGAAGAAGATGTTTCTGAGTTAAGTTGGCTCTCAGCCAGATTTTCTTCATCTTCTTCTAAATATTCAATTTCATATTATTCGTTTTCTTGACAGTGATCGCGTACGAAAATTTTACTTGACGTTGACGGTTCAAGTACACATAAATCTTCTTTCATAGCTTCTTCAGATTCAAATAATGGTGGACTATCGCAGTGCAAGTTTTAATTATAACTTGTATTAATATAGTTCGCTTCACTTTTTATTAATAACGGGTTTTTATAAACACTATTTGTTGAGCTTTCGTTATTACTTGAAACTATAATAATTTCGCCATCGGGCTCAACGATATGGCAATCGTTCTCGTCCTCCTCATACTCTGCGAATAACAAACCAATTGTATCCATAGTAGGATTAATGGAAAACTTAACTAACTTGTTCTATTTTTAGATAATTTACACTTATATAAATTTTCGTATGTCCAAACTAGACAACATCACAAATAATACTGAAATAAAATTGAAACGTAGAGGTAAAGGAAAAAAGGAATAAAGGGAATTACCTGTTTACTCGAATTTATGCTTATAAATAGCAAACAAATTTATAAAAATATATTTAAATATTATTTTTATTAGTTTTAATAAAAAATAAATAATTATAATTATTTTATATAATGTTGTTAAATCAGTTGTCGGTTTATGTTTTTTACAGATAAAGTGTTTTTAATTCAAACTCCCACAGATAAGGCATTTTGTTTTAGATACGTTTTATTTTTTATTTAGATAAGGTAAAATTTGCAGTAGTTAAGTTAATAATGCTTAAAGCAGAAAAATAATAACACATAAGTCAATTTCACTGAAATATATTAATAACCTTAAGTGTAATTTTCATTAAAGCTGCTAAATAAATTTGACTTAACTTACATGTTTGAGGTAAAATAACCTTAAGTGTAGAGCAGTTAAGGCGTTTATATTTCAAATTAAGTAGTTAAGTCGTTCTTGCTTAGATAATGCCAATATTTGCAGCTAAACCAACTTTTATATTGTAAAATTATGCATTTACTAGTTCCGTTTTAATTATATTTATTAATTTAACATATAGAGAATATAAATAGCTTTCGATTAGCATCATTAACTCAATTTGGCCAAAAATGTAGCTATGGAAATTATGTTTAGTACGGCAGTATAGATAAATCTATCATGAAGCGTGAGGTCTTTCACGAACGCATAAAAAAATCACTTCCACGAACGCGTTCTTTACCACTTTCGAACTTCGAGAGGTTTTACAAATTTTTTCCAAATCTTATGTATTTTATAGTTTTTATTATTATTTTTTGCTTTTTTTATTTATTCGGTCCAATAAACGACCATAATTCGATAAATTGCACAATTATTTTTTTTTCCAATGATAGTTATAATAAAAGCGTATTGTTTTCGAGAAATTTCACGTGTCGTCCAACAAATTTTACAATCTTTCTTACGAAATTTTATATTTATCTTAATTAGCGATAATAAACGACCGTATCGTTGAAGCTCCAAATTTACTATCCCGCCCTAGATTTTTATCTTCCGTCATTTCGATTTTTTTATTTTTATTCCGCCAAATTGAGCCTACCAAAAAAAATTATTATTATTTTTTTCCATCTCTTTAATTTTAATAGCAGGCAATTATTGCCTTCCGCGATCCAACGCAACCGAACTTGTTCAGCAGTTTGAGTATAAAAAAAAAATCTGCGTGTTAACACTATGACAGTCGATTTTTTTTCTTTTTTTTTGTTGTTAATCTCGCATTCTGAATACAATTACTTAGAACGACCCGCGGCGTAACAAAATCTAAAACACAAAAAAAAAACACAAACAAAAGCCAAAAACTGAAAAACACACACAGTCACACAAAGGTGAGCAAAGTCGTAGATTTATACGTCCACGTGGTGTTACATGGGTAATGCGAAATGGATCGGACACCGTACTAGATGACATTAGTAAGCATAATCAAACAAAGGCTATGTTTAATTATCTTATTTCCATAAAATATTCTTAATGCTAGTACGCACAAGATAAGCCGCGATATAACCATTGCTTTATATAATTAATACATAAATTGATAATTACATAATTATTAATTCAATACCTAATTTATACATAAACTGAATAGGCCGTTCCTATATAGATTTATTGCGCCAATCTCAACATAGGTCATCATGTTGTGTCGAAATCAGCAGAGATAGATGACGACAATTCAGTTTGCTGGCAACCATTAATTCAAATCTTGGACTTCTTCTTTAAAATAATTCGGACATTGACACATATGACCCCATAGCGCCAATCCTAACATACGGATGGCCTTGGACTTTTATTAAGGTAGTACTTGTTATGTCAAATCGATATTATATGAGATCGGCTACGATACCTTAGCTTCCAGAGTGCTATTCGTTTAAATATAAAATGTATATTCTAGAGGATATAAGGTTGTGTGAAAATTCGAAGAGATCGGTCACGACACCCATGGTTCCCGGGAATCATTAATTTAAATCAATAATTTCATTCATAACCCGGGGTATCCACTATGAAATTTTACTGAAATTTTATTTCATGGCTATTATAATTGTATGTGTTTCTTTCCATGTATTAATAAATTTCTTTGGCCATTTTGTTTTCATGAAAATTTCTGCTAATGTCAAAAACAATTTTACTTAGCTAATTCTAAAAAACACTAGTTACTACTAGAATTAATGCGGTGAGATTTTGGCTTGAAATAATTTGTTATAAAAAATATTACAATAATGGAAATTAATTTGAAAGTAAGAACTGCAAATTCAAGCAATAAATAAAATAATAAAGTTTTTTACATCTAGGTGAGGTTACCAAGCCGTTGGAAGTTTGGTTTCGAACTAATGATATCGAAATTAAATAGTAAAATTAAATTAGGTCAACCCATGTCTCTAGAATTTATCGCATTGTCAGAATGTGATTCGTTTGAATATTGAGATGATAGATTTTATATTATACTACTGTCTTTTTTGGTTTTATGACCTTGTCGCAGACGATTCCCTTCGAAGAAGCCAGTTTCATCTTGGTGTAAATGTGATGATTGTGTGGCTTCTTCTTCATATAAATCATTTACTTCATTATTTCAATCTAAAAAAAATATACATTACACAAATAGAAAATTCATATCATTAAAAACGTCTTAAGTCATTTTGCAAATCCGTCATCGTTCGATTGAATACTTCCAATGATCGTTTATGTGCCATTATGCAATCGTCCCAGATGATGATTTTGCATTCTTGCTATACGTTGGCCATCGCCGAGTTCTTGAAAATTGAGCACACTTGCTTGTCATTCGTGTGGATATTCATCGACATTTTCAACGCAGAATGTGCCGCCCAGCTGCAATGTGGCTGCAATTCCCGATGATGCAACGGCTAACGCTGTTTGAGATCTCGAGCGAATTGTGGCCAAAAACAATGAAATCAGAAAGGTTTTACCTATTCCACCGGGAGCATTCAAAAACGGAACATTCGTTCGTACTATTTGGCTCATTGAATCTCGATCGTACACTTGCTCTCGTTGCAATTCACGATTAAATGCATCGTGCATCGAACTAATTGGTACTGGCAAACCAATACCATATGTGGTAATCCACGCTTCTGCCACTCTACTGAGTACATCCAACAACGAGGCTGTCCGAAAACCATCTATTTAACGACGAAGTCCATTAGCGTTCTGAGTTTTTTTTAAACACACGCTTGAGCACACGTTTTTGATTAAATTACAAAACATTGAATTTTAAAATTTTATATTTGTACTACTACAATTTGTAGCGCCGAACATAACTATTTAATTCCGAACATAACTATTTATTTTATTGATTTTTGTGAAGATGATATCTTCAATGTCGTGGCAGGATTACTTAGATTAAGGTTAATTGGGTGTATGAACTGATTACGGAATTAAATTCCGTTACAACATGGAAAAAATACAAAATTTCTTAGAAACCAAAATTAAATTTTCTACGAGTTTTTCCGGAAGTTCCCGAGTTTTTCACCTAGATTTTCCAATTTTTCTCTTCTAAAAGACCATCTGGATCGGATACGTGCAAAATTCCGTACAAAAAGTTCATTTTCCGACTGTTCCGGTGCATCTTCCGAAAATTTTCTTTCGTATGAACCATCTCCTGGCAATAGCGAATACAGATTGAGCCAAATCGGTACAGCCATTCTCAACTAATGAGCTAGAAAAAACAAATTTAATTTTCTTCGGGTTTTTTCGAAAGTTTGAGTTTTCCATTCCGATTTTCCAATTTATTTCTTCAAAAAGACCACCTGGATCGGATACGTGCAAAATCTCGTACAAACACATCATTTTTCGATTTTCCGGCAAAATTGTCTATTATAAGAACCATCTCCTGGCAATTGCGAACACAACAAAAAATGATTTCGCCAAATCAGTTCAGCCGTTCTCAACTGATGCTATAGATTTTTATAAATATATAGATAGTCAAAAATTATTAGTAACCCGGACCCAATCTGAGCACTCGTAAAAAATTTCCCGCATTTGGAACTCATCACAATTGATTCTTAGTACTTGGAAACCCCTTACCCAGTTATATTCGACTATATGAAACCCTTGAACAGATGTGAAAATAATTTTAATAAAATCTCTGATATCAAAACATCATTTCTACAAATAAATTCTAGCAAATTGTTATTACGGTTATAAATACATACATATGCATATGTGTAGCTACTCGGTATATCTTGTTGACTTATGCAAGATCAACACAAAAATTTATTTTCACTTCAAGTCTATATTTTGATTGGATACAGGAAGTATTTTTGAAATGATTAAATCTAAGCGAATAAAAATTCATACTAAATCAGAACTGAAAATCGGAAACCATTCAAAATATTGTTAAAACAGCAAAATACGAAAGGAAAACATTACAGTACAATTTCCTAGAGTACAGTAGCTAAATGGTATTTTGGTAAGAGAAAAATCCTTATTTTTTCTATCCGGTTAGTAGATTAGGTTGGATTACATCTATTTAACGTGCTTTACCAACAATTTTCACATTCGGAAAAGACTAACATGAGAAATATAGCACAATCAAAGATTTTTATTGTTTGAGTGGAATAACAAAAAGATGGTTGGGCACTCCTTTCTCGGGTTGGTGAAAAGATAATCCTAAATTCAATAATGGTTATTATTATTATTGTATTGCTAGGAAATTGTCTCTTTCAAAAAATAATTTTAAAAAATATTTTCATTTATATTCGTAAGGGTTCTTTTTATATTTTATTTTAGAATTGTGATGTAGCTTTAAATGTCTTTAGATAAAAACAGGTCATAGGGATTTTTTATTTTCAAATATAAATAGGAATTTAATGGATGTAATCTAAAACATGGGAACATAGTTTTCCAATATCTAATGCAGTTTGCGAAACCAACTAGCTATAACGTGATATGAATCGAGGCAGATATTACATTTTGTGTAATTGAAGCCTTTTAGTAGTAGTACGTTATATAAACAACATTCGGATAATTTAAGTGAATCGAAATTGAATGGTGTAAGGTTTGTACTGCATTACTTTCTTTTAAGCTAAGTTTACGAGAAAGGATTTTACTAAGGTACACACGAGCTTTTCGCTATCTATTTCTCCTCAAGGACCGGAAGCTGCTATCTAAAACAAAATAAAAAAAGAAATAAATTCTTGTTATTAACGCGGAATTCAAATCACTTATCTGATTGTGGCAAGAAAACGTCAAACGGGGTTTATCCAATTTGCTCTTCTTACGCGCAATTGTAACCATTGAAAGAATTTTGCATTTAATCAAAATAGATAATGTTTAAAAAACGTTAAACGCGAGTCTAACACATCAAACAGCTGATGAAAATTTTGTTCACAAATACTTTGACAATTCTGTGTTTTGTGGTTAACTGAGAAATTGAGTTTTATCAGAGAATTTCAGTGCGGCAACGGTTATATAAGTCCCTGTAAATCCCTTCATGGGATGTGAAGGCCAGAGAGAGAGAAACGGTTATATAAGCCAGTACCGAAAATATATTTTAAATAATGGATCGTAATCCCTGAAGAATCTTGTTGCCATACACGACTTCAGAGGTCTACGCAGTTATAAGTAACCGGCTTAGCCCAGGATTTGAGTAAAGGATAAAATAAAAATCATTATAAACCATGTCTACTGTAGAGGCCCCTGAATGACCTAACCCCTAACGCGGTCAAAAAAATACGCCAAAGTTTGCGAAACTGCCGGAGTGCCCCCTAGTAGCTTGTATGGTAGTCTCCGGATGGACAACACGTGATGGATCCATCACTTTATCCTTGTGTTGACAACACGATGGGGTGAAAAGAAGTAATGAATCCAACCTGCAGAAAAATAGAACACCGACACGAAGTTGAACCCGACGCTCTACTACCGACCCATAATATTTGTAGTAATTCATTTAAGAATTGTAACAAACAAAATTGTAACACAAATTAGAAAAGATCCAGATAACACAAAACGGTAACACACGATAACATCGCTACCAAATAGATTAGTGCTTCAGCTCTCGATACCAAATTCACATGTATCACACGAAAAAAAATTGGAAGGAAGCCGGAAGGTGATATTGCTGAATGACAACGCTCTTCCACATACAATAAAATCAACCCAGGAACTCGTTTTACAGCATGGTACGTATTCTTCGGACTTGGCTCCCTCTGATTACTACTTATTAAGATCGATGTCATCATATGGCAGAACCAGAGATTCACGAAAGTTGAACATGTGTAAAAATGCATGACTATTTTGCTTCGAAAGTTTTTATCGCGAAGGCATTCGTACCATTACCTGGTAAATGGCAAAAGATCATAGATAGTGATGGCGAATATTTCGATAAAAATGATCTTTGTAACAATTATATTTTCAATAAAGTTGAATTTGATCAAAAAAAGCAGAGTTTCTACTTGCACACCTAATAGATTGAAACACTAACACACGTCGAAGCGAAAAAACAATTATTGTAATAGTAACAATTATTTGTAACTCCGTTACAAAAACTCCTATTCCAAGAAACAACACAAAACGAAATATTAAAACTAATAAGTAGAATAAAATCTCAATATGGAACAGAATGGTATATAGACAAATCGGATTCATTAGCCGTGTTCCAATGACATGAGTAAACTACTCACAAGTACTTGTATCTACTGGCATCTACTCATACTCAAATGGTGGTGTACATGACAAAAGTAGTTACGCATAAAAATTTCGCTAGGGTATTTTAGTTAAAAAATCCAAAAAATAGATATTTGAATTATTAGGTTATTTTGACCTGTCATTTTATGTTTATATTTGTGTTTTCCAGATATAAAATTTTTGATTTAAGCAATAAATTAATAAATTTTATCTTGAAAATAGATAATTCTAATTTTAATGCAGTGAGTTTTAAATAAATCATTAAAGTTATTATTGTTTAATGTTAAGGTTATTTTTCAAGTTATTGATGATAGTAGCAGCGGAAGCAGTTTACTATATTCTTCGGAAACAAACCAAATTAACTCAGCAAAAATGAAGGGCTTACCTAGAGTAATTGGAGCAATAGATGGCAGCCAAATCAGAATTAATCCTCCCAGAAACAACAAAGAAGTGCGATTATAATCGAATTATTATAATCGAAAGAAGTGTTATAGTATACTTTTACAAGGTATAGTGAATGCCGAAAAAAAATTATTGATATTCATTGCGGTGAACCGGGATCGATGCGCGATTCATACGAAAATCTACGTTTTATTGCCGTATTAATGAGGATCCATCATTAGTTCTTCCCAAAAGCGTTTTACTTGGAGACTCGGCGTACGCAAAATGCAGTTACATAGTGCCACTCTTTAAAGATTTTGAAAATTTGAATACAAAACAACTAAAGTTCAATTACCTTCATTCAGCAACTAGAATTGTTGTCGAAAATGCTTTTGGGTTACTGAAGGGTCGGTCGTAGATTGAAATTTTTCGAAAGTCCAAATTTAGGGTTTATTACCAATTGTGTCGTAGCTGCTTGTGTTTTGCACAATATACGTATGTATCGCAGAAAATGATTATTGTGAAATCAAATATTTAGATGACGAAGTTCCAACAGCAAATGATACACGCACTGAACAATCAAATAGTAGTAGTAGTGCCCGCAATGAAATGTTTAATTATATGGATAATAACAATTTATTGAATTAATTTCATTTGCACTCGTACGTTATAAATATTTCATGACAAAATTCTTTTGGTTTTAATTTATAGTCACTGCCTCGTTGCAAAAAGATATAAAATAACTTAAAACTAATTTTTTTCGTTCTTTCCGATCCTGTCCCTTGTTTTGTAAATATTTTTCTAGCAAAGCAGTCTTCTTTCTTTATTCTGCAATTGTTTCATAAAATGTTTGCATAATCAGGTCGATTCAATATAGATCTTCTATTCTCAATATCTTCTATTCTTCTATATTTGTATATGAAAATTATTAAATGTTGAAATAGAAGGAAAAATAGAAGAATTGCTATTCATATTAAAAATAAACAAATTTTTTGATTTTTTCGCTTAGAAGGTTTTTACTAAAAATAATGCGACCATACGAAATAAAGAAATTTTTGACTGTTGTAATGTTCTTTTCAAACATTTGGTTTGTTTTATAAGTTATCTAACCGTTTCTTGATTTGAATTTCAAATAACTACCGACTCCGAATATTTTTCAATATGATACTATGTGTGATTCTAGATGGCTTTGATGTATATGCAACAATTTACGTTTCTAGCAATTATATTTTTTGAGTTGTTAAGGATAAAAAATAATTAAAATTTCATTTTGACGTTTAATGTTCACGTCGATACAATGAATTCTTCTATTCTTATTGAAAAATCTTCTTCACTAAAACAGAAGAAATCAAAAATAGAAGAATCTTCTATTTTGCTATTCAGTGTAGCAGTGGGATTGTAATCTTCTATTTTTATTATTGAAAGTTCCAAATCGAATTGTTTTCTTCTATTTTTATTTTCATAAAGTATGCCGTGCTAAAATTTCATGGAAAAAAACTCAATGGGGTAGATACTCGATCATCTAGCAAGCAAGCAATTTGCTACCCGAAATCCTGGCTACTCAATCAATTTTACCAAGGAAATTTGAATTTCAAATTATATTTTTCATACAATTCTTGTTTATTTTTGCAATAGCACAGTAACATTTGCGGCTTCAAAAATGAACAGCTAATTTTTGTGTTGTTTTACTGTGTAATTGCAAAAATAAACAAAAATTGTATGAAAAATATAATTTGAAATTCAAATTTCCTTGGTAAAATTGATTGAGTAGCCAGGATTTCGGCTGGCAAATTGCTTGCTTGCTAGCCGATTAAGTATCTACCCCAATGTGCATATCCATACTACGGTAACTTGAATCCGGTAACTACTTCGTTTCTTTCCCCTTTATCTATAAATAATTTTTATTTTATAGGTAAAGGGAAAAGAAACGAAGTAGTTACCGGATTCAAGTTACCGTAGTATGGATATGCACAATGAGCTTATTTTTAATGCGCTAGTAGATGTCACATCCCCAACTTTACCAGCGCATTTATGCTGTGATATCTTTTTCTGCAAATGTATAAATTGCCAGGTGTCTCAACAGAATTTTCTGGTGGGGCGATGGTTATTTGGACACCGTCAATAGCACTGATTATATTCCTCATTCCATATTTATCCTGAAACGTGTCAATGGAACATTACGAAATTTTATAAATTAATAAATATGATACATTTTTTTCATACCTTGATTTGTTTCTAGTTTTTTCTAAAATAGTTGTAGGCAATGTTCTGTGCTTTGGCACCAAATATTTGTTTATAAGGCAAGTTACATTGTGAATACATCTTGACACACTAGGTTGTTACAGGTCCAACACATTGTTGCTACCAACGGAAGCTTGATAGCTTCCTTGCCCACAAAAAATGCAAAGTAGCAAGCACCTAAGTAATAAGACTCATTTATGTACCCTAATTGCATTTCCAAATAATTAATACATACTTGTAATTTAAATGGTATTGAGTTGAAGCTGGATTTTGCTACTAAATCGGTTACAAATATCACAACAATTCCCTTTTGCAATCAAAAGTACTTGTGGAATACACTATCAATAAGCTGAAACGGATCCTTGTTTATTCTTATATCCTTCAATCTCATTTTTGGTTTCTGTCTACAAAAATTTATTTAATTAATTTTTATTAAATAATTAATAAATTTACTTACGAACCAATACGCTTTTGGCGGATTCTTTCACTTCGCATTAAACAAAAATTCATTTTTAAATTGTGAAGATTTAATCAGAACACAACCCGCTTTTGATAACAATCGAAAAAAATCTATTTCTTCTTGTCATAAAAGTCTCATTTTTATATCTTCTATTTTTAGTCAAAACCTTCAAACGAAAAAATCAAAATAATTGTTTATTTTTAATATGGAATAGCAATTCTTCTATTTTTTCCTTCTATTTCGACATTTAATAATTTTCATACACAAGTATAGAAGAATAGAAGATATTGAGAATAGAAGATCTATATTGAATCAAATTACATATTTTGTATAAAATTTGTACCTTTAAAATTACCCTTACCACAACCCATAACAAGTTGAAATATAGTTTGGGAACAGATGCTATTTGGAATAACTTATATTCATAAGATTAATGTTGAAATTTAAATGGGAACACAAGATATGGGCCATCAAAGTCTAAATATGAACCCACGAAGAGTGTGAAGTTTTGACATTTATTTATCGTAACCGTTTTAAATTTTATCTTGGAGTGCAATTAGAGAATGCGAATATTGCAAAAAAAGGCAAGATAAATTATCGTTTACACGTTTACAAATTATCTTACTGCTTAGAGAATTAGGGCACAGTTTTGGTTTTGTGTAATAATACATTTTTGACATTATAGCAACAGCAAATAGAAGAAAAAAAAATCGATTTGGAACTTTCAATAATAAAAATAGAAGATTAGGATCCCACTGCTACACTGAATAGCAAAATATAAGATTCTTCTATTATTGATTTCTTCTGTTTGAGTGAAGAAGATTTTTCAAGAAGAATAGAAGAACTCATTGAATCGACATGAATATTTCCTTTTAATTTCTATTAGTGTTTGTTTGCTGGAATGTTGATGCTGCCTCTTCTACTTTTTTGACAGCCCTGAAAAATGTGGTTCGGCTATGTCCACATCACTACTTACTGCAGATGTCATTGGAGCAGGTTCCGGTTGGATTTCCATACCAACAGAAACTGAATGGGGAGAATTCTTATTTGGATTATTATGAAATAATTCCTCCATATCCCCCATATACAAAAATTTAGTAGCCGTGGTGCCTGTTGCTCGGAATTTTGCATTTTTATGGGAACGCTGAAGACTGTTAAAACATTTTCCCAGAAATATTTTTTGATTCTAATGTTAAAATATCCCCATAACCTACTGCCATACACACTGATCAATGCTTTCTCTTCGTTATAAGTCCAATTTTTAGACATTGAATTAAATTATAATTTTATTTTTTGAAAAATTGGCAACTCACTATCAAATCACAAAAACAACACAAAATTATGTTAGGTTTTGTTTTACTGCTGTCATATAAATTTGCGTTCCATTGAGCATCTGCTCACAAGTACTTATGAGTAGTAAATTGTTTCCATTGGTACACAGTCATTGTTGTAGTTCGTTGTGTTCGTTCCGCTCCTTTTGCTCGGTATTTTTTCTGCAGTATTATTTTATCAGTTCTTTGTTGATGAAAAAATTACAGAACAATTTATTTCACCTATCGCCAGAAAATCGAAGATTTTGAGTTTTCTATTTTGGTGTTTTGGAGTTTTTCATAAACAAAAATAATGAAAAATTCATAAACAAAACATCAAAAGACAAAATGAACAACGTACTTGACTACAAAATAAAAATAGCGAAAAAGGGTCTGCCTGTTTATACTATTATATATCATGTCGTCTCTTTCTTGCCATGTTCCTTCGGTAAAAAAGTTGAAGATAGATCAACTTGATATGATATGATATTTTACAACGCAGGGCAGCGGTTAAGTTGGTACCCTATAACATACTACATGCGATTTAGTATGTCCAAGTCCATAGTTGATACATTCCTTTGGTGACGCAGTAACTGAATGACTTGAGCACATGCACTACTACTACTGCATTCGATTATCACTTAATCACCCAAGAATTGTATCAACTTGAAACAAGATTCGGTGGCCGAACTGACTATTCTACGTGGTTCTCTAATTCTACAGGTTAATGATATGTTTTAGATTCTAATAATAAAAGAACCACAAGAACAAACTGCCGTTATACGAGGGTATATCAAAAAGTCTTGCAATATCATATGAAAAAAAGGAGTGAGTGAGACAACAATATATTTTTCAAAACCATTTTTTGTCGCGATGAGACTTCTAGAAGAACATTTCGATGTAAATTTTACAGTTCGTTTGTTTTTGTCAATTTAGTAACACGTGTTTTGAATTTTTCTTAAAATGAATGAAATTGAATATCGCGCCGTTATTAAATTTTTCTTTAAAGATGGACGAAATGCATTTATATATTCAAATATGTATCAAAAGTTTACGGTGAATCTGCACCATCATATGCCACAGTAACAAGGTGGGTAAAATTATTCAAAAGTGGTCGGGAGTCATTAGAAGACGACAACCGTTCGGGTCGGCCAGCAGATGCTATTAGCCATGAAAACGTAATTTTGGCCGAATCTATTGTATGGGAGGACTGGCGTATTTCTGTTCCGCTGTTAGCGTGAAGACTTTCTCTTTCATACGGTACCACATATACTATATTACATGACCACCTTCACATGTCGAAAGTAAGTGCGCGATGGGTTCCCCGTTTGTTGAATGCAGAACAAAAAAAAACGCGTGTTCAAACTTCAAAGGCGATTTTAGATATGTACAAAGAAGATCTAGAAAATTTCTTGGATAACATAATAACAGGCGATGAAACATGGCTTCATCACTGGGATCCGGAATCCAAACAAGAATCGAGGCAATGGATTAAACGTAGTGAACCACCACCAAAGAAATTCAAAACTCAACCGTCTGCTGGTAAGGTTTTGGCAACAATTTTTTGGGATGCTGAAGGAATTTTGATAATCGATTATATGCCACCGAAAACCACAGTCACAGGCATATATTACGCAGAGGTTTTGCGAAAATTTAAAAAAGCGATCCGGGAATAACGGCCAAGGAAAGTTAGGAAAAAAATCTTACTTCTTCACGACAATGCACCAGTGCACAAGGCTAATATTGCTCAAGCTGCATTAAAGAACTGCGGCTTCGTGGAAATTCCGCATCCACTGTACAGTCCAGACTTGGCACCCAGTGACTATTTTCTGTTTCCCAATTTGAAAAAAACACTAAGGGGCCGGAAATTTTCCAGTGACTATGAAGTACAGTCTGTTGTAAATGAATATTTTATGGAGCAAAAGAAATCTTTTTTTTTAGAGGGTTTAGGCAAATGAATTGATCGATGTGACAAATGTATAAATCTTAAAGGAGATTATGTCAAAAAATAAAAATATTGCTGTCTCACTCACTCTTTTTTTTCATATGATATTGCAAGACTTTTTGATTTGCCCTCGTACAATGTACCCCAGTTCGATTTTTTTTTATTTATTTATTTGAAAAGTTACAGATATTTAAATTAGTTTACAAAGTAGGCATTTAAATTAACGCTTAAGCATACGACATTATAAATTAAAATAAAGAATAAAAAAATAATAGGAACAGTCAGAAGCTAGTTAAGCTTGTTTCAACTGAACCAACAAAAAATGAAATGTATAAGATATTAGAGCGTGAGATGCTCAGTTAAAAAAATAAAAAGATAAAAGAAAATGTAACAAAAAGTAACACAGAAAAGATTACATATGGAAAATGAAAGAAGTTATATAAATTATATGAAATGAGTTGATGAGAAAGGTGGCACATATGTATTTAGAAACTCGAAAACAGAAATAACTATGACAATTAATAAATCATAACAGAATAAAAATATAGCATCCCTTACAAAAAAATAAAATAAATATAAGCAGTATGAAAATTAATATGTAATAATAAAATTTAAAATTTAAAAATACTTTTCTAGATCATTGATGTGATCAAAACCAAAAAGCCAACATTTCAATTCTTTTAAAAATGTTGCCATTGTACTTTCTGACTTTACTTGACTGGGTAGTAAGTTATATAGATAGGGTGCTACAATACTATAAAATCTACGACAGTACTCCTTCCGAGTAAAATTAATAATACATAGATTTTTAACTCTCAAATCATACTGATCAATAGATCTTACTTTTACGTAACCACACCTCGCGTAAAAAATTTGCAATACTTTATAAACGTATCGATAACGTAACGGTAGAATTTGAGCTGACTTGAATAATGGAAATGATGTAACCGTTGATTTTTTAAAAAACATGACGCGAATGGCACATTTCTGTAAAGTTATGACAGGATTCAAATTATGAAGATAAATACCACCCCAAGCAGCTAATGCATACTCGATTTTCAAATTCCGTGTAATTCTTGTGAAAAAACATATGTTGGTCAGACTAAAAACACACTTCACAAAAGATTACAACGACATCAGAGCGATATACGTAATAAGAGCTGTGATACAGCAATCAGCCAACACTCTATAAACACTTCTCATCTACCAAAATATAGTGCCACACAAATTCTTCACACTGAAAAGGTGAAAATGAGATAAGAAAAATATGAATTTTAAAAAGGATACCGAACATATTAATGACACCTATAGGTTCATAATTCACACATACAAAACATATTTTAACAAATAAGACACATAGTAATATACATTTTTGCTTCGATATGAATATCACAATTTACATCACCTAGAAAATAGATAGATTATTAGTATCAGTCAGTTAAGAATACTTACAAGTTTTTTCTAGATTCATAGCTCTCAATCCAAATTCCACCGCAATTTGATTATAATTTTCGCCAATACCTGATTTGGAATATGACCTCACACACACACATATGTATTGCTATGCACACACCCACACACACAAGTTACACATCTTGCTAGCTGTTTTATTTTTTTCACAGAAATTGTTGAGTTTTTTTATTTATTTTTTTATTTTATTTATTTATTTTTGATTACACAATAATCACAATAATATTTACTACTAATATTTTTACATTATTGACAGTTTTATTACACTTGACAAAAAATAAAAATCAATTAATCTTCACCTAATCTCGTAATTATCGTTTTTAGAAATGATATAAATCAATTTTTACAGTGTACATTAGGTTGGTTTCTCACATAATTCTACTTTTACCATTATGACCATATTTTTGTGATTGGTATAAATGATTTCAGATAATTGAATCTAACTTTGTTATTGTTACATATATTTTCCACCTTTGACTAGTCTATATATTGGCGTAATTTTTGTATATATCGTCACTTTTAGTAAAATGTCCGTGTTGATAACGTACTTAGTAATAAAATAAAAGAAAAAAATATATATATATATTTTTTTCCTATTTGTATATTTTTACTTATTAAATTAAGTCAAACGTTAATTTATAATTTAAGTAAATATTATAAGTTTACCATATTTGGTTTGTTATTATAAATTTGCATTACCAAAAATGGAATGCAAAATTAATACAAGATAAACTAAATATAGGGGATTCACCACAATTGTAAGTCATAAACACAAATTAACAATTCTTCATCTCATCATATTAATTTTATTGTATTATATTTTTTTCCGTGATATATTGTGTATTGTTTGATTTTACAACAAATTTTCTTCATTATCATTTTACAACAAAACATTTTATATATATTAGTTATGTGTATTTAAACACTTGAAAATGGTCTAGAGGACCGAAATATTGTGTAGCAGAATCTAACAATTTTATGTATTGCATATTAAATAAAATTGTCTATACATTTTTAAGAGTTGGATGTTACGATTTATTTAATTAAATTTAAATAATGCAAAGTAAATGGATTTAAGAATGCGCTGAGGACATATTGACCTTAGAAGGTAAAATTGGCGAAGTGAAACACGAATTCTCCTACAAATGTTGCTAACATGCTCAGAGAATTTCAATTTGCTGTCCAAAATAATACCTAAGTATTTAAAACTGGAAACCATTTCTATTTGAAAACATTTAAAATTACAGTCAGAAAGTGAACAACTCAAAGCATGGCTAGTAATTATATCTGAGAAATCATCTACATTTTTTAAATGAAATAACACGAACCGAGTTTTTGGGCTTAATATCATACTCGTATAATGCAAATTAAATCATCTTCTGAATCGAGCTAGGTCACTCTGTATGGCATATACAATATCAGACCAGTCAATATTACAATAAACACAGGCTGTGTCATCAGCAAACGCCACAGGATACCCACAAAGATTGATCTTTGTGGGTACCCTGTGGCTTAATGGAATTTATATAAATTAAAAATAAAATTGGCCCAAGAACCGAACCCTGCGGTACACCCACAGTGACAGGTAGAGGATCACAATAAGTATTATTTAATTTTACCGATTGTGACCTACCAGTAAGATAAGATTTCAACAAATCTAAAATTGTTCCCCTAATTCCAGCATTCCATAATTTTTCAAACAAAATTGAATGCTTGACTGTTCAAAAGCTTTCGTAATATTTATAAACAGCCCTGCAACTTTTTTATTATTATTTAAACCACCGTATACTTTGTCCAGAAAGCTAATCAATGCATCCTCAGTATTTAGCTGTTCTCGAAATCCATATTGCGCATTATTAAAAAATCCAATTTTATCTAAAAATAGTCTTTTTTTAATAACTTTTCCCAAAATTTTTGAGAAGGCTGGAAGGAGTGAAATAGGTCTGTAATTAGACATATTTGAAACTTCTCTTTCTTTGTGCAAAGGAATTACTATAGCTTTCTTTAAATCGGTTGGAAAGACCCCACTACACATACTTAAATTGCAAATGAAGCACACGGGTCGGAGTTGAATCGAGCTATATGTTTTACAATAACATTACTAATGCCATCATGTCAGCACGCATTTGTATTTTTCAAATGAATTAATAATACATAAATTTCATTTACAGTTGCAGGAGGTAGAAAACTGTTTTTAGCCTCATAATAATTGCAGAATAGTAGCTGCGATTTCTATCATGATTACTTATATCATCCTGTTCAATGTTTTCTGCACATAATTTAAGAGGAATTGATGTGAAAAAATTATTAAAAGTAATTAATTACTAGTTCATATTTCTTTTTCATGTATTTACCAGTTGCCTCATAAATTATGCGCCATTGCCCCTTAATGTTGTTTCTATTTAATTCAAACTGATATTCGTAAAATTGCGTTCGAGTTTGTTTCACCAAATTATCAACATATTCTTTTTTTAGATTTATAAGCTGTTGCCAATTTTTTATTTTGAGGGTGGGTTTTGTGTTTTCTATATAAATTAATTTTTTTCTTAATTTCATTGCTTAGTTCATTGATTATCCAAGGTTTCAGCTACCTGGTTCTGGGTTTTGAAATCGTATATTGACAATTTTGAATGTGGGAATTGAGTGAAATTATAATACGCTTTCTCAACACAACCCGCATCATAAACACTAAGCCATCTTTCATTTGACAGTGAATCCGATAGTCGGTTATAATCAACGGAGACATAATCAATTCTCTCCGCATTTATATTGATTTTAGGATTATCATTTATAGAGAAAATAATAGAAGCATGCTCAGTGACCTCAAAATCATAAACAATGGAGTTAATCGTATGATTGTTGTTTAGGCCCTGTCTAACAAATAAATGATCAATACAACTAGAAGAAAAAGCCCGCTTTATCTCATTAACCAATGATGCTAACCCAAAAGAGAACATCATGGATAGATAGTTGTCGCTATCGTTAGAATCACTCAATATGTTGATATTTAATCACCAATTATAATTAAATTTTTGACAGTAACATTATCAAAAAATTGAACTAAATTCGTTGATAAAATAATCAACAGTATACGAGCGAAGTCGATACAAACAGATAATTGAGTAATATTGTTGTTGGTCTCAGAAATTCAGACGAATAGCATCAGCGGAATTAAACGATGGATAAGTAACTTCATAATTTGAAACAAATAAATCCGAGATATATACAGCGACACCAGCAGATCTTTGGTTTTTATTACAGTTTGCAATTAAACTGTACCCTTTAGTATTATAGTTATCAATCGATTCATCATTAATCCAAATTTCCGGTAAAAAATATTATCGATAGAAAAATATTACAAGCATCTAAATGAGATGGAAAATAATAAAAGTTGGCATTCATACTGCGTATATTTTGATGTACAATAGCTTTGAGGAGTATTCTAGACCCACATGTTCCCCCGAAGATTCAAAATTATTATTATGACCTAATAAATTATTAAAATTGATCATAAAAAATTGAAAACAAATAACAAAAATACAAATTACAAATCATCAAGGTCAAAAGCTGTACGAATATATTTAATTGTATCTCCATCAGTTTTCCTCATCATAATGTTGGCATTGCGGATCCATAAATATTTATAATTCTTTGCGATTTGTAACTCTTTTGCCGTTTTCAGCAATTTTCGTTTATATTGTGTTAAACATTCATTAATAAAAATTGTAGAATCAGTATTAGTTTGCAGCACGTCTTTTGATGATAATTCTTTCGATTTTCGATATTTTTCCAAAGTATCACGTTTAGAACTGAATGATTTATAAGCTATTATAAATGTTATCTGGTTCCAAAGGTAACTCCAAACCATTCTTAATTAGCGTAGTGACGATATTAGTAGTGATTTCATTGTCCTGTTTTGGAACACCAATTATTTCAATCGAATTAATCAGCGATCTTTGTTCGATAGTATCAACACGCTCCTCTAAGTTAATCACCCGTTCCGTCAGAAGCTTATTTTCCTCGGTCAATTTATGAATTAAGACAAAAGACTGCTCAATAATATTAAAACGATCATTTATTGTGTTGGTGTTATTTTTAAATCGTGTAAAAATATTTTTTAAATTTAAATCAACGGTGTTATGAATAAGATCAAAACATTCAACGACCTTCGAATTATTTGCGGTATTTGTGATAGACGAATTGACAGCTGCATTATTATCTAAATTACAACTTTTACGTTATTGTCTTTGACATGACGCACATAACCAACTGTAGCTCTTACTCCTTTTAATGAAATCGATATCGGAAATTTGCATTCCTGCACACGTAGCATGGTAAATTTTTTTACACAAATTAAAATCGATATTAGATTTGGGTGCACTTCTATTTATTTTAGTATTGCAAATCACACACGACATTATAATCGAGATTATTTCACACAATTTTTAAGGTTTACAGTTAATATACAGTCGCTCACAACTTATTTCGACCAACACCTGTAAAAAATGTTCCACCTATAATAACTAAACTAAAGAAGATATCAAAGTTTTGTAAACACAGATTATTAGTAAATTATATTTTATTCAGTTCATAATTTTTTTAAAGTTTTTTTCAATATATAGTAACAAATAATAACAAAAAACTAACTTAAAACAACGTTACAGCTTATTTCAACCAGGTAACAAATTCTATGTATTAAATTAAATTAAATTGAGCTTAAACGCACGAAAGAATAAATCAATATTTAGTACGACCACCCTTCTGGTCAACAATCATTTTCAGCCTCGTAGGTATTGAATCGACCAGTTTTTGTGTCACTTCTGGGGTAATTTTGGACCATTCCTCAGTCAATGCAGTTTTGAGTTCGCTTTTGTTGGATATTTTACGTTTTCGGATGTTTGTATCCAAAATAGCCCACACATTTTCGATAACGTTGATGTCGGGCGACTGTGCCGGTGGACTCATAATATGCGGACAGTTCCAAATCAGCCGTGTCTGGACAATACCCGACTTATGCTTCGGGTCATTGTCTTGATGAAACCTGTAGTTTTCACGAATGCCCAGTTTTTCTGCACTTTCAAGCAAGTTTGTCTTCAATACTTCAAGGTAGTGAGACTTATCCATTGTAGTCTCAATAAATTCCAAATTTCCAACTCCCGCTGCGGACATACAGGCCCAGACCATAACGCTGCCACCTCCATGTTTGACTGTAGCTTTCAAATTTTTGTTTTGTAATTCTGTATTAGGCTTACGCCAAACATAGGATGCGCCATCAGAGCCAAAAATATTAAATTTTGATTCATATGACGGTGTTCCAAAATCCAGATCTCTTATCTAAATGTTCTTTGGCAAATTTTAAACGGCACTTCTGATTCTTGACGCTTATAAAGGGCTTCTTGCGCGCTATTCTACCATTGAACTCATGTGCTCACAGCACACGGCGATTAGTTTCCGGGTGGCATGACTTGCCCAACTCAGCTTCCACTTCACTGGCAATTTTCAGAGCCGAGAGTTTTGGGTTGTCCCGGATTTTCCGTACAATATAGCGCTCGTCCGTTGGGTTAGAAATTTTGTTGGGGGCATTTCTCCCTTTATCGTGTGTTCTATTTTAGTGGATGAATCGATATATGATGCTCTGCCATTTTTAAATTTACTTAGAATAAGTTCTCGCTGTTCAATTGTCGTACGCGGTCCCATTTCAAAAATTAATTTTTTTGCACGATATCATCAAACAAATCAACAATACTGAACTAAAACAAGTTAATGTAATGACTAAAACATAGAAAACGAAAAAACGCTATTATGCAAGATAACGGATCTTTGCACACAGCTGCACAGTTTGGTGGTTGAAATAAGCAGTGACGTTCTTTATAGTTGCATTTTTTCTTTTAAATTGTTTTAGTATATTTAAAAAAATATATAAAAATAAATGAACTCATATTTGATTAGTTTAAACATTACACTAATAACGTTGGTTTAAAACATTATTATTTTTGTTTTAGTTTAGTTTTTATAGGCAATTGAAAGATTTTTTACGTGCTGTGGCACTATTCTGGCTCTCCCTGGGAGTAGGGAATTGGGAAAAATATTTTCATAGCATTTTGGTCTAAATTATGTTTTTCTGGCCTACTGTTGGAATCAGTTGGGTGTAAAGATTTTTGAAAACAAAGATATGTTGGGAATTATATTTCCCTATAAAAGTTTTGTGGAACAAATGTTTCCCAATCAACTTTGTTTCGAAAATATTTACACCAAGCTAATTCCAACAGTAGGCCAGAAAAACATATTTTAGACCAAAATGCTATGAAAATATTTTTCCCAATTCCCTATTCCCAGGGAAAACCAGAATAGTGCCACTGGTCGAAATAAGCTGTGAGCGAATGTATATAGTATATTTATATAACACAGAAGCAATTTTTGTAACACAACTGTATGTTTTTTCTAACCAGGAATTATTTACACAAAAATGAAAAACATTCCTAATTATAGCACAAAACAATTTTTAAATTAAAAGTTTATTTTGTAATGAAGTCTATCTTAAATTATTTTTATTTTTAATTTCCTTTGCGTTTATTTATTTTTATTTTCAATAGATTTACATGATTAGTTCAAAATATACATACATCCGCACCTCACAACAGATGACAATGAACTTTTTTCTTCTGTAATTACCAATTACCAGTTTTTTAATAGGTAACTTTCTTGTTTGATCTCTTTTTGTCACCATGAAGATGAAGAAGACATAAGAAGTTTTGTTGGTTTAATCCATCGTTCCAATCACCTTAAAGATGAGAAGGGTCAGCTTTCCCACTTTCGGAAACTCTCAGTCATCACAATTCCCGCTTTCGGAAACTCTACAGATCGAGTCACACTGGGCGCGTACCGCGAACGCGAATTAAATTCTCACAGGGTTTCCTATAGAACCGTCGAATACTAATAAGATCACAATGATCACCCAATGAACCAAACTAAATCTGCCGGAACACTAAAATATTTCCAAATACGAGAAAATCTAAAACTCGCAGTCAAAATTATTGTCTGGGAGTTTCAACTCAGAAAACTAGTCATTAAGTGTTTGACTCAACTTCACTTAAATGATCGCCCCGTCGTAACCAATACTACAACATTTTACACCCATGACACAATCCATCCGCACTGACAACCCACACCCACCCAAGACAATACTCTACCTGCCGCGCCTGTAGGGCTGTCTACACAGCAGCCTCCTGTCATCCATACCTCATCGTATTCTCGTTTGTGTAACACATGAGCAAGTCAACATCGCATTGCCCTAACACAAATTATGAAAGCTAATCCAAATGTTCAGGTTATAATTTTGAAAACACATTTTCATCCAATGTTTAAAGTATGTATATATAAATTATTAATTTATAACAAAAATTTATGCAAATATACATATAGACCTACAGAAATACACACATATATACACATTATACGGCAATCATCAAATTAAAGACAGCACAACGGAAAACGGTATAGCTTCGAACAAAAAGTAACCAGAAGACGAAAATTGACAATTGATCACAATTAAAGGTAAATAAACAAAGTGTATGCTCAGGCGACTTAAAATCTGTTGCTCCACAAACTGTACGACATACAAATAAATAAAGTCAAAAAAATCTTAACAAAAAACAATCTCCGTATAGCATTTGTATGAAAATGTTTCCCGCGCCTACGCTACCCGGGTCCGCACACGCACGCAAACCGTATTTTTATATTTTCCTTCAACTGGTACGCATATATGACGCAAAATAAAAATAATAAAACATATCCATTCAGCCATTCTACACACGGTCTCATAAGACCGGCTTCACCTTCCTTTCTTCCCTATTTACCTACAAAATCCGTTTTAACTGCGACATTAAATTTTTCGGTGAATCCGAAATGAAAAAATAGAAATGAAAATAAAAAATTTAAGGTCATTTTTGAGATGTAGATTTTTGTTTAAATTTTATTTTCGAGAGAACAGAATACAACAAATACATAATATACAAAAAAATGGTGTTTTATACCCCATTTACATGGGACCAACATTTTTCTTAAGCAAAATGAAAAAGATTTAACATTGACTTTTTGCATATGACAGACAAGAAAATAAATATATCCCAATAAAATTCTGGATAAGATTTTTAAGCCACTATACAGCAAAAACCCACTATAAAATGTTGCCATACGAGTATTTTTATGGTAACATTTTTAAAATTAAGAAGAAAAAAAATTATTTCATATTTATAACTGTTTAGGATTCATAATAAAAACAGACGCCATATATAAAAATGCAAATTTCGCATTTGAGTTCATTAAAAATAAATTAATAATGATCCTATAAAAAAAATTACGCCATTACTATATAGGTTTATTTCTTTCTGGCATATTGAATATTGTTATATAGCGGATCCTTCTTATTTACCTGCAAAAATTTGAAAAAGGAAACATTTTTGTATATGTAAATGCCCCATTAATATAAATTAAAAAATTAACAACTAAAATCTATTGCGACTTAGCTGAAATCGTGTGTAGCTTGGCTGATTTGATATAATTCTGGATCATGCTTATCCCCACCCAACGTAAAGTAGATCGTAGGATGCGGTCTAATTCGTGACTTATTTTGTGGAGATTGACTTATTTGAAAGTCTACAACAAACTTCCGGTCGGCTAGACTTATTAGACTTGTTTGACTTTTATGCGAGGCTTGCGCTCAAACTCAAGTTTATATGGAAATAAAATTAAAAATTCTTAATTTGATAAGCACCTATTTGTGGTGAAACCGAATCTAGTAGATAAGTCGAAGGTTAATGTAATAAAATGAATTTGATGACTTTTACAGAAATACACCATTGCACCGTTACCGGCGATATACAACTGCGACTAACAAAAAATGCGTTTTTCTAGGGCAAATTTCGATACTCAAATAAATAAATTTCATGCAAATATAATATAATTTAAATAAAAAAGAACTTCTCAATAAATAACATATTTGATTAATACTATATCACTACATTCACTATTACACCACACTGTGCCACAAAAATCAAGTTGAAGATAGATCAACTTGATGAAAAAAATACCGAAGAACTAAAACGTTATTTGCAACAAATCCTATTGGTTAACAAAAAAACACAACGAACGGAATGAACACAACAATGAACTCGGCTACATAGTTGTCATGCAGGATGCAATGAAGTATCAAATATTCTCGGAACATTTAACTGATATAGTTAATTGTAGAATAAAGGTAGCAGTGATACCAGATTTTTTGATAATATCCACAGTTGCGCCGATTCCAAAAACTACGAAGCCAACCTCACCAGAGGAACTGCGTCCAATAAGTATGCTCTCATCGTATGAAACTATTCTAGAATGATTAATTACTTGTAAAACCAATTGATAAATTAAATCGCTGATAACAATATATTAGTTAATCGACAATCTGGACTTAGAGAATTACATTGAATTAGAGAATTATCAATGTATAGTAACTCAATTTCTCAACGGTCGCTGGAATAAAATGGGGTACAGTTGTATAATTCATCGGGTAGAGTACGGTCAATTTATTAAATAATTACTCATATTTGTTAGAGCAAAGGCAGATATTTAGTTTATTGAAGTAAAATTTAATTACTTTTATTGATTGTTAAACAAATAAATAAATACAATTAAAGTGATTGTAATAAGAGAAATTGATTTAGTCTAAATCCGATTGTTTCTACTTTGACAATATTAATGTTTTGCCATTTTTCCCATTGCTTAATTGCTTTCACCATTTCGTTTGAAAATATATTATATTGCTTGCTGTTGAAGTTTTGCTTTCAGCTAATTCTGCTTGCTTTTAACTAATTTAAATATGCCTTCTAATCAGATTACGGTTCATTAGACGTTTTGTTATTTCTTCCTAATATTATCGTATCTATTTCAATTGCTACTCCCTACTGATTATCCCTAATTTACAAACTGAATCTAAAAAAATGTTTTACAAAAAAAAAAAAATAAAAAAAAATTAACCCAAAAATACACTACTAAAATACATTTGGCCGGAAGTCATCATCTTTCATGTAATTTACTCTCTTGTGTATCCTTCCAGACACGTATATAATTTTATTTTATTTAATAATACATAAAAGCAAAGTTAAAGGAAATCCTTTAGTTGATTTTGTGTAGGGTCTACAATAGCGTAAAATTAAATTTCATTTATGAGTTTTTCAATGACTAACTTACATCTCAACCTATCGTTGTTAAAATAGGGTTTATTACAAAAGTTTGTGTCGTGCAGAAAAAATAAAAAATTATGCTAATCTTTGAAAAAACGACGGCTCAACAATTATGGATAATCAGCTTACTTTATGCCGTTATCAAATTTTTCAATACTAAATTTTCTAGTGATATGTTTTTCATAACAACAGTCGTAAAATACTGTTGGATTTAATTGCATTTTAAGTGATGCATTTTTTAACCCTTTTTTTGAGCCCAACAATTTAGGTAAAAAAAAAGCTAAAAACCCAAAAATAAACAAATTTAAAATAAAAGTATTTTAATTTAAATAACAATAAGCTGTTGTTAGAAAACAGAAAAATAAAGAAAATATTGCCTACCATCAAACAAATTGCAACTTTGTGGGATTCTTAGGAAATAATGTTCTCCCACTGCTTTTACTGTTATTCTGGGAAATAAAACCTAGATGAAAACAAAAGAATGAAATTTTAATTTATGTACGTTCATTTTTTGTAAACGAAATGTTAATTAAAAGGATTGTTTTTCCGTGCAAAACGAAAAACAAATGAGGATTGAATTTTACGTGGAATCTACCAAATTGTTGCGGGCTTAAAAATAAATCAAACATGGTTTAAAAAAGTTGTTAAATATACAACATTTTTGTTAAAATATTTTGATTATGTAAATTTATTTTCAAATCTTCTGGAATCTTTTTGGTGAACCTTACTTTCTTTTTACGTAGTAAAATAAAGTATAGTATTGTCCTGAAAAATTTTAACCTCGAGATTTTTGCAGATTCAATATTCGCTATAGCGCCGCAGGTAATAAAATTATTTTATAAAAAACCGCTGTGTGAATGTATGTGCGGTTCCGTGCAGCCTAATGCTTGTAGCTTTTCAATAGCGCAAACGGATTGGCTGATCGGGATGAAGCTTCATACTTTAACTGCTTCATAGCAGTTTACAAGAAAAACGATTAAGAACCGTTTCCATACAACATACCTGAATGTCCGACATACTTAAGAAATGTCTGAGTTTCAGCTCAGTATGCCATATTCCAGAACTTTTTAACACGGAATTTTAAAATATGGGAATTTCAAATAAGGGATTTTGAAATGCAGGATTTCAAGCCCAACTCTGATTCTATGAACCAAAGAATAAATTTTAATATTTAAACTAAAAGAGAAACTTTTGAATTTTAACTATTTAAACTAAAATTGGTAAAGGGACGAATAGACAACCGGACAAGTTACACATATCGCTCATTTGCTGCAACAGTGACACAACTCAAAAATTGCTATTGTTCAAGAAACGGTTTTAATATGTTGAATGTTCACAATTTTTGACAACTATTTGAAAATGCCCTAGAAACATAAGATAGAGGTGCATTAGAATATAATAGTATAAAAAACACTAGATCACGGTTTGTAACACTTGTGTGGTTCTCCTATAATCCTAAAACCATCCCTACTTAGATTTATGTCACTCTTGTTCAAAAATCTCTAATCGAATACGTCGTAACAAAAAATGTGACGTTCTTGTTAGGAAAACAATTTAAGTTTACTGTCATGTTACTCGATTTAAAGTTGTGCCATAATAAAATATTTCGAATGGTATTTCAACATTTGTTATATTTCAGAAATAATAATTACATTTATAAATTATAAATTTAATTTTTTACAAGTTTTCAAAATATGATTTATAATACTTTGGTATTAAGTTTTTACGAACTAAGTCCGGAAGATCATCTTTTTTTCTTTGTGGAAGTCCTGGTCTAGCATGGAACGCTGGAGTTAATTCAATATTAGTACCATCAACGTTTTTCATTTTTTTTATTACAGTAGCCTCATTAAATTCCGTATCGTATGATTTTTTGTACAACACCGATGTTGGTAGTTCTTTTACAACTTTGAGAACATTAACTTCAGATATTTTTAGTTCCGACATATTCAGAGGGTCTATCTCAGTAGTTAGAGCTTTTATATTATAGAAGTCCTCGTAGCAATAATCGGCAACATTAAATGTGATTCTCCTGTTTTCCGTGCAGATCGTATTGCAGAAACAAATGATTCTGGCGTATACATTGGTCCTCCTTTGAGAAACCATTTCATTTGCCTCTCTATCAACGAATGTGCGGAATCCCCTTCATTCTGAGTGTGACCTTTAATTAAATATTTGTGGGTGATTGATTTGATCCCCAGATACCGTATAGCGTATAAGTAGAGCGCAATATTAAATTTATTTTTTTGCTTCCCAGAGCAATTGTCGGAGTAAAATACTGTTTCAGCACCTGTTTTTCAGCCGATATCTTTCGTATATATTGCAGAATACAAGTACCCTACTCGTTTACGTCTCGATTAGCATTCCTTTCATACCACACAAAGCAGTCGCATTCATTTGTCTAAATCATAAATCGTGAAATTAAAAACATTCAATTTTGATTTTTAATAAAAAATCGAAATTTCACCTTTCAGTAACTGATTACTTGCAAAATCATAAACTTGCAAATCATTGCAAGTCATAAACTGCAAAAAAAACATCAGGTGTTTCTTTATTTGTTTTTTTCTCAACTCTCGCTAATTCTTTTTGAACTAGGTGGCTATCATAGGCATCTTTCATCTTCATTTTTTCATCACCTTCTGCATTTTCAAAAGACACACACGTATCACACAAGTCCTTTTTTGGGACGAAAAAGGAGATATTGTATTCTTTAGTAAATATTTTATAAAATAACACATAGTTGCTGTATGGTAAATATTTTGCTTTGCAATTAGTCACGTAGTTCTTGTAGATATCTGAAATACTTTTACTTCCATCAATGAAATGTTTCGACGTATTTGCGCATGTGTAGTAGCTCTCTCTCTTTCGGTTATATCTAAGGTATTCTTAAAAAATAATTTACATACGCGAATTTTTCGACTGTTTTCATGAAAATAAAATGCGTTATTATTTTGCCGTTGGTTTCTGGTGCCACCAATACGAATGTACCGATAGCTAGGTTCAACTACTTCCATTGAACTCGCAATATACTGCCACTGTTTCTGTAAATCGCCCAAGCCCCAATAAGCGGTAAATATTTTTTTCCTTTCGTCTTCATTTAATTTTGTAGAACATTGTAATTTGCATTTTTCTCCACATGCCGGTTTCATCTTCCTCTCTTCTCTAATACTTTTATGCCGTGTGCTTGATTCGGTCGCCTTTCCACTATTCCGTGCCTTCTTTAACAAATACCTTTTCCATTGTTCTTTGTTCAATTTGCGTTTTAAACCATTTTTAAGGGACTTGACAATATGGTAATTTCCTGAGTAGCTGGGCAACAAAGGTTAGTACTTAATTCGGGGTTTCCTTTCGGACTTTTATTTGCTCCATTGACACGAGAATCTGGAACATCTAAATTTTCTTCGTCAGTCTCGCTGCTATTTTTATCCGTGCGAATGTATGTTTCATCAAATAAATCGTCGCAATCTTCAGAAGATAACGAGGAGTTATTACATGGCGAACAGTCAGATGAAGTAATACAATTTGTAGCATTATTACGAGAATTGCTGGGTCCCGCTGTATTCCGTATACAATAGATAATTTTTTTTAAATTATAACGCTTTTTTTAAAGTGTTTTCGACTTACCGTATTCCACTAGACTCTGATGGCAAGACATATTTTTAAAAGTAGGTTCGGTTTCGACACTAAGTTTATTTTCAACATCTGGTTCAACCAAAGAAACACTTATTTTCAAAAATGTGTTCGGTTTCGATAACGAGTTCATTTTTAATATCTTGTTCAATCGGAGATACAGATTTATGCTATTCTTTTTTGATAAACTTTTGGCCATTTGCATTATTATTTTACCGCGGCTGGGCATGTTACCATGGCTGGACATGTTAACAGTAAGCTGAAAGGAAAGTTTCACTAGAAATCTCATTTATTTAATACAAAATTGGTAAACTTAAAATAGTATTACAGCTTAATTTGTCATTACTCAGAATTTTATTAGAAAACCAACTATCAACAACGACGTGTATAAAATTATAAAATATAATTCTTGGAAAAGTAAAACAAATTTTCAGCAAAAACATCATTTTGACTTATACGTATAATTTGAAGATAAAATGAAAAAAAAGTTTTTTGTAATAGCGTCATAAAACAAATAGTGCATTAAGAAATGATGTTTGTAGCTGCAAGAACGACACATTTCGAAATAAACTATTTTGTATACTGTTAATTATTTTGTCATTAAGTGACATAAGTCAAGATTATACAGTATTAATAAAATAAAAAATTGATTTAAAAACTTACCTTTACAGTAATACAGTCACAAAACAAAATAAATCACTCTTTTTGAAATTTTATAGATGTTCCTTTCAAAACAATAAAATTACAACTGAGATAAAACAGTTATGCAACAAACAATTTATAAAATTGTAATGGGACAATATGGACATAACTGCTTCTCAGGTGGTGAGTTTTAGAAGCTCAGATATGTCGTTCTAGTAGTTGAATCTACATTTTAATGTGGATCTTTCTGTATAAATAACCCAAAAATGGCCATTTTTAAGTTGTCACTGTTGCAGCAAATGAGCGATATATTTAAATAACATAAACAAACAAAAACATGAAATTCACGTTGGAAATAGAAAAGAACAAGTCTATAAATTTTCTAGACTTAACGACAACAAACATCAACCAGAAACACAATTTTAAAATATACAGAAAAGAAACACAAACCGATCAAACCATACATCAAATGTCACATCACCCACCACAGCCCAAGCTCTCGGTATATAATCATATGTTATATCGCCTAAACAACATACCAATGGACAACAAAGATTACAAAATGAACTCCACACGATTTATCACATAGCATCACAGAATGGATACAGTGCAATTTACAAACTAAACAACAGAATTAGAAATAACAACAATGAACTACTTTTTACAAATCAGGAGACAAAACCAACAACAAATTTATCACAGTAGAATACAATCATCATATAGTATTATGTGACTGGATGAAACTGCAACTGCAAAAAATCTTGAATATTAATATAAAATAGCATATAAAAGAGATAACAAATTATGACAGAAACAAAAAAACGGCAACCCGAAAATTATGCGCAACACAATTTAACACAATCACAAAAGTGCGACAAACAATTGTTAGAAATGAATTCAGAGAAGAATAATTGTAGAACAAATAATTTTACACGGAAACAATTCTATACTGGAGTGGGATTTTGCACAAAAGGCGAGAAGCGAGTTTACGTTTGATTTCTCGCCTTTTAGTTTTGTCCGACAGTTTTTTAGCGATTATGCACAAATGGACAAAAGTAAAAGGCGAGAAAATTGAGCAACTACAGCTTTAGCTGTCAAAATGTCATTTTGTGTTTAAAATTATTTGTTTCATAGTGTTGTGTTCAAATTTTTTTAATATTTAGTATTATTTAAAAAAAATATATATATAATACGAGAGAACAATGGATAATTTGCCAATTGCTATAATTTTTGACAAAAAAAACCATATGAGAATCATCCGGTCTCGTCTTAGGGATGATTTAAACCCTTTTGAAATCGATGATACAAGGTATAGTTAATAATTAATCTTATAAACTTTATTTTTTATTTAATTAACGTAATATTTAATCTAGATTCCAGGAACTATATCGACTTCCGAAAATTTTACTAATTAATTTAATTAGTAGTATCGAGGATTATTTCCCAATCCAGACATATCATACCGCAATACCGTGCCATTTACAAGTATTAGCGGCATTAAATTACTTTGCTACTGGTGGATATCAAAGACAGGTTGGGATGAATTTCTTATGTAATTTGTCGCAAACGAAAGTGTCACAATGTGTACGGTTGGTATCAACAATTTTATCGACCAAACTTTTAAATACACATGTAAAATTTCCGGTTACCGAGGAAGATATGTCACAAATTAAACATAGGTAATATGAGTAATATAAGAAGTTTATTTTATCTATAAAAATTATAATATTATTTTATATTTGTAACTTTTAGATTCTTAGAGAAAACTGAAATGCCAGGTGTAATCGGCATAATCGATGGTACCCAAATTAAAATATGTGCATTGCATCGAAGTATTGAAAATATGTACCTAAATAGGAAGGGGTTTCACTCAATCAATGCTCAAATAGTAAGTAAACTGTTTACTGTTTTTTCATACAATAATTTTATTTATATTACAATTTTTGATGATTATTATAGATTTGTGACGATGAGTTAAAAATCACTAACGTGAATGCCAGATACCCGGGGTCGTCTCACGATTCATTTATTTTTAATAACAGCCATGTGTTTCATAATTTGAAATTAAATTTTAATGCGAACCAGGATAAATATACTTGGTTGCTTGGTAATTTATTATTTATCTAATTTATCAGCTAAAATTTAATAATTTTCGATATTTAGGTGACTCGGGATACGCGCTACAGCCGTGGCTGATTACACCCTTCCCCAGATCAAGTGACGTCGACCAAACTAATTTCAATAAAAAACATGCACATGTAAGAAGTGCCGTGGAACGATGTATTGGCCTCCTTAAAGTTCGTTTTAGGTATTTATTTATTTCTAAAAGTATTTCTAATGGTAATCGTAACAGAATATAATTTTTATTAATAGATGTTTAATGGAAGAACGCGGCATTCGGTACGAACCAACCATTGTGGGCCATATGATAAATGCATGCTGTATATTGCATAACATAATGATATCGGTGAAACCAACTGCTGCTGAAGAAGTGGAAATATTAGAAATTCAAGAAAGAGAACGTCGAATGCACAATGATTATGATGGCCTTTCCGCTCCAGAAAATGAGTCGATACGAGAAAAGGGAGTACGTACCCGAAACTGGCTAATGAACAGGATTTTGTTATTAAATAATTAAATATTTTATATCCCTTTTGTGATTTACTAACACAATTGTGCGAATACGGCAAAAGTTAATTATTTGTTTTGGTTGAAAAAGAGATATTTGTTAAATTCATTTTAATAAAAGAAAATTTATTTAAATAAAATAAAATTATAAAGAAATAATGTTAAATTTTAATTTTGATTAATCTTTTCATAGATTTTCGTTAATAATGCGTTATTTGCCTCTAACGCTGTATGGATTTTCTGTAATATTTGAAGACTGTTAACTTGGTTCTCCATTGAACGATCCACCGCTGAAGCTAAATAAGGGGCTCTTCGCGCTGTTGCATTACTTGTAGGGGCGGATTGACCTATGCGTGCTGAACTATTTGTTGCCGAGGTATGAATTTGAGCGGACGATGGTGTATTTGCGGGGGTTAGTAAGGATGAGGTAATTGGAGTGGAGGTATTGGGAGGTGGAGACGAGATGAATTGTGAACTTAGAGGGGAAGATTGGTACCTGCTCGTAGTTATTGATGTTACTACTGTCGTTATTGGTGCCGATCTTAGTGTGGATGAGGTAATCGATGTGGCTGTACTGAGTTGGGTGGTTCTAGGAGCAGATGAATTTGTATGTATCGCTGAGGATGTTGTTGTGGGCCGAGGAGTAGTATTGAGCGGGACATCGTATTCTCGGTTTGTTCTAAGCAGCATAGGATCTACACCTGCCTGAAATGAACTATCCATCTGGAAATAATAAATTTTTGTATATACCTATATATATAAATGTATATATATATATACCTCAAAATCTTCGGGTCCGAAAGATATTGTGAAATTTGCGGATTCCTGTCTCAACGGCGGTGTCTGTAATTAATTTACCAATTTATTAACATAAAATACATAATTTATGTTAATAAAGTTCTTACCACTAAATCTAAACCTCCTTCCGGAACATCAGGTAAACCGTCAAACGCTACTATGCCCACCATAGTCATGATTCGCTCCTCTTCCTCATTCAGCGAAATGTTTGAGGGTTCGCCCCCTCCAGTAGCAGTTCTATGTTGTCTTAGCTTTGTTGTTTTATTCTTCACTGCAAGGCGAAGGTCCTTCCAACACTTCAAACATGAAAACATGCCTAAATTAATGTTCAAAATAAATTAATAAAATATAAATTCGCACTCACTTTTTTCCACTGTGCAATGGATTTCGCTGGTCCAATTCCATTTAGTTGGTGTTGAATCTCCTCCCAAACACTTTGGGTTAGTTGTGCTCCTTGTAGAGATTGAAACCGGCCGTTAACAAATTCTAATTTATTTTCAATTAAATTTATTAGCATGGTTTTCTGCCTCTTTGTGATCCGCTCCATTATGTAAATAAAATACTGAAAAATATGAAAATGACAAAATAAAAATAAATAAAAATATATATTGGCAGTATGTATTATTTTACCGACATCCAAATCAAACAAACTTTTTTTGTCGTTTAGTTTTTAGTACGAAAATATTAGAGATGTGCGGGTAGTAACTATTCGGTATTTACATGTGTGCTGCATACGACGAAATTTTTTATTTTTTCATTGCTTTACTACCCAAATGCTTTATACGGTGTTTCATTTTGCTTTTTAGGTAAAGGATAGTTATACATTTTTATAGACAAGTTATTGTGAAGGAAAAGGAGAGTATTAAATTACAGTTTATGTAAAAATTCTATCGTTTTAATGTTACTACATTAATCATTTTATACATGATCAAATATAACTTTTTTCTTTCTCAATTAGCGCGAAACAAATGCTGATAATTTAGAATAAAATCAGCATATGCATATCCAAAATTCCAAACTCCAAAGTATGAAAAATAATATAAAAATGTATTATTTAGATATTTACTAAAATTCCATTTTTTAAATACTTCAATAGATAATAATTTTATTATATGAATTGAAAATTGATATAATAAAATTAATAATTAATAAAATTAATATACGAATACAAAGTAACGAGTATTTGCATTAAAAGTAACGAGTAGTCGTGATTATTCAAAGTACCGAAACTGCACATCTCTAGAAAATATAACCTAAAAATCTTGTCGCCTTTCTTCTCACCATGCAATATACATGGACGGAAATAAAAGCGAGAGCGAGTGTCTACTCGCATAGTGCATAATCGCTTTTACTCGCTTTTAGCTAGTAGTCACTCAAAAAAGGCGACTCGCTGTGTGCAAAATCCCAGTCCTGAACAATTAATCGAAAAATCAAATATGCGAAAGATACAATTCATCGAAATGACTCGTAAGGAATATTAAAAAATATTGATCAATTGTCTCTTGATGTTCAATTTTGAATACGGAAAGCAAGGTAGGACATCTTCGGTTAAAAAATAAAATTATATCGATATTAAGCACAATTTGAAGCGGATTATTGTGATGAGTAGCTTAATTTATTTAAATCAAACTGAATTGTTAAAATAATTTGAATATTTCAGGAAAATAGGGTGATGAATTCAAGTTTAGTTTGAAAATCTGAATTGAAAACTACGACACCCTAAATGTCGCAAAAAAGTAAACCTGTGTTAAATTACCATAAATTAAGATTTTCTGTCACGCGTTGGTTCGATCGCCCAATTTTTAAAAATCTGTATGAATTCCAGGTAATTCATATAAATATGTTATTTAACATATACCTTGTTTCCATGACTAGGTTGAGTTGATATTAGGTTTTCGTTAATTTCAAAATGGCGTATCACGTTTACAGGAATAGAGTTAGGTTGAGTTGAGGTTTTAACAGCTGCTTAGTAGAGGAGAATTTTATCTTGCGATCGCGTTTCTGTGTGTTTTTCATAAAAAATCATTTTTATTATACATATTTAAAATTAAATAGTTTTTTAATAGTACAAGTACAGAATAGAGCTTTAATATTAGCTATAATAAAAATGGTAAATATGAGAATGAGCAACAAGTTAAAAATTCAGTGTATAGCGCATAAAAAAAGAATAAAAATGAGAAAATCTCATTTTTGATGTGCGAGTTCTACGCACAAAAATTGAAAACTGCGCGGTAAACTGTTTTAAATAAACATTGTCGACGAATGACGCTGATGTTGGAAATGCACTCAAAAAATGTAGCTGCATATTTGAGGCATATGTACATGTGTAGAGCTTACAGAAGATGCCCAAAAGTTTGGATGAAGAAGTGGTGTGATAACTGGTGGAAAGCGGTGGTGAATAGCGATAGTTACGATGAATGGATCGACAATTTTAGAGTCGACAAAAATACGTATCAGTATTTATGCGACAAATTAAGACCGGCATTGAAGTTTAACCAGAATTGGGTTAGAAAACCGATTGATGTCGAGAAAAAAGTCGAAATTGCATTGTATAAGTTGGCGTCCTGCTTGGAATACAGGGTGGTAGGTAGTAAACCATTGAATTGCATGAAGCTTCTGTATACAAATGCTTAAAACAATTTTGTGCAGTAGTCATCAAAATTCTATTGCCCGGGAAAATTAAAATGCCAAATGTGGAAGAAAATAAATTAATGTGTGAGGAATTTAAAAAAGTGACCTTCCGATGGTATTCGGTGCAATTGATGAATGCCATATCCCTTTTGTGTTTTACTAACACATTTGTGCGGGTAGGGCAAAAGTACTATGTCAAAAATTTAGTTTTGTATGTTGTTGAACCAACTTACACATTTGTGAATTCTTTTTTAACTTATTTTCGTCCGAAAAAAAACACTAGATCTATACAAACAATTGTGTTGGTTTTACTTCAAAACAAGCGATATTTTTTATCAACAACGCCATTACATACGATGGTTTTTAACTCACATTTGTGTGAGTTGGACTAAACTTGAGCCGATTTTTTGTTTTTTTTTTTTTGTTGAAAAAGGGATATTCCGGTAACTGCCCCATTAGTCGGATATAGAGATTATATCAACAGGAAAACATTGTACTTCAGGGTATAGTAGATGCAAATTACAGGTAACTAAATTGTCACATTTTCTTCGCTATCAATATAAATAATTAATCAGATTTAATTTTTATTTGCAGATTTATGGACATAACCGTGAAACATCCATGCACTCAGGATGCCGTATTGTTAAAGGATTCAGTTGTGTATAAGAATATAAATAATTACGAAAAGGTAATAATTTTACAAAAAAAATGTATATACATTAATTTAATAATTATTGTAAAATTCGCAGCCATCAACATTAATAAATGGAAGTTTATTGTTGGGGACCCATCATACCCACTTGAGGATTGGTTGATGAAGGCGTATATATCTCCAAAAGATGTTGAGGAAGAATCATTTAACGTTTACCTCAACAAGGCTCGTATAGTGGTAGAAAATGCCTTCGGTAGACTTAAAGGAAGATGGAGAATAATTTAAAAGAAAATTGATGCTACAGTCAATTTTGTCCCATCAATCATTGCTACTTGCTGCGTTCTGCATAATATTGCAGAAAAAAGGAAATTGCCATTTCAAGAAATTTGGTTAAGAGCTGTAGAAGAAAATAACAGATTGTACCCACAATCTAGCGGTGTAGTAAATCGTGAACAACGATCTGCATCTGAAATAAGAAACCATCTTAAATAATTCATATTTTATTTATATGTATTGTGTTTTGCTTATTTTAAAATTGAGATAAATTCGGTTAGTTCATCCTCGAGTTCATCGTCATCCACACTTACGATATTGTTTTCTCCCATACTGCAGGTTGCCACCATAATATTCTTAAAATTAGTGCTACTGATCGTTGCCAGGTTGGAATTAGTACTCAATCCCGTGCTGAGCTCGGCCATCAAGTACTGATTAGATGCCCCTGGTACAGATGTTTTAAATAGAGTTTTAATTTCTTTTAAAAACAGATCATTATTTTTTTTTAAATCTGACTCATGGTTCCCGAAAACTCTCTATTTCGAGTTGCCTCTTGCTCGGCGACAACTTTCAATTCGGGCTCCATTGCGCTTTTGTATTTAAAAAAAAAAATTATTAAATTTATCAAGTTCTGATTTGATGTCGTATTGTCGCTACCTATTGTAATTTTTTCGCCTTGCGGCCAGCTCAGAATCCGAAACACAACTTTCTGACACATTTTCGGTTGGTAATCTATTGGCGGGGTTTGCATTTTCTAAAATTAATAAATATAAAATTGCTTAATTAAAAAAAATATTTAATTAAATTGAACGCATTTTATTTTATCTGATTGTATTTCAGCCGCATCAAATCCACTTGATATTATTGCAACGCTGGGCCGTGATCCTAATAAGCGATCCAATATATCATAATAATCGCAAGTAGCGGTAGAAGCACCACTACACAATTTTATTTTTCGTTGCGATGTATGCATTTTCTAAATTCTTCCATTTATTTTCTAATTGTGCTCATTTTTATCATTGATGCCCCTGCTTATAAATTCGTCTAGCACAATTTAAAAAAAAAAATTCCGTGATATTTTCTGCCGTCAATTAATTCTAATATATTTTTTCTTCTATTAAATTTAATAATAATTCGCATTGTTCTTCAGGCCAAAATATTCGTGCTGCCATTTTGAATTTTAGCACTTTGAATATTCGTGTCACAATCGTACCGAAATATTTTCGTTGCCGCCATATTGAATCTCAACTCTACTCAATCGTACTAGTTTCGTCGAGTTCAAAATAATTTAACGAAAACTCAACTCTACCCTGTTTTCATGAACGCTAACTCCAACTCAAGCCAATTTCAACTCTGCCTGAAGTAATATTATAATAGACATGTTACAATTCTTCCTCTATCTAGAACAGAAAGCCGTTTGACGATTTCTTGAGTAGGTGGTGAGATATGAATATTCTCGTCAAGTAATGCTCCAAAATCGACGAATACTCTTGAACAATATATTTTCCCATACAAGGGATCATGTTCTAAACATGGCAATACGGGAATCGGCAATCAGCCTTTAGAATCCGTTGCAGGTTTAATGTTTGAATGGTGGCACAACTAACCCATAAGCACAATGAGTACGTAAAATGAGTCAGGAAACTGTCACAGCGAAAAAAAAGAACCCGGATATGGCAATCGCATCAAAAACACAGAGAGACCAAGATCAAACCCTACACGAGGACGCGGATTGGGGTCAAGAGCGTGTTAAACTGGCTGCATGCGCAGATGGCAAACATAATACAACTTAAACTTTTAATAAAACGATTTCGCGGATTCAGATGAGCGCGGATGCAGACTTTAAAATTTTTTTCGAGTGCGGATTCGGATAAATTTATATTTTTTTCGGTGGATGCTGATACGAAAAAATGTAGGGCAGGGCTCTAGTCCAGAGAAAGTTTTCCCAAGACATTCTCAAGATCAAAATTTATCAAGATTTGGTGATTGTCATTTTATTGAAAGAATTCCTCCAACTCAACAAAATGCTAAGCTGCAGAAAGATGTGTTGTTTGCTACAGACGAGGACAAGGGAAAGAACCAATTTACTGGTGCCCTGATTGTGAAGCTGAACTATGTTTGGACTCGTGTTTCAAGCTATACCACACACGAGAAAATTATTAATGGACCACTTTTTTGTTTAAAAAAAAAAATAAAATAAAAACATTGAAACTAATATTTAAAAATGTTTGTTTTATTAAAAAAAAATATTAATTAAATAAATTAAAACATTTAAACATTTTCGTTTAACTTTCTACTCCTGCAACTTACATATAGTAATTGAAACTTGTACTGAACTCCGACACGGAAGGGTTAATAGTATTCCAGATTCCAAAGATTTATTTACCTATAGTGAGGAAATGAGTTGAAAGAAAGGATTAAGAATCTATTCTAAAGGTTGGTAATCGAAAACACTTTAACGAAATCAAAACAAATTATGCTATAAATATCGAATTCAAACTATAAACAAACGGGAAAGAAATATTTACGATTTAGTACCATTTCAGAAAATCATTATTCTAATATTTACAACAAAAGGAATCTAACTTGTCAACAAAATTTATCAGTGGAACGAAAACAGATCATTCAGTTGGGTTCATCAGTATTGTACTAATTATTTTCAATTATGAAATAAAAAAACTCGATTCCAATGTTTATTTTTCTTCAATATAAAGCAAACCCTTCCTGTAATACTATGCTTGAGAGTAAGGCATAATTTTGGCAAAAGTCTACTCTAAAATTAGTGAAATTGAACAAACTACATATGTACCACGTCCAAAACGTGTTCCGTACAAAACATAAAACGTTTTTTAATACATTTTAAGGCTCAAAACAAACTAGAATTCAGATATCCATAATGCTCCTCTTGGCAATACACAGATTTAGCTAGTTCCAATAAATGACGTAATTCATGTATAATGATTCCGTAACAACTCCAAATAGTGCCATAATTTCAACATTTTATAGGTATATAATTTGATAATTTTAATAAAATACAATTTTAATAAACTTCTTAAAAAATATTACTTACAATATGTTCCATGCAATAACACAAACCAATACGTGCCAGATTCAATTATGATGAAGATTGACATAACTATTTGAGAGATTTGTTAACATGAGCATCCAAACATATGGATTAGAACAATCTCAAATGAAATAGTTAGGAACAGATTAACGATGCCATCATTTTGACTCAATTCTAATCATATTTAGAAAAATAGTCTAACATTTACCTGAATGAATTCAGGTAATTTGTAATTAATTATTTTAATAAAAATGATTATAAATGTTAAAAATGATCAATAGCTTACATCGTGAGGTTAACCGTCACGCATTTTAAATGTTCGACCTTATTTGCGAGTTAAAAATATTTTAAAGTAATATTTTGCAAACGCAAATTTCGGTCTCGATAATTTTTTTTCACTACCAGCGTTTATCTGTTCTATAACTTTTTCTTTTGTAGATTGTTCTAATTGGAGCTTTGTTAGAAACTTCCATATGTTTTTATGATCCCAACCTACAAGTCGTAAAAATCCATTATGCCAACCTTCAACATAATTGATAGTTCTTAGCGTATTGTTCTGTGTGGCATCATAATAATTCCATGCATGAATGCTGATGCAATCATATGCTACTATTACTTATACTAGAGATAAAAACATTTTCAGTCTAAGCGCAAAATCAGAATTTGAACCATATTTTATTTCATTACCATTAAGTCCTTCGCACACAACCTTACGATAAAGGTTCTGTGCGGAATGAAATAAACAAAATCTTTGTATAATTGTAGAGAACACGTTTCTTGCTGAATTAGTTATAGCTTGCTCAAAATCACTGATGTCATGACAGATGTAGGATCTAAGCAAGGTTTAATGATTTTAAGCTGCTCAAAAACAGTATACAATACTGTGATTTCTAATTTATTATGAAGAAGAACAAACACCAGAGGAATTGATTTCTTTTCTTTTATTCCATGAATCGTAAATAATTGGCAAAATATTGATGGAACAATACTTTAAGTTCCACCAATGTACCATTCAGAAGCATTTTGTAAATAAGTCATATTCCTCTCCTTTCTAAATAATAAAATTCGATTTTGAATGGCACCAGAATCGAAAAATAAAAGCTTTTCTCCGCGTTAACTGAATTTAAATTCATTAGGTATAATCAAACCTTGCCGTGTTAATCTTAAAGGCATTTTACAACTCCGCACATTTTGTTCGAGTTAACGAACTTGTTGAAGGCATGAAAGAAGCCACTGCTACTGGAACTTATACTAAATTTAGGGTAGATTATTTCTCGCGTGGCAATGATGGAAGTGGAAGCCATTCCTTTTGTAGCGTTCATCGACCGTAAAACGTCGACTTCTGCTGAATCAGGATTATGGCTATTGTCTACGACAATGAAGGGCACAGTGTTTTCGGTGTAAACGCGTCCATGACATCGTGAAAATTTATACACCGCCAATACACTTTCAAAATCCATAATGGTAAAAATAATTAAGCAAATCTAAAAATCTAGAAAGTCGAAATATAACACAAAATATCCAAACCTTAATTTCACAAAAACATCCTCGCTGTTCGACTACTAACGAAACATTAAAAAGTTTTAACGATATACTAAACGCAAATTTTTTTTATTTTGTATTTCTTTTTATTTTGAGTTTTATATTTTTTAATTTTGTGCTCCACTTTACTACCGCATGGTGGAATTCAGTTTGATTCCAATAAATTATGTACCTCAGCACAATAATCCAGCACAATAATAACTTTATTTCGATGAATTGTAAAATCTCCATAGTAAATTCCATTGGGACCCGAAAAATGTGCAAAAACGAATTGTGCGAAGTTACAATTCATCGAAATTATTCATAATAACTAATTTGCCGTAACTGTTGGCTGAGATTTGGACAGTTTCCCATGATTTTAGGAAAAAATGAAATTCTGTATAATTGTTCAGCATAGCTTAGAGATTACCTATATGAATTTTCATGATGATTGGGCAATTTTTAGAACATGGTCCTTTGTATCGGGAAATATATTGTTCAAAAGTATTCGTCGATTTTTGAGCATTACTTGGCGAGAATATTAATATTTCAGGCCATACTCAAGAAATCGTCAAGCGGCTAGATAGAGGAAGAATTATAGCACATAAATCCCATATTTATGTGAATTACCTGCAATTTACACCATATTTCATGTTACAGGAATTCTAAAATTTCCATAGGAAATCCTTACCTGTTCAAAAGAAACTTTTAGATAAAAAATTTTGTTTCGATGAATTGTGTTTTCGATGAATTGTTATTTCTAAAATTGTTTTCACGCACATTTGGTTATTGTAAATTGTAGTTTTCACATTTGTTTTTGGATAAATTGTTTTTCACACAATTATTTGTTGCATAATTTTCGGGGAACCGAATTGGTATTTGGGAATTCAATCGAAAATAGAAATGCACACTGCCAAATAATAAAATAAGGAAAGTTTTTCTAAATGATGGTCAAACCTGTATGAAAAAAGCAAACCTTGTTGAATTTGAAATGAGTTGAAATCAAATATTTTTGGTCTATCTTATGCAAAGTACGAGTATGATAAAAGTAATTTTAATATTTAAATTTTAGATTTAAGCAGTTATTCAAACTGTGGAATGATGCTGTCATATACCTGATGGATGAAGTCAATGACTATCTACCAAAACGCGCCAAATCTTCGACAACAACAAATATTTTGAAATTGGCTGTAACCCTCCGCTTTTGTGCTCAAGGGAGATACCAACAAAGTGTTGGTAAAGATTTCTTGGTAGGATTGTAGAACCTTGGCTGTTGACACCATTAAGAGCTACTAGCGAAATTCTTTACTATAAGTTTTATTTCCATAATAATTAAATTCATTTAAATAGTATGTACACACATAGTTTAATTTAATAAATCGATTGAATTCAATAAAAAAAATCAATAAAAAATTAAATAATTCGAAGTAGCTTCTGGTTATTAATATAAATATTCTTATAAAATAAAATTTTTGTTTCATAATTCATTTTTTTAAATCTAATGTTTATATGTACAGATGTATATTAATATTTTATTTCATCACAGTATCTTATCTAAAATATCACCTTTTTAATTTCATCTTTTATCACTCTCTTCTTGTAAATATAATTTCCTTTTCTTTATTTCTAGCTCCTCGATTTTACATTTTCGTTCTTCTAGCCGATCCCTCGCCTCCATGGCCAATTTTTCCTTGTTGAACTCTAATTTAATTTCCATCAATTTGATTTCCTTCTCCTTTAATAGTATCTCCTTCTTATACAAATCGTATTTCTTTTCATTTATTTTTAAAATGCGCGTCATCACTTCCTTGGTGCCTATGAACATCTCGCTGATTGATGTTAATTTTGCTATTCTCTCTCTCTCTGGGACTATATCCCATCAAGGGATTTGACCGCCTCAAATGAGGTTTCAGAATCATATTTTCATTTCGGAAAATGAGTGATTAATTCATTGATCCTAATTGTGCTATTACGGTGTCATGAAATATTTTTTGATGTTATATTATTTTGGTCTTCTAGGAGTCGATGTTTTGTTTAATTTTAGTTCGGTCTATTATTTGCTCTATTACTTGCTGGCTAAATTATTTCGTCGCTGTTATCATCAAATTCACTATTGATCCAATTATGTAATTCAGATGGTGGAGAAAGTGGGTTGGTTGATACACTTAACTCTGTATCGCCAAGTGAAATGGCGCCAGTTATTCCTTTCACTGATTCTCTTACATTTATCACTCGTATGGCGGTTTCTTCAAGTGCTGAGAATGTATGTATATGTCCTTGATGGGCCGCCACTGGTACCTGAGCTCTTTTGTTTGTTTTCCTTCACTTTTCTTTTAATATTATATTTAAAATCGGTCCACACTTTCGTCCAGCCATCTGACGTTCTAATGGGTGGTCCATGATTATTGAGTTGATTTCCGTTTTCACTCCAGAGGCACTTTGACGATTCGCGAGCATCTGCGGTCGTACTGTACCCTCTTTGGGATGTGTTTAAATATATGACACTAAAATGTCAAACTGCTGCAGGATTGTATTTTTGGATGTCCTAAAATTTATGTGTATACATGTTGTGCATTTTAAAATTTGCAAATCTATAAAAGGTTTGCATTGCACAGAAAATAAGAGAATTTTTTAAAAAAATTGTTGAAGAACCAAAATTTCCGAAAGGGCTTTAATGAAAAGATATCTCTTCGAAAAAATCTGTTGGAAGTAAATATACCCCAAAAGGATGAACGAGTTCAAATTAACATAGAAAAAAATCGGAAACAGTAGAAGTAGATTCGCTGCATTTAAAATTAAGACACTCAGAAGAGTCTCGAATTGAAGAAATTTCAAACGAAAATAAATTCGAAAATCAATGTGATTTTTATAATCAGGATAATGTAATTGAAACAGTTCAAAAGATTCAGTTTGAGCACGACTTAACATTTGAAGATTACGAAAATGATTTATTTGAAATTAAAAAGAAACCCCCGATTTTTAAACGAATTCAGCAAAGTTCCAAACCAAAGGATTACAGTATTTACATGGGCGAAATCACATGTAAATTGAATAATAAATATACAAATATTGTTTCAGTTTTATTGACAGCTAAGACAGGATGCCAAATAAATACAAAATCTTGCGATTATCGTAAAAAAGGCATTAGCATTCGAGCTTATTGCAGTCATCCCGGTTGTCGGAAATATATATTAATTAATAATGATATCACATTTGGCAGATTTAATATATTTTGTAATAAAGTAGAACAATGTCATCAATATCCAAGAACTAGACAATTACGAGGCACGGATAGAGAAAATATGAAAATTAAACTATCGAGATAAAGGGCAGAAAAGGCTTTTGAAGATATGGTTGGAAAAGAGGACAAGGATTTTGTAGACTTTTAAAACAACCAAAATAAAGTCAATGGTTGTTTTACGAAAAGTACGATCGAATATGTTAATAGGTCAAGATAATGCTTCTGATGATATTGTAGATATTGAAAAGGAAATAATATTAAACCCACAGCTTTTTCAAAAATTGTCAATAAAGCCATTTTTTGTGGTATCACACAATTTGATATTCAAATTAAAATGCTGCAAAGTTTGATAAACTACTCGAATTCCAAAAAAATCATTGCTTATTTAGATGCAACAGGAGTATTAGACCTCCCAGGCTTAATATTTCAAATATTTTATACTATGCCTTAGTAGCACCGGTTCAAATCAAAGAGTATGCTCCAGCTGATCAGTTTCCATTAAGCGATATGATAAGTGCGAGCCATACTAGAGAGACAATAGAGGGTTGGCTTCGCTCATACCGAATAGAAATCGAAAACAAATTTTAATGTTGGCCACTGTTTAATACGATAGTAACTGATGGAAGTTTTGCAGAAATTAACGCAGTTCTTGAAATTTTTAATAAAATGGACATTATTCAATATTTGAACAAAACATATAGTTCAATAACAAAACCAGTAGAAATCAGAAGACCTGGTTAAACTGCATTTTATGTGTGTCTCATTTAATGCATAACATTGCAAATGATTTCAATAAAGCATATAACAAAAATGAAAATACCCAACTGCTAAAACAAATATTTGCTTCATTATTTTTATATGAAGATTATGAAATAATTAAAAATATCTGGACCAATTTTTCAATTATTCTCAAATCCAAATATTTATCTCCAGATACATTAACCGCTTTTGAGACAGTAATCAAGGCAGCTGATACAAACTTTAATCAAATAGCTCAAGTGACGTTTAAAGAAACCGAATCAGTAGATTGCGATATTTTCAATATTGAGATACGCCAACTTAATAAGCCAGTATACACCCAAAGTCCATTTTAAATTGAGTTTAAATTTTTTTTAGAGAATATTGATCACAATTTATCGATAAATTACAGCTCGGACAACTCACACTACAATCCTCAGCTCTTAGAAGTATTATTGAAAAAATATATTACGTACCTTCCTTTCTGGTTCCGCATGTGTCACAAAAACAGGTTAAGCAACAGTCACGTTGAGAATTATTTTTCCGCTGTTAAACGTCGTATGTCAAACATTCTAGAATTAGGTAAACTGCCGATCAAAGGATTACGTTTTTTAAAAGAAATTCACAAAAGAAATGTTTATGTGTATGATAGATTCACACGGAATATCCCAAAAAAATGTTGCTTTACTACTAAAATTAAGGAAACAAACATCGAGACAAATGAAGAAATGCCACTATCATCACTTTTAGCTGTTGAAGAAGGATGGGCAAAAAGAGGTAGTTTGTTAGGACAGCCTTTCACTCCCAAAAGGAAAACAAACTTTGATCAACCAATGATTAGATCATTAAATGCCATGACACCATCAGATGCGCGTGCCAGATTGCTACAAACGGTTGTACGAAATAAAAAATCTCGATACCACAGCTCAGCGTTCAAAATGCCCTAAAATTGAAAATAGTGGTAACTTATCAATGTGTTTTTTACCAAATGGATTATCAACAAACAAAAATTATTATTATACATGTGCATTTGATGCTTTCTCATGTTTCAATTTAAATTTAAATGATTTTCAAGAAAGTGCAATTGAAACTGATTTCTCTAATCTAATTGAATCCTTAAAAGAAGGCAATATTGATCGTGCGAAAGAATTTCGCTTCATGGCCCTTACAAATTTATATGGACTTATGCGGAACTGTACGTCTAATATTACCATGGTGTCAAATTTTGTGTTGAAAACATAAAATTATTATAGTGCCAAGTACGAATAAAAATGCCCTTCATGTAACAATACAGTTATAGACCAATTCAACTATGTTCCTTTGGATCATTTCAAGTTGGAAAAGTTGGGAATTGAAAATTTATCAAAGTGTGTAGAAAAGGATCATTTTCTAACGTATTCAAATTGTGAAGTTGATTCAGCTACGAATAACCTTTCGACAAGCGATTGTATATTTATATACGTTGAACCATTATTCAATCCAAAAACGGCAATTTCGGTTATAAATTTTCCGTTACAAATACAAATTTTAAAAAAAATTACGAGATTAATTCGTTCGTAAATATATTTGCCTGATACTTCGCATTATGTGTGTTATTGCAATGCCTTCTAAACTACTGGCCTTTTACTACTCTCATTTTTCGCACATGACGTCAATTTAAGTCTAAATACTTTTAACATATTTACACTAACAAAGCAACTAGAGAAAGCAACAACAACGTCGACTTAGCGTGTCGTCATCATTTGGTGTAAGCGGCCAGTAGTTTAGAAGGCATTGGTTATTGTTTCCGTTGCGATCACTGGGATGTCTATGACGATTTAAAGGAAATAGTATTAAAGAAAAAATCTTGTAAGTCCACAAAAGTAATTCCTCATATGGTGATACTATACAAACAAATTCAACCATAAATATAAAATAGGAAATTTGGAAAATTGATAAATTGGAAAATTGGTAAATGGAAAATTGGTTAAAAGGAAAACAAGAAAATATGAAAATAGGAAATATGGCAACTTGGTAAATTGGAAAATTGGTAAATGGAAAATTGGAAAACTGGTAAATGGAAAATTGGAAAAAGAAAAATATGAAATTTAGGAAAACTTAAATTTAGCTACTAGTGTATACATTTCAAAATCATGTTGCCCCTGATCCCAGACATTTTACTTTTGGCGAAATAATTTTAAATTTATCGAGCGGGACGAAAAATTATATAAAAATCAATGAAATTCTTAGCCGAGAGTTCATTTTCGGGAACTTGAAACAGAACAAATTTTTTCTTACATTGCCTGAAATTTTCCATTACTTTATGCAACTTAAAATTTTACAGTTTTTTATATGTTACATTTAAATTTTTTTTATTATATGAAAAACAAATCGAATTTAATAAACTTGATAATTTTTCATTTTTTCATTAAAATTGATAAAATTTCTGGGCTGGGCTAACTTCACAAATATAGTATATTTGAATGAAATGAATCAAAACCTGGGCTGGGATAACTTCACACAAGAGCAAATTGGTTATTGATATATTAGTGTTGCCTGATTAAAAAAATTTATTTTCTGGGATAAAATCCTGGGATAACGTGACATACGAGTACGTGTATACTGGGTGAGTTTTTTAAGCTGAAACTTTCAAATATCTCGGAAAATAAACCCTCTACGATAAAAATGACCATTATCAAAATTAAATCATTCTGGAGGGGAAATACATTAGTGCTAAAATTAGGACCCCTCGCCCTTGTTAGTAATTCTTGGGTGCAGGGCAACTTGGAAACTATGATAGGAACCCCTATTTTTTATTGCAGATTCGGATTCTACGGCTAAAAGTACGTAGGATTTCCTTGAAACATTTTTTCGATTCATGATAGATGGCGCTGTAATAGGCGATATTGAATTTTTTCGATTTCTCCTACTGAGAACATTATGCATCGATCAAAAAGTATCGAACTTTATTCCTATGCTAGAAATAGGAACCCAAGAATTTATTACAACAGCCCACACCCGTAAAAAATAGTTGCAAAACTATTATATTAACACACTATTATTTTGGTTTTATTTTCTTGGTTGGCTAGATTTTTTTGCATTCAAAATTTTACGACGTAAATATAAAATCGCAAGATAAAGTAATTCAATACATTTTGATCGATTTTTGTGGGTGTGGGCTGTTATAAATTCATGGGTATCTGTTTCTTACATAGGGAGGAAGTTCTATACTTTATTATCGATTTTTGTGGGTGTGGGCTGTTGTAATAAATTCATGGGTACCTGTTTCTTACATAGGAAGGTAATTTGATTTATTAGGATCGATTTTTGTGGGTGTGGGCTGTTGTAATAAATTCTTGGGTTCCTATTTGTACCTGTTTCTTGCATAGGAAAGAAGTTCAATACTTTTTGACCGATTTTTGTGGGTGTGGGCTGTTGTTATAAATTCATGGGTACCTATTTCTTACATAGGAAGGGAATTCGATACATTTTGATCGATTTTTGTGGGTGTGGGCTGTTGTAATAAATTTTTGGTTTCCTATTTCTTACATAGAAAGGAAGTTCTGTACTTTATGATCAATTTTTGTGGGTGTGGGCTGTTGTTATAAATTCATGGGTACCTGTTTCTTACATAGGGAGGAAGTTCGATACTTTTTGATCGATTTTTGTGGGTGTGGGCTGTTGTTATAAATTCATGGGTACCTATTTCTTACATAGGAAGGGAACGCGATACATTTTGAACGATTATTGTGGGTGTGGGCTGTTGTAATAAATTCTTGGTTTCCTATTTCTTACATAGAAAGGAAGTTCTGTACTTTATGAACAATTGTTGTGGGTGTGGGCTGTTGTTATAAATTCATGAGTACCTGTTTCTTACATAGGGAGGGAGTTCTATATTTTATTATGAATTTTTGTGGGTGTGGGCTGTTGTAATAAATTCTTGGGTTCCTATTTATTACATAGGAAGGAATTTCTGTACTTTATGATCAATTTTTGTGGGTGTGGGCTGTTGTTATAAATTCATGGGTACCTGTTTCTTACATAGGGAGGAAGTTCTATAGTATATTATGAATTTTTGTGGGTGTGGGCTATTGTAATAAATTCAGGGATACCTATTTCTTACATAGGAAGGGTATTCGATACATTTTGATCGATTTTTGTGGTTGTGGGCTGTTGTAATAAATTCATGGATACCTATTTCTTACATGAGAATGTAATTCAATGCAGAATGATCGATTTTTGAGGGGCACGCCACGGATGTGTATTAAATACCTGGGAATCTATTTGAGGGGTATAACCTTTACAGAGATATATATTTTTTTGCATAGTTTTTGTCAACTGAACTATTTCAATATATTGTAATTATCGTAAAATTTTCTTGTATCAACCAGTACGATACAATGATTTTGAACGGTTGCTCCCATTTGGGGTAGTTTTTTATAAGTTAAATTATGTGATTTTATTGTAAAAAGATTCCAGTAGTACCCCAGCACTATGTAGTATCAGTGCACCTAGAATACTACAGGCCACACTGCTTGCTATGTCATTAAATTTATGTCTATAGTTAATTCTTTGAACTGTTCATAAAAGTCATGTTCATAAAAAGAAAAAACGAAAACAAACATAAAAAAAAATTTTTATACACGTGCTAAGAGTAAGGTTATGTCTTCTCGTAAATTTTAGGAAATGTGTACACATTTTATACGTGTTTACATATTTAACATAATTTAAAATGCATAATATTATAATAATATTATGAATTAATACTTTCACCGATGGCTTTTTATTAAATTTTAAAACATATTATTAAAATATTTTTCTTGATGTTTGTTTACAATTTTTTCTTATCAATATGACAGCAAACACAAAAAAAAATCAAAACAATCTTTTTATTTTTAGTGCTGCCTATAATAGCCAAAGAGAGAACTGTCGACATAAATTGACGTCATATAGCAAAATTTTTAAAGCAGTGTGGCCTGTAGTATTCTAGGTGCACTGGTAGTGTACAACAAATAACACAGAAATGCAAAAAGCGTAGTGTGACGAAAAATAAAGTTTTTAAAAAATGCACTCCGTAGGGGAAGCTTTTGGTCGGTTGAGCTATGCCAATATGTTGTAATAAATTTGTAAAAAATTACAATACCGCCCCCAGTACGATATAAGAAATATTAACTGAAATTCCAAAAGCATGGTTTAACTAAAAATATGGATTTTGAAGAATTGCACCCTTATGGGATGTTTTTTGGGGGTTGAACTATTTCGATATGTTGTAATTAATTTGTAAAAAATTCCAGTACCACCCTCAGTAGGATACAATAAATATTATCAAAAATACGAAAAGTGCTGTGAAGCTTTGTCCAACGCCAGCCCACACACGAATTGCAGGATAACGGGAGCTGTAAAAAATTTTCTAACTGTGTAACAAATTTGTAATTAATTTGTAAAAAATTCCAGTACCATTTTCATTGGATTGTGCTACATGCTGCGAGTGCAGCATTAGAGTCATGGTTTTCGCCATTTACGTTTTGAGTTGAATGTCTCTAGTCAATCTATTTATTTTATATAAAATTAAAAATCCCAAAATTAGATTACTTCTCTTTATTTGATTGCTTTGTTGTTAGAAAACTTCCAAACGAAAACTACACATTTGCCAAATAAAAAAACCTGGCCCAAGGAATCAAAACAAACAAAGTAGATATGATGGCCTAAATCTTTTAATTGTTATAAGTGACACTCAAAAGAGGTATAGTGAATGTGGCAAGTGCACCAAATACATATGCGAGAAATGCGACATTGTTTTACATCCAACAGTTTGTTTCAAGCAGTACCATAATACTTAAGTTATAACCATTTTTATTTTTATTATTATTATTACATTTTTATTTTTTTGTCAAACTGAATTATATTTTATGTTTTTAAATTGCTAAAGTACTTGAAGTACAATGTTAATTATGTACCTGAACTGTAGTACAATTTTATTTATAAAAATAATGATTAAATTAGTTAATTACTTGAATTACTCGATCGGTTGTATTTTATCCACTTCTGCCCAATATATTATATAATATACGTGCTCCAGATCACTCCCCACTCATCTAAATTAATCCTTACCGAAACTGTGTGGTCCAATTGCTTAAATATTTGCCAGAACCAAATTTCTTCGAAATCGGTTTACTCGATCCTAATTTGGGTTCTGGCCAGTTAAGCAAGTTTAATTCCTGCACAATTCTGATTGGAACTTCTGGATATGTGAAATCGCTATGTTTGACGATTTTTTTTATGTGTTCCGATAATATTCGACGTAACAAAATAGTCTAAAGTGTGGTTAGCTTTATTTAATTCTTCTTGCAAGTTTTCGAAAAGCTTGTTCTTCAATTAATTCCGTTTGTTTTTTTATTATTTTTTTAATTTTCGTAATTTCGTTAAAAATATCATTAACCTTATCAGCGAATGACGATAGAGCTTGGTACGTTTGTTCTGCCGTATTTACGTATTTTCCCATGGGATTATTGAATTTGCCTTTGGTGGTGGTAGGTTATATAATAATACTCAAATTTACCGTACAAGTGGCGCAGTGGTTAAAGCTTCGGCACTTGGACCGGGAGGTACTGGGTTCGAATCCCACCAGAGGCAGGATGTAAAGCGAATTTTCTTCATCGATTACGATCGGCGATGTTAATAAACACAATTTAGACGCCTCTCTATTGGAGTGCAGAATTCAGTGCCGACCCACCGTCCATGTCAGTGTTCAGGTTGGCATGGAGTTTGCAATGTGCAGGTGGTATACTGTAAATGTGTGAGTAGGTGAATGGGTGGGTGAGTGCGTGAATGAAAAGGGGAGTATTAATTGACCTTAAAAGGATATTAAATCCATTGGATGATGAACACTTTCTTTTTTCTTAAAAAAAAAAATACTTAAGCCTACAACAATTTAGGATGTTAAAGTTCAAGTAAATAAAAAATAAATTATTAATAGTCTACTAATTCGAATATACTAAAAGAATCTTAGTTATAATATTTCAATATAAGGTTTGTTTGTTATATCAGTTTTAAAAAGTAAATTGAATATCCTCATCACTAAGAACGTCTTGAATGAATGCATAATCGGGTAAATGCATAATCGGATAGAAAACGAATGTTTGTGCAACCTCATTGCCTTGAGCTTTTATCCCAAATAATTTCCACTTAAATTCATCAATAATACTTCAAGAACGCAACTTATCTCCATACAAATCTGCTTCGTAAATATCAAATTTGTTTGATTCGATTGAAACTTCATAAAAATTGTGTGGGTTTTTATAGATGATGCCAAATATGTATAAAAATGTTATTATCCTTCTTATTCTTTAAGAGAATGTAACAATTTTTGTTTCCATTATCTGTTTCAAAATCCTCGAACATAATTTTTTGGTAAATTGTTTTACCTTCGCAATCCAGTTCTTTCTTATTTAATACTAAGAATTTCTTATTGGTTGTTTCAGGTTGAAAGTTCGCTTTACTCAATTCCAATTGCATATTCGTGAAAGGGGCTGATTTGGTTTCCGAAGCAAGCATTTAATTTTATACATATAACTTTCAAATGGAAAAGCAGACCAATCGTCTAACTTTCCGTGTTTTGTGACATCTGCAGGTAGATGATATAGGCAATGCATGTTGTATGTTAGTTTATGGGCACCATATAGCATCGAGACGCCTTCCAATTCTTTAAGTATTGATTCAAAAATGAAAATTTTTGTTTTTGATAATATAGGATGATAAAAGTATCAATATTTCTACATGAAGCAGGAGAAAATTATTATGTTTTGGTAGAGATAATACATTTTTTAAAACAAAAGGCCCAGAATAAAGTATAAAGACCCGAAATTCCGATCGTTTAAAGTATGACAATTCTGATAGCGATCTAATTCTTCTTTGGTAATCCGTGGGCTGTGTAAGAGATAAAAAATTCCAGCTTAGGCATTATGTGACTTAATTTCCAAAACAGCGACGCTGGTCGGTGCGCCACAAACAAACGCTCTAATTTAAAATTCTAGAGATTAAAATTCTAAGTTCATCAACATAGCCCGAGAAAATTGTTGAAAGAAGATTATGGCCATGGTAAAATGCTACCGCAAACATTTTTGGTAGATTAATATATGTACCTAATCCTTGATAAAATTAGCCAAAAACCAAAAAATTGGTTACTTCGCGCGATAGGAACACGATCAATATTGAAATCCAAAACAATTTTTTTTAGCAATACTAATATAAACTAGGTTTCCTGGCGCACGTGGCTATACAGCTCGAGTAACTGGAGTTTTAAAATGCGTTCAACTATATTTTGGTAAACTGTTAAGCCCATTTTCTATTAAAAACTTTAACAACTCAGTAAACTTATTTGATTGTATATTGTATTTGACGCTCCAACAGGCACATACAAATCTGTAAGCATCTTTAGTATTTTCATTGCTTTTTTCAATGTCATCAACATTTAGATCCCTTAAATAATATTAAGAGATCTCATCTTTATCATGTAAGCTAACTTTATTTGCATTTAAAAAAAATGACTGCGTGTCAAAATGAAATTTTTTATAGATTGCTTTTAAGGATCATAGCAGCAAATACAAAAATAATTCTATATCCACAATAAATTAGAATACCATTAGGAGCAATTGACGAAATGTAATACATAAAACCAGAAAGCATTTTACCACACACATAGAAAGAGATGCTGACATAACAAATCGTCTTTACAAAAATAAAAATAGTGAACATTTCTACCACAGTGTGACCGACAAATATTGATGAATATAGGCCAGCCTATATACTGGCATGGAAGGTGAGTCGGGTCATTAGTTTTGCACTCCGATAGGCGGTCATAGTTGTGTTCCATTTCATCACAGATCGTAACCTATTGATAAAACTTCCCCTTTGCATCCTACCCCTTTCGGGATTCGAACCCGGTACCTCCCGATCCAGACGCCGAAACTTCAACCACTGTGCCGTTTGGTCGGTTAATTATTATTATTGATATTTAAATAATTATTATCGTTAAGAAATTACCATTTAAAACAAAGCACACTCTGATACAAAAACGAGAAAATAAATAGTACGTACGAGTATAATGCTCTTAAATGTGAAAAAACGAGAATGTCTTCCTCCACGACGCACGCCTGTTGTGTCGTAGAGGAATGGTTGTTGATGGAACATGTTATTAATCATTCGTCGCTGTGGAGACCTTGCAAAGTGACTCAACTCGAAAGGAGTTGATGAATCCGATGATATAGCTAACTCGAAGAAGTTGCTTTATTTTGTGGTTCATACGAATCCGATATTCGTTGTTCGCAACATTAATTGGACCAAAGATTGAATAAATAACTTTCCTGTCGAAGGTAGATAACAATCTATAATCGTTAGAGATCACGATCACGGACCATGGTCAAGCTCTCACTTCTGAAAGCTAGCATAGGTCTTATGAGTGCTTTATAAAGTGCAGGCTTACACGACTGCGATAGATGTTCTCTACAAACCAAATGTTCTTGCGCAGCGATCGAACGGTATGAAAGTGTTCTTGATATCACTAGGTCTTTGGCCAGGAATCACGTTATAATCTTCATAAAAAAGAATTTGGCCTGATTTATTAAATATACAGTGCGAAGTTTCAACGTTGATTTTTCTCGATTCTGTGGGGATTCCATCGAGACCGGGTGCCTTTCCATTTTTCAATCTAATTAATAGGTGCATCTGCTTCCCTCCACTGTGGGATATTCGATAATGACCACTTACCCTGGAGGAGCTGTTCCTCTAATGGGGGTCACTTCATCATTCCGATTTATCAGATTTTGAAAGTAGGTTTGCCATAGTAGGAAAAAATCAGCCACGTTTGCACTCGATTCTCGTCTTTGAAAACACTCCCTTGAATTGCCTAGTTCCGCTTGGAATCTGATATTTTCGATGCATGATCTCATATGATTGCGCATCTTTTGTCGAAGGTATTTAGTCGTCGCTTTCCCAGCTCGGAGATATTCCGCTAGACTGCTTCTAGTGTTGTGAGCCAACCATTTTTCACGAAGCTTTTGTTTATTTTCGACGACCAGAGGCACTATTCTGGTTTTCCCTGGAAATAGGGAATTGAAAAATTTTTTCATGGCATTTTTACCTAAATTATATTTTTCTACCCTACTGTTGTTAGTTGGATATAAATATTTTTGAAACAAAGATATATTGGGAATTATTTTTCCCTATAAAAATTTTGTGAAACAAAATTTTCCCAATTAACTTTGTTTCGAAAATATTTTCACCAAAACTAATTCCAACAGTAAGCCAGGCAAATATAATTTAGACAAAAATTCTATGAAAATATTTTTCCCAATTTCCTATTCCCAGGAAAACCAGAATAGTGTCACAGGCGGCATTGATCATCCATGAATCCATTATTGTGGCACCTCCGAGGTCTTCTTTTGATGCTATTTTGCGCCGGGGTAGATATCGCTGCCTGTATAGCGTGTCACTTCTCCTGGATGTTCTGAGTTGTTACTGTGTTGGTCTTAATAATAAGTGACCCCTGTTTGATAACTCTGCAGTGACGCTTATGGGATAGTTATATAGCCGAAAACAAAACGGACCGAAACGAAACGAACGAACTGAATACATGAAAACGTACTAAACCAATTATATAGATGAAACGAAATGAAAACGGACGGAGAAATTGATTCAATTCAATTTGCTTTCGTTTCGTCTTTGCGGTTATACACTATCGGTTATGTTTTTTTTGTTATCCTTAATAGCACTTATGTCAAATTGTCAAAATATTTTATATTTTATGTAAATTTATACATTTTGTATATTTCTATTTAGTTCGCCAAATGTAAAATGGATTTTCCAAGTTAGTTTTCATTCGCACGAGAAGTAAACTTCAAATAATATAAAATTAAAAACAAATATGAAAATGTCAAATCCGTTTCACCAATTCGTCTATATAACCATGCCTCCTTCGTCTTTCCGTTTCATTTCGTTTCAGTCCGTTTCGTTTTCGTCTATATAACTAGCCCATTAGTCTTTTAAAGCATCGACCTTCTATCGAACGGTCTTTTGTGCTTGTCTGTTGAACCTAGATGACAGTTTGCACTTATATTTGAATATGATCGCTGTCCATGACTGCATCTCTGACAGATGTAACGTTGGATTCGCTGGTGAAGTGTTTCTTAGATGCCATGACGTGATCGATTTGGTTATCCGTTCTTTCATTATTCGATCCCCACGTTACTCTATGAATTCTCTTACGTGGGAAAAACGTACTTGATACAACTAAGTTGTATATTAGTGCCAGGTGCAGGGTATTAGGACCGAAGTGCGATGTATTTTCTGCACACCTACCGATTGTTAAAATAAGTAGACTGCGATTGGTCGTCGATTTGTTTTTGTTTCCTGTGAAAATATTTACTATTTGAAATATTTTAATTCATTTTAATTTAATATTGTGTATATAAATAATATAAATAAAATATAGTCGTTTAGTGTGTTAATTTAATATTTTATGTTTTTTTATATTGTAAATAATATAATGCAAATAGTGTGTAAATAGTGTATATATATGTGCTGTTAACAGCTGTATTGTGAGTGTGACATTTGATAATTATACATATACTTTGGTGTAAATTTTCGTTGTGTATAGAAATACATTATGAATTGTGCTAAGTGTGAAGCTAGTGTGGATAAGGACAAAATTACATGTTCTGGATTTTGCCGTAAATTTTTCCATTACGGTTGCGTGAATGTTGATCGTTCGGCTATTAAGTGTTGTTCGAAATACTCCAACATTTTTGGTTTTGTGATGAGTGTCGTGACCTTATGACCAACCGAACATTTTGTAATATTATTGCGGATTCCTCTGCAAGTACTGCTCAGAACTCATATTTTGAAGGAGGAGATTTCTACCAATATGATACTAATTGGTGAGATTATAGAGAAACTCAATAGTTCAAGCATAAGGTGTGCTGGAAAAGTTGCTGAGTGCCCTACCGTTGGATTAACGACATCAAGTGATTATGTTGTAGTGGAAGCTTCATCGACACCTACCGTTGATATTTGCAAATTTACACCTAATTTCGGTAATACCGCCGCATTGAATATGGCTTCAACAGTTTCTGTTGAGTCTTCATCATCTGCATCATTTGGTACCATATCTTATGCTGAAGCTGTAGTCGTCGGCAAATTGTTAATACATCAACCATTGCTCATGTTGCTAACAGTTCATCACATAATCAGGATAGAAGAATGTGTGGGACTGGAAACTTACCTGTTGATATTAATATCAAAACTGTTCCTCCAAAGTGTTGGTTGCACCTCTCAAGATTTGCCCCGAATACTGTTGAGTGTGATATATTAGCAATGGCTAATGCGTGCTTGAGAACGGACTCCTGTAGTGTTTCTAAGCTGATTCAAAAAAAGTTCAATGGGAATAGTTTAGAGTACGTGTGCTTTAAATTGGGTATCAGTGAAGTATTACGTATGAAGGCGATGAATCCTGATACTTGGCCAGTTGGAGTTTTTGTTCGATGCTTTAATTCATCAAATTTTAGGACACTTGGGCCTGTACGAGCCAAATTTCGGAGTCCACAATTAAAAACTACAGTAGTCAACACCACACCATCTTAAAGGACACGATTTTGTACGATAAACCTTATCCAAGTAACAATTTGAAGGTAAATAAAAATGATTCATTAAAATTTGGCCATTTATATGTACGCAGCTTAATTAAACATTTAAATGCTATTACTATTCTGTTGCACGTGCATGAATTTGATTTTCTCGCTTTGTCTGAGACTTGGCTTCACAGTGAAATTACAAACAAGTCACTCCATATAAATAATTATAAGATATTGAGAGGTGATCGAATTAATGATCTTTGGGGAGATGTTGCTTTATATTTTCGTTCCTCTTTAAATATTAAACAGTTAGGATCTAGTTGTTTTGGTAAGGTTGAGTTTCTAGCCTCAGAACTTATCAGTAGTTTTGATAAAATCCTGTTGCTGGTTATTTATAATCCGTCGCCTGTGGTAAGTGTTGATTCTGATAATTTGAATATCATTTTTACCCAGTATTTGTTGGAGTATAAAAAAGTTGTGTGCTTGGGTGATTTTAACTATAATATGTTAATTGGTAATAAATTAAATACTTGTTTTCAAATTCATAATTTATATAGTTTATCATTTGGCCCTACTAGAAATGATAATCTCTTAGATTTGATTGTAGTGTTTGAGCCTGATGCGCAAAATATTTTATCGTATGGACAATGTGCAGTTCCTGCTATTTCTGACCATGATTTGATTTTTGCATGCTATACGTTGTGTCATACTAGGGATAAAATATCTTATACCGTCGTTCCTGATTATAATGGAATTGACTATGAATATTATACTAATTGTTTCTTTTCGTTAGACTGGTTGAATCTTTTTTCTTATGCTGATGTGAATGATATACTTCAAGAATTTAATTCGAATTTCTTATCTTTGGAAAATATGTGTGTACCCCGAAAGCTAAGTATTAATAAATGTCCAACAGCACCTTGGTTAAACGTGAATATTTTAAATTTAATGGAACGTAGAGATTTGGCTCATAAAAAGTTTAGAAAACATGGTTTAGAATTGGATTTTAACTATTTTAAGTTTCTAAGGAACAAAACTAATAAATTAATTAATCAAGCCAAACAAAGTTTCTATTTTGGTAATGTGTATAACTCAAGAATAACCTGGAAGAACTTGAAAAAGCTTGGTGTTTTATCTTCCACAGACAACACAAATATTATATTTTCTGCTGATGATATTTTAATTGGGGTAAGCAAATTTGGGGATTCGGTAGGTGTTCTACCTTTACCTGATTTGGATTTTTTGTGAATTTGTTGACAGTAACTGTTTTTTGTTTGACTGTGTAGATGAGTTTATGGTGTTGAATGCTATTTGTGCTGTGAAATCTGATCTGAAAGCTTATGATTTAAATGATTTTAAGATAATAAAAATGTTTATAGATTTATTTCTTCCACATATTACATTCATTATCAACCAGTGTTTGACAAAATTTTTTTTTCCGGATTTATGAAAAGTTGCCTCTATCACTCCTCTGCATAAAAAAGATATTGTATCTAATATTGGGGACATTCGTCCAATTAGTATTTTGTCTGTTCTTTCAAAGGTTTTGGAGAAGGTTATGCAATTGCAAATTCAAGAGCATCTTAAACAATTTGATTTTTTATGTAAGTTCCAATCAGGGTATAAAACTGGTCATAGCACTACTACAGCTTTAGTGCATATTATTGATGATCTTTCTGCTATGCTTGATAAGAAAAATTCGTTTGCAATTTTGGTTTTGTTGGACTTTTCAAAAGCATTTGATAGTGTGAATCATGTTCATTTGTTACAGAAACTTTACTTGTATTATAAATTTTCTAAATCTTCCGTAAAATTAATACATTCGTATCTAAGTAATCGTAAGCAGTTTGTAAAATGCGGTGCCGATTGTTCAAGCATTTGTGATATGGATACTGTTGTACCTCAGGGTTCTATTTTGGGTCCATTGCTTTTCTCCATATATATCAATGATCTGTCATGGCGTATAAAGCATTGTAAATTCCACTTTTATGCAGATGATTTACAGCTTTACATTGGTGAGGATGTTCTCAAGATAGATGAGACCATCTCATGTCTTAGCAATGATCTAAAACAGATTTCTTTTTGGGCTAAAAATAATTCACTTTCTCTTAATCCTCTAAAAAGTAAGGCATTATTTCTTTCTAGAAATGTTTCAATTAATTTGACTCCTACACTTCTTTTGGGTAATGATGTTATTTTATTTGTTCCCTTGGTTAATAATTTAGGATTAATGTTAAACTCGAAACTTACCTGGGATGGCCATGTAAATTCTGTATGTCAACGTGTTAATTATAGTTTGTATAAGCTTAGATTGATAAAGAAGTTATGCCCAATTGATTTACGTGTACAATTAATTAAATCCCTAGTTGTACCAATTTTCACTTACTGTGATGTAGTTTTTGGTGTTTGTGATGGTTCATTGAAACGTTTGCTTGAAGTTACTTTTAATAATTGCATTCGTTATGTTTTCGATCTGAGGAAATTTGATCACGTCTCAGAGTATAAATATTTTATTCTTGGATGTGACTTGTTTGAGTATTATTATTTCAAAAATGCTGTTTTTATTTTCCGATTAATTCATTCGGGTTTGTCAACGTATTTGTACGAAAAACTTAATATTTCAAAATCTCTGCGCACGAGAAATATCAATCTGCCAATTAACAGATTCAATATATACAATAATTCTGGTTTATTAAACGCAAGTGGTACTTGGAATGGTTTATCAGTGGATTTAAAACATGTAAATTCTTTAGAAAGATTTAAAAAATTGTTATTTGATGTAATTATGCAGAAGCATGGTAACGGTTAATTATTATGTATATAAATATTATGTAAATAATGTACCTATATATATAAATACTTTTGCTATGGTTTTGTGTAGTGCGTAATTGTTAAATTTTATTTATTTTTATTTTTTGTGTATCTTGTAAATATTTATGTCTGTAACATAAAAGTTTATACTTAAGTTATGGTTAATAAATATTATATTATTATTATTATTATTATTATTATTATTATTATTGTTGCATTAATACTGCCCACGATGATTTGAATGTCGTCGTGGTGCGGTATGTTATTAATGACTTCCTCGAGCTTGACAAAGAATAGATTATAGCGGTGTTAATTGTGTTTCGAAAGTTATTAATAACACTCACTAAATTTATTATGACAAAGCATCGTTTTTATTATTTATTTATTTATAATTTACTTATAAAATAAGGTATATTTTACAACCTTTAATTTCATTTCTCGGATTGGATAAGATTCTGACCAATGGGTAAATCAGTCAACTATCGTTAAAATGTAATGATAGCCATTCGATTGGGGCAGTGGACCAACCAGGTCCATGTGGATGTGTTCAAACCTGCCACTTGGCAGCTCGAATTTACCAAGTTCTGATTTCGTGTGGCGGTGAACTTTGGACTTTTGGCATGGGATTCAAGATTTTGCCCAATTGCTTGTATCAGTATTCATTCTTGGCCAGAAGTATTTTGAAGCTATCAGTTTTCGCGTAGCACAAATACCGAGGTGTGATAAACCATGTAGACTATCGAAGATTGTCCGTCGCATGTTGATAAGAACGTAGGGTCGAATTTTACCTGTTGAAGCCTCACACTAAATTTGCTGCTTGTCTGGTAAGTCGATCCGGTGCAGGTTTACGCTTGATTTCGGTGTGCGTGCTGAAATCAATTTATGCAATTCGTCGTCACGTTGTTGTTGTATAAGTAATTCTTTCGTGTCGAAGGAGAAGACGCTGAGTTCTGTGAGAAGTGTTTTACCAGAACGAGACAAACAGTCGCTCACCACATTGTGTTTACTTTTGATGTGATGAATGTCGGTAGTGAACTGGGAAATGTAATCGAGATGTCGTAATTTATTTTTTATTTTTATTTAGTACAAATTCTAATACTTATGATTTTACTCAAATACATACATGAACAATATTACATAATATGTTTAATATATAATAAACATATAAGATTCTAATAATATAGAATAAAAATAAAAATGATTTAACAAAAAAGGTTAATTATAAAATAATTTTAAAATCCGTTTTAAAGTAATTTTGAATAAACCAAAGTCGAACTTGATGCTAATTTGGTTTAATTGTTTGGCCATTCGGTTAACTGGTTCATTTTCACAATAGATCGTACGGTGCTTGTCTAATTTAATCAAAATACTCTGCCGAGTAGTTCTTGTCGGGACATGCAAACCGATGTCAGCCAAAATGTTTGGCGAGTCAATGCGGCCAAGAAGAACATTTCCTAACATCGAGGCACCAAGTTGATTTCTTCTGTTATCCAAGGTGGTGATTTGATAAGTATTATATCTTTCAATATAAGAAGGTAAGCGAAGAATATTTTGGTAGTATGGCAGATTATGGTCATAACACCAACCGTCTGTCTTAGCAACGTACAACAAAAATTTTCTTTGTACGCTTTCAATACGATTGATGTGTATTTGATGGTAAGGTGACCAAACCGAAACCGCAAATTCCAAATGGGATCGGACATGTGCAAAATATAAGTTGAATAAGCACCTTATGTCTGTGAACTCATATGTCCATGTTTTGATAAATCCCAACATAGAGTTTGCCCTCGCAATTATTATGTCTATGTGTTTGTTGAATGATACATTTTCCACAAATGTAACACCTAAATCGCTAATTTCACTTGTTCTAGCTAGAGGTGACCCATTGATTTGGTATTCGTGATGTAAAGGCTCCTTCTTCCGGTGAAATGTTATAACCTTGCACTTATTTGTGTTTAATCGCAGTTCGTGAAGTGTGCACCAGCTACTTACTCTGCTTAAATCATCCTGTAATAATATCACATCTTCCATGGTCTTAATCGATTTAAATATTTTAATATCGTCAGCATATATTAGTACATCGGAATTATGGATCACACCGGTGATGCCGTTAATGAAGATTATAAAAATCCAAGGTCCTAGATGGGAGCCTAGCGGTACTCCAGAGTGTGCTATTATTGGTCCTGATTTAGCACCGCCTATTTCGATATATTGCTCTCTGTTACTTAAATATAACCATATCCACTTCACAAATGCGCTTGAGAGTTTCGTCAAGCTTTGTATTGCTTTCAGGTGACAGACTGTATCAAAAGCTTTGCTGAAGTCAGTGTAAATTGTATCCATTTGAGCTCATTGCTCTAGGGTTTTCAGAGTTTTACTAGTAAACTCAACCAGATTTGTTGTAGTCGATCTGCCAGGGAGAAAACCGTGCTGTGATACTGAAATGCGTTTTGATACAATTGATTTAAGAGATTTGCAGATGAGCAATTTCATGAGCTTAGGTATTGAAGACAATGATGATATTCCACGGTAAAATGAAATATCGGCTCTTTTACCTGCTTTAAATAGGTGTTATTCTAGTTATAGGTGTTATTCTAGCTAACAATAGGTTGTATAGGTGTTATTCTAGTTATTTTCCATTGTGTTGGGAATACGCCACTTTGTAAAGACTGATTGAAGAGTAGGCACAGTGGTTCGACCAGTTCGTTTCCGAACATCTTTAGAACAGCGGATGGTATTTTATCAGGTCCACAACCATCACTAAATAACTGAAGTGCTTGTAATATGTATATCATTGCTGGATATGTTTGGAATGTTTATGTCTAGATTAGGTTCACAAACAGCTAGATTAGGCGACGCTGAAACATTTTCTTGATAGACACTTTGAAAAAAACTCAGCAAACATGTTTGCAATACAATGGTTGTCAGTTGACTGCTTTTCTTGGTAGTACATGGATACTGGATAACCTTTAGTATTTCATTTAGTATTTAATTGCCGGGGTCTCTGCTCTGCCTTTGACGCAATAGCTGTTGTAAATGGTTTATTGTCGGTAAATATAAAAAAAATTTTGGCATTCGACGAAATGGCGAAAGTGTTTGATTGCTATATACATAGCAATAAGTTCTCTATCGAAAGTAGAGTATTTAATTTCCGCAAGAGAGAGCTTCTTTGAAAAGAACGCTAATGGTTGCAACATTCTTTGTTGCGTTGTTGTAAGACAGCTCCAACTGCTACATTGGAAGCGTCAGTAGTTATGTTGAACTGCGCGTCGTTCAACGGATGTGCAAAAAGAGTGACAGCGGCAAGAGATTGCTTGACCTTATCGAAAGATTCTGTACAATCTTCGGGCCAAGAGAAGTTTCTTCTATTTTTGCCTTTCTGGAGTAAAGTGGCCAAATGCCTGTGAATAGTCGATAACAATTCGGCTAACTGTGGTATAAAGCGGTGGTAATAGTTCACCATACTGACGAACTGCTGTATTTGGTGGATTGATGTTAATCTCTGGAAAGTTTGAAATGACATCAACTCTGTCTTTCGATGGGAGGATGCCATCTTTCGAAATTGTGTGGCTCAAGAAGTCGAGTGACCGCACGCCGAAAATAAATTTCGAAGCTTTAATATTAATTCCATATGCGGAGAGATCTCGGACCGGCTTGCAACGAGGATATCGTCGACATAGGACAAAACGAAGTCCAACCCTTTTAACACTTCGTTAAGGAATCGCTGGAATGTCTGGGCTGAGTTACGAAGGCCGTAAGGCATTCGGGTAAACTCAAAAAGCTCGAAAGGAGTAGTTATCGCTGTTTTGTGAGTATCCTCGAGAGCCATGGGAATTTGATGATATTTCTCTCTCTCTCTCTCTGGCACTATATATCCCATACAGGGATTTGGCCGCCTCAAATGAGGTTTCATAATCGTATTTTCATTTCGGATAATGAGTGATTAATTCATTGATCCTAAACCAGCCGTGAAATTTTTTCCTTGTCACCACCGGGAATCGAACCCGGGACCTCCGGTCGCTGGAGCAAGCATGCTGACCACTTTGCCACCGGGGCGGCATTGGGAATTTGATGATATGCCCTTACCAAATCTATTTTCTAGAAAATAGTGGTGCCGGCGAGTTTCAACGAGAAACTGTGTATCTGGGGGATAGGATATCTATCTGGGACAGTGACAGTGTTTAGCTGTCGAAAGTCTCCACAAGGGCGCCAGTCCTTTTCTTTCTATTGCACCATATGTAATGGTGAGGAGATTGGTGATTGACGATCAGGGGCGGCAGATTCCGATGTCTGTCATAAATTGAAATTCTGTTTTTGCAGCTTCTAGTTTCGTTGCGTCAAGTTGTCGTTGTTTGGCACAAGGTAACCTACCTTGCGTGACGACATAGTGGACTACGTTATGTTTCACTGAGAGGTTGTAATTCGAAGCCTCAGTGAGCGAGGGGTATTTCTTTAAAAGAGCGCCATAATCGTTGTTGACGCTGAAATGTTTTGGAGATGGCGTATCAACTTAGGCAATGATTGCGTTCACAGTGAGGGTAGTAAATGAATCAGAGAGTCTTCTGTTCTTTAGATCGACCAAGAGACCATATTTGGACAGAAAGTCAGCACCTATAACAAGCCTGTCTACTGCCGCGATGATGAAAGGATGTGTGAACGAACGCTTGAGACCGAGGTTAACCTTCAAAAGTTTTGTGCCGTATGTAGAATTTGGGGATCCGTTTGCTGCGCTAAGAATGCAAACGGTGTCTTTAGAATGCCGGGGAAACTAGTTTACGGGTATCACAGATACTTCAGCCCCCGAATCGATCAAAAATTACATCTTTGATGAAAAGACGGCAAGACGAACCAATCCCACTGTTTGCCGTAGAGACAGAAGGATTTAACGGTTTTCCGAAGACTTGAAAATTTTGAAGTAGCTTCTCCATGAGCTACCGGTCGGAAACTGTACGGCTTTTTACAGTTGCGTGCGCGTGAGCCGAAACGACAGTGGAAGTAGCAGAGATGACGATCTCGACCTTGACCTGTGTCGGTAATTAAAACTCTGTCTATTGTATGGCGATCTTCCATGTGAACCAATGTTCATACTGGCCAGTGTTCGCTGTAGATCTGTAACGAACTTGATCGACATGAGTGGGTTACGAAAACCAAAATTTAATGTCGTTCGCCACGGAATTATACCAACCATCTAGAGCTTCGGGGTGATACTTGTTTTGCCGGCTAAGGCTCAGGGATCGGCGTGGGATTTCCGAAGATGGATGGAAGCTGGTTGAGACCACCAAACAAATTTAGCATGAAGGAAAGGAAAAAAACACAACAGATCTCATTACCATCTCAAGGCAAACCGAATTAAGTTACCCCATCCTAATGCAACCCACTAGATTTAATTATTCATCTTTTAACATAAATTGAAAATATATCTGAAAATATTTCAATGGATGTAGGTTACTCATTACCCTCTTAATAATCTAATGGTATATTGAAAAGAAAATGTTTAATAATTAATAACAAACTAAAAGCCATAAGTGAACGCAAAAATGTATACAGACCATTTTAAGTGGTACAAAAAATGAAATGAATTGAATTACAAAAATATATAAAATCTAGAACCAGAACAAAAAAAAATTCTTGAGTTGCAACAAGCCTCAATAGAATTCTAAATAGAATATTACGATCTAAGATAATTTAATTGTAATTAAAAAGAAATTGATTTAACTGTTGCCACTAAAAATCATTAAATATATAAAAAAAAACCCAATTTTATAATCAAATTCAATAAATGAAAAAAAAAAAATATCCCAAGTGATGAAAATCCAATTGCGCAAATTCACACCCGTAATTCGCTCAGATAACTAAGTACACCTCGGATCACTACGTATTATATACAACGTCGTACACCGTGGTTTATTGTTGTATACAGCCGAAAATCCCGTAACCGAAACAAGGTGTCTCTGCTGATGACAATACTGTGGTCACCTTCGATTTACGTCACTGACCATAACCAAAGAGAAATATCTACCGGTGTACAGGCACATGAATTATCGCAGTACCAACGGAAATCACTATTGACGTTAATTTATCATGTGGTTGGACCTATGACGCGGTAAAGAAATCAATTATAAACCGTGCAGAAAAAAAATACCTGCTGAGCAGCTGTAGGATAATATCTGGGTGAGGCAGCAAGTCAATGTTGGTTTGAATTCACTTTTTTTTTCACTAGTTAAATTTTAATTTTAATTAATTTTTCTTTCTTTTTTTTTGTGTTTATGCCGCAATAAAAAAAAATTACGGAACCTCTTGTTTTATAACTTTTGTTTTTTTTTCACTCACAAGGCACTATTTTGACAAAAAAACTTTTTTTTTTTTTCGAGAACAGAAGTAAAGTTAGATAATCACACGGGATAAAATCAATTAAAACACGTACAATCTTTGTAATTCTTTTCTCAATTTTTTTTTCCAATCTGCTTTTAATTTTATTTATTTATAATTAATACCAAAAGAAAATGTTTTTGCCTGGTTAATTCATTTATTAATGAATAACGCCAATTAACTCACTACACATTATAGCTAGTATTATAAAGATTTTTTTTTTCAAAGGCTTAAAGCCGCACACAAAACTTTTCTTTGAAAAATCAATAAATGGTTTTCTTTAAATTTATGGACACCATTTATAGCACAAAACATGGTTGGTCCTTCACTCAAAAAAACTCATTGCATGTGTTTTTTTTCCAACACACGTAATTACAGAAGTTAATTAAATCTTGGTATTACACAAAAAAAAAAATGTCCACAAAACAAGTGTTTTTTTTTTCACATGCGCGCGATACTTTTCGGAAATTTTTATTTAAATATTATATTTTTTTGTTTTTTTTTTTTATTTCTAAGTTAGTTTTATATATAGTTATTATTTAATTCAGTGTACAAAAGAAAACTCTATTATTTACAAATTATATCACTGTCCTCTTTAAAAAAAAATGCCAAAACTACAATCTAACTCGCGATTGATTGACTTTTTCTTTCTCCCCTCTTCGTGGCGATCGCTGCGATATTTATATCATTGTTGGTGAGGGGAAAACAAACACCTCGTTTCGATATCGATCCCAACAACAAAAGTATGTATATGCTATTGCAGTCCGACGTCAGCCACAATGCAATACGAATAATTACCATGTTGGCGGTCATGATTATATAAATTATATTCACCACGAAAATGAACTGCATGCAATGGTAGAGAAAAGAAAAATGGAACGACCCCGGGCGTTACAGATCTGCCAATTGTTGTTGCGACTTGTCCAGTTGTCGTTGCATTGAAACAAGGGCGAAATAGCTCTATTCAGCACAACGAGCTATGCCTCGTAATTAAGCGGCGCGCTACATAAATAGTTTTGCTACGAGGAGTGCCACGAAGTGAAAAGTATTTTGAGCCGCTACTAGATCTTTGATGTCATCTGATTTATCATCACTTCTTAGTGCGAAGTCTGACCGGGAATATCCGCATGGTGATATGGCAAAAGTCGATATTATAATGCTGCACGCGCCGATCGATGAGGAAGCCAACTGAGTGTAACGTTTGGTGGGGTCATAGATCCCACTCCCAGACCATCTAAGCACTTGTAGTGAAAGTGCGTCTAAGGTGTAACCCTTTGCGTGGCTCGAAAGTTTCTGGAGATCTCCAGGTCTTAAGAGGCTAAGCACGTTCCATGTTTCTATTTTTAAAGCGTTGTCCTTGTACAATTTCCAAGGTCCAGTTTGGGATGAATCTGATATGGTAATCCGAGGCCCTTGATTAGGGTTCATAACTTAATTGCTTTTATGAGAGAAGGTTGTTGGCCTGGCGCTCAACCCGCTTGTTACGTGTGTGGGTCCTGTACTGGTGAGAATCTTCAGACATCCAGTCCTAACTTGAACAAATTTATATAGCGATTCGTTCATTTAATTCTTGTGTCTATTTTGTTTTAAAACTTGGTCATCACTCGCCTCGATTGTTTTTTGATATTTGCTGCATTTGATACATTTTTCTAGGGATAAAAAAAGACAAGTTTTATTCGGTGGTTAACAGTTTCCGATAAACAGAATATTTTCAATAAAGTTGAGTTTGACCAAAAAAATCAGAGTTTCTACTTGCACTTGACGATACATAAAAAATGTTTTATACGTGAGCGGTACTAAAGAAAAAGGTAACTATCAGAAATCTATAATACGTAATAACTCCAAACATTCGATCTTCTTCTATATTTAGATTTTTAAACTTGTAAATTTTAATAAAATTATTTAATTTCAATATCGCTAGAAACTAAAACATTTTATAGTTAATTTAAAAACTTTTCCTTCAAATATATGTACATATATAGCACTGTTATAATAGTTGAGCATAAATACATATATGTACATAGAAAATACATAGTAGTAAATATTTAAGGTAAAATTTAATTTCCACAGAACTACGAAATACAAGCGTACGAATTGTATAAAAATAATAAAAGAAATTTTTGTCACAAAAACCTCCTACCACCACCCCCATAACATTATCGTAAACGATTACGCGAACAAAAATAGTTTTATATTTCCACTTAGCTGAATATTTTTAAACAATAAACCAAATTTTAATTCATTTTCATAAAAATCGTTGATTCATTTCGCTTAAAATTATTTATGTATCCGTTTTTATTACGATTTTATGTGGAAGCCGTAATTTAATATCATTAAACAATTATTAAAAATAAAGCCTCATTTTTCGAAAAAAAACGTTTTACTATTTATTTATTAGCGCTTGAGGGAGCTTTTATATATTACAATGTATAACTTTTAATTTACATTTTATGTACGTCGAGATGTTAATCCAATAAGTGGTAGTTTTGTAGGTGGGCTGATGAACTTCAATATTCAACAGAACATATAAAACCGGTTTTAAATCGAATGACGTCATTAATTATAGTCATTACAATCGTAATAGTGGGGAAATTGTAGTTTTTATTGGATAATTTAGGAAAATAATTGACTATAAATATTTATCAGATTTTAACGTGTCTGATTTCGTATTTTAATATTTTTTATTGTAGGTTGAGCTACGTATTTTCTATATACGTAACTAAAAATTACTAAATTTGTTTGGGGTTAATATTAAAGTACTATAATGGAAGTTTGATAAAAAATAATGAATTACAAATAAACATGCCAAATGCTTTTGTGTATATTATTATATGTATGTACATCAGGATACATACATGTCCTCAGGCCCACCATTAACTTAAATCGTAAAGATTAATCGCAATGATAAAGGATATTCGTACCGTACCGAACAACCAGCAGCAGTTAATTCTAACCACCGGAATAATAAATTTGCACACGTGTAGCAAGCCGCAAAGTTTCATTAACGATGTAGAACGCAACATTGGGTGGTACGAGTACATAACCATTACCTGCACGATTTACATTCCATGAATCCATTAAAATTGAAGAATGCTCACTCAACAATACTATCTTAAACATAAACATTTAACGACAAAACAAATTTTTTTATTATGCATAAAATAATTTCCACGAATTAGAAATACTCCTAGTACAATATGTTGTCGCGCTTCACAAAGCCAAGCACAAAGAGAGGCAGTACGTCAAATGGCTCAGTTTGCAATGAGAAATCGTCGAGCTTATCGCACAGATCAACAAGAAGCAAGAAGAAATTTTTCAAGTGTTGATTTGAATCGAATAGCGTTTCAATACGATTGCACAATTGACTACAACTCGCATCGTTTCGTTCAAATTGGCCCAATGGAGTTTGTGTGCGACCATTGCGGTGCATTGAACCGTTGCATTCATTGCTTCGTGGCGAGACACCAGAATTATGACATTTTCTATCCAACGCTCAAAAATACAATGATTGTTTCCAAATGACTTTATTTGGAGCAGACATTATCGAAGAATGCGGATTCAATCCAACATTCAAGGTCATTTCTGCTCGAGAGAGTGAGCATTCATCTTCTTTTGGTGATCATAAATCTATAATTCTGACTTATTCGTCTTCCACTTTACAGATTCAAGGCCAAATTCACCACCGAATTGGGCCATTGCAACCGCTTGAAGATGGACAGCATAAATTCTTCCAAATAGACTTTATGGGCAATATGAAAGATCAACTTTATCGGCGCCAAACGATCAATACGGCCATAAAAAGGATAGTTCTGCAAGATTTGCAGCAACTACTCCATGAACATCATGCATTGGGTCGGTTGTTTAAAACTGCGTTGGATCGCATGCCAAGTGACGACTGCAAAGTCATGATCAGAGCAGATAAACAACCCGCTGGAACATACAGACGCCAATTTAATGCTCCAACAATGGATGAAGTCGCAATTGTGATTGTTGGTGAAAATGTGGAACCGCGCTATATTGTGCTTACACGTCGCGACACTGGACAACTGCAGCGAATAAACGAAACACACCGTCCATACGATACATTACAATACCCGCTGATATTTTGGCAAGGAGACGATGGATATCACTTCAATATCAACATGAAAAATCCATTGAGCGGTGAGTACTGATATCATAATTTCCATTATGACACTAATTTCACTGATTTTATTTCAGGTGAGGAAACTAACAAGAAGGTTAGCTCGATGAATTATTACGCATATCGTTTGATGATTCGTCAAAATGCTGACAACTATTTGCTGCGATTTCGTCGTTTGCTTCATCAATATTGCGTCGACATGTACGTCAAAATCAAAACGGAGTTCATCATTTTCATTCGGTTGAACACCAAATTGCGTTTGAAGGAATATATCCATTTATGCGATGCAATCAGCATCGAAGCAGATGCAGCTAAAGTTGGTCGATTGACTATTCTACCGGCGACGTACATTGGCAGCCCGCGTCATATGTATGAATATGCGCAAGACATATGTTCGTCATTACGGTTGTCCAGATCTATTCATCACTTTTACTTACAATCCGAAATGGATAGAAATTGTTCAACTGCTGCTACCCGGGCAAATAACAAGCGATCGGCAAGACATCATCGCGCGTGTCTTCAAACAAAAAATCCGGTCGCTGATGAACTACATTGTTAGGCATTGCGTCTTTGGGGATACTCGATGTTGGATGTATTCAATTGAATGGCAAAAACGAGGCTTGCCGCATGCTCACATTCTTATTTGGTTAATCGAAAAAGTTCGACCAGACCAAACAGATGACATCATATGTGCCGAGATTCCTGATCCCGAAACCAATCCAGACCTGCATGATGTTGTAATTATGAACATGATGGTCCGTGTGACTCCATCACTCCCGAATCACCGTGCATGGTCGACAACAAGTGTTCCAAGCGTTATCCACGAAATTTAACCGCAGAGACTATCACTGGCAACGATGGTTATCCATTGTACCGGCGTCGATCACCCGATGATAACGGTAGAACTATCACAACGAGAGTAAGAGGAAATGAGTTCGTGGTCGACAACACTTGGATTGTTCCGTATTCGCCACTTCATCTGGAGAATGGTCAACGAGTTTATTTCAACACATCGAATGTTGCTCAACGTGCTGGAACACCTCCAGCGAAAACATTGACCAGTTTCTTTTCGATTTGTTAAAATGATCCGTTTGCACGAACATTGCTGTACTCTGAGATGCCACGTTATTACACTTGGAACGCCTCATCAAAAAAATTTCAAAGTCGGAAGAAACGCGCGATGAGGTTCCTGATCATCCAAGTGTGCGTTCTACTGATGCTCTTGGTCGCATTTACACAGTTCATCCGAAGAATGACGAATGCTTCTATTTTTGATTGTTGCTGGTGAATGTTCGTGGGCCGACATCATTTGAATCACTTGGAACTGTCAATGGTGTAGTGTGCCCAACATTTCGTGCTGCATGTCAACAGCTCAACTTGCTTGAAAACGATACTCATTGAGATATGACAATCGCTGAATCAATTATGTCTGCATCTCCAAGCCAGATACTCACAATATTTGCTATCATTATTTCGACATGCTTCCCATCGAATCCACGTGAACTATGGAGCAAGTACAAGAATCACATGTCAGAAGTAATTCTACATCGAATTCGTATCAGTTCAGGAAAACCCGATCTCGAGGTGAATGAGGAGATACATAACCAGGCTTTGCTTTTGATCGAAGACATGTGTTTTTGCATGTGCGGCAGTTTGTTAGTCAAATTAGGAATGCCAACGCCATGTCGTGGAATGAACGACGCTTTCAGTCGAGAATTGGAACGTGAACATGAATACGATCGAGATGCATTGAACCAATCATCTCGAACCAATGTATCACTGTTGAACCCCCAACAGAAAGAAGTGTACGATATGTTAATGAAGGCAATTCATGATGGGAATGGTGGATTATTTTTCCTCGATGCGCCCGGTGGAACTGGGAAGACATTCCTCATGTCATTGATTTTGGCCACTGTTCGTGCGAGATACGATATTGCTGTAGCAGTTGCTTCTTCTGGGATAGCGGCCACATTGCCAGAAGGATGCCAAACGGCTCATTCAGGGTTGAAATTGCCGTTAAACCTTCAATCGGCTGAAAACCCTACATGCAACATTGCAAAATACTCAGCAATGGCGAAAGTTTTGGTAGCAAGCAAAATCATCATCTGGGATGAATGTACAATGGCGCACAAACGCACATTGGAAGCACTCGATAGAACTATGAAAGATCTACGCAATGACACAAGATATTTTGTAGGCGCAATGATTCTTCTTTCTGGCGACTTCTTTCTGGTGAAGAACCTTCCGCTGACGACAAACATGCGAGGTACATTGTTAAACGATCCATCTGCCGAAGAATTCTCCAAGCAATTGCTGACTATCGGTAATGGCCGTGTTCCGGTCGACGAATCGAATGGATTGATTTCGTTTCCTCAGAACTTTTGCAATTTTGTCTCAAGGAAGGACGAGCTCATCAGCAAAGTGTTCCCGAACATCATTACTAACCACAAAAATCACAATTGGGTGAGTGAACGAGTAATTCTTGCGGCAAAGAACAAAGATGTGGATCACTTAAATTTCACAATTCAAAATCTAATCGTCGGTCCACTTCATTCCTTCAAATCTATCGACTGTGTGACAAACGAAGACGAAGCAACCAACTATCAAACATAATTTTTAAACTCATTGGATCTACCTGGTTTGCCACCGCACAATTTACAACTAAAAGTTGGTGCGGTAATCATCATGCTACGAAACCTGAATCAACCAAAACTTTGTAACGGAACGCGTTTGGTGGTGAGAAAACTCATGGGCAATGTGATTCACGCGACGATACTCCAAGGAAAGTTAAAAGGTGAGGAAGTTCTCATTCCGAGAATTCCAATGATCCCGACCGATATGCCATTCGAGTTTAAACTAATTCGGTTTCCGATTCGTCTTGCATTCGCCATGACGATCAACAAATAACAAGGCCAATCCTTGAGTGTTTGTGGCCTGAATCTAGAAAATGAATGTTTCTCTAACGGCCAATTGTACATAGCATGTTCACGTGTCGGTAAACCATCCGCTTTATTCGTTCTCACACCTGACAATAAAACAAAAAATGTCGTATACCACAAGGTGCTACAATGAAGTGAATCGACTCCATTGCAACCCACCCAGCAAATAGTTTAAAAGAAAGTAGTGCAACGTAGTTGCAAGTTCGTGCAATGCTACGCGAATCATTTTGATTCCATTCAATAAAACGAAAGCCTTACTGCCACGTGAATTACATTCATTTCAATGTAATTAAAATATATTTCATTTTGATTTTTGTAATTTCATTGAATTTAATTAATTTGGAGTATTCATTTTATCTTAATAAAAAACTCAATCTAATTAAGCTAATAACTTTAAACAACATTTATTGATTTTTCGGTGGTACGAAGTTCGCCGGGTCAGCTATGTATTATAATTAATGTATTACATTATTAATAACATGTTTCGTAGAATCGGAAAGCAATCAGGTTTGAAACGGCATGTATGGGTCAGACGGTAGTACTAATGGTTCGAGCTGGCCTCTTCCAAGAATTTGTTGGGCATGAATTTAGTTTTGGATGGTAGGGTAGGAGAATCCTTCATGAACTTCTTAGACAAATTTCAAAGCAATCGTATCGATCAGACCATAGTACTATTGGTTCGACACTGTTATGTCAAATTACGCCACTAAATCAACTGGCTGCCAGATAAATATGAAAGCCGTAGACGATTGCAAGAATCATTTAAATATTCATGCATATTGCAGCCATAAGTCGATTGTTATTGTTTGTTGTTATGACTTACAATAAATTACAAAACAACAGACTTAAAATTATGCGTAACAAGCTAAAACAAACAGAAGTTGTGGCAAATCTTGATTGTATTGTGTTTAATTAAAATATTTAATATTTCAGAAAAATAAGCGAGGAACTTCATAAACCACAACACCTACGTCGTAATCAGTGGCAGTCTCTAACGAGAAAGTATAAAGTAAGTAGGAGTTTCAGATCAATGTTTATGATTAAAAAAGTTCAAGGTACAAATTAAACAACTGCAAATAGTAATTTTTAGTCTTTCTAAATATTCGTAAACTGCATGTAAAACTTTCAAACTCGTGAAATTTCAAATTTCGCGTATATAACTGTTTATATTTTGTAAACAAACCGATATTTTCTTTCGTATTGGTTAAAACATTGAAAAATTGATTCCTATGTTTATTTTTTTTTCAGGCTATATGCGATGGTCACTTAGGCGATGGTGCGAATGATGATGGGCCTGATTGTGATCCCAGTACGTGGCCATATTATGATAAAATTCAGAACTATGCGGCACACAAGCACAGTTACAATCCGGAAATGTTCCTCAGTAATTTGGAAGGTCAACAATATGTATAATACCAGGAAGCAAATAATAGTGCAGAATCTACTAGCTCCTCGTTGGATACGACCATCTCTCCCCATGACGTACCCAGTACATCCAGGTCGTCATCACGCTCCAGTACCTTTATCTCAAACCAAGAACAGTTGAGCTTATTTGAGGTGAAAATATTAAGGCAAAATAAAAATATTGCTAAAAAGGTAGGTTCGATGATGCCGGTATTGGGTCAAATGGTCAAACACGACTACCCTGCAATCGATATATCCCAGTTAATGGTGTAGTCCGATTCATCGGACGATTGACGATAATTCATGGAAATATGTGAAGTTAAAATTTACTTTATATTTAAAATAAAACGGTTTTTGGAAAATTTTGATTTTACTTTATTATACTGGTATATTCGAATTTAATAGTTGCTGGAGCAAACTGTTTCGAAACAAAATTCTAAGTATCTGTTGCACACATTATTCCGTTGTACAGGTTCATTCTCTTCAAAATTAAAAATAATATTTTCATTAAATTTCTCACCCATCATATTTACAAATATTGTGTAAGATGAACTAATAATTTTGATAATAATTTTTATGCTGTTCTCGATGTTCTGTTCGAGTGCTTTAAAAAAAATATTACGCCATCGACTTTTCATTATGCAAAAAGCACACTACAATATTTCTAGCTTTACTATGAACGGTACTAAATTCCCGTTCGTCAGCAATTGCACCAGCAACATTTTTAAAAATTTGAGCTTTTGCCCGTAAACTAAAAAATAAATTTTAAAAATGTAAAAATTTAGCGCCAACGTCCAGCCAATTTAGTGTTGGAGTTTGGAACAAATACAACATTTCGGTGGAAAAAAAATTTAGCAGTTTAACTAACCTTTGTGAAGATAGCCCAAATTTCTATCCCCGAAAATCGAAAAAGTTGCTTATGGCAATACTATACAAGTTTATGTATACTATTGCGACATTTAATTAACAATTATAGCAATAAATCTAAATTCGGGTATAAATATTTCCGAATAACAGCTAAATAATAAATAAAAATGTTATGAGTTTAATTAAAACAATAAAAAGTTCTGATAAAATGTGTAAATAAACAAAAACAACTAAATTCTACTCTCCAAGAAATATACTGACATCGAAAATCAAAAATTACTTTGAATCTTCCTCATTCACAAAAAGGCAATATTTTTCTCTCAGGGGAGAAAAATGTTTGTGTCGTGATAGTTTTAGCTATCATGACAGTAAATATTTTCGGGGCTGAGAGTCAAAAACTTGATATACAAGTATAAAATTTTATAAATAAAAAAAAAAAAAAAAATTCTAAAATTTTTTTACGAAATTGTATAAATAAAACTAGACCCATATATCATTTAAAACATGAACAACCTTCTTAGATTATAAATAAACTAAAGTAAACAACAAAATTACTGTTAACTATTGTAACATAGTATATAACTTTAGTATATGATATATAAAAGCCTCGGGACATATTTGATGAAAGTTTCTATGATTTTTGAATTCAAAAAGAGCTGAGATATAGTCCATAGAAATCAGGAAATATTCGTTGGCCCAACTAGCGGTGCACATCGTTTGATAGGTCAACATTCACAGTATTATTTCTAATAAATAATACTGTGCCTGAAAATTTCAACTGTCACGACATTTTTTAGTTCATAGAAAATTCTAAAAGAAAATCATATATGCTTCTCAAACATTCACAGTATTACTTCTACTCTCAGCCCCGAAAATATCAACTGTCATGACATTTTTTAACTATCATGATAGCAAATATTTTCGGGGCTGAGAGTAAAAATGTCGAGATTTTTTGGGCTGAGAGTAGAAAATGTCATCATAGCAATAATTAGTGTTGCCATCGCATTTTTCGGGGATGGAATTTGGGCTATCTTCACATACGTGTTTAACTACTACATATATTCCGAATAGAATGACGGCTCAAACCAGCAAAATCTCTCGTTACCCGATAACTGCAACGCGCAGCGATCCGTCCTGTCGACCAACCAGAACGTTTATGAGGCATTAGTTGTAGTATTTTTTTGTAAATGGAATGGGTATGGGCAAATTTTTTTTGCATATTGTGTCGTTTCCATTTAATATGCTTTCTATTTTATTCGACACGACCTGCACTTGTAGATATTTGGGTCTCTAAAATAAAGCAAATTAAAATAATAAATAAACATATTATACACTTGGGTGCAAAAAATCGCACATTGTTCAATTTTCCACAAAAAATCAAAAAAATCAACAGCGAAAAAAATCCAATAATTGTTTAATTTTTTCAATGCAGATTCAATGTCTATTTCAATACTTATCCAGTGGTACCTTTTTTGTATTTATACGTACCATCAAACTGATTTTTGGCGGTCAACATCTGACCTTAAACCATTAAGCTTCACGTTTGTGGACCATTCTAATATGTTCATTCAATAAAAAAAACAAAAAACTACAAAAAAAATTATTTAATTAAACTGCGATGCAGCACAAGCCGGGTATCAGCTATATGTTGCATATGTAAATAGACTTTGCTATTGAACGGCATGCCGGGTTTCCGCTAGTTATAAATAATAGTAGGTTATGCAACTAGTGCTATTAATGGGTAATAATGTGAGAGGTTGGTTTTCCATCCATGTCCGAGAGTTCTAGCCCGAACTCACGTCCATTATATGCTACAGCTTCAAACGAAATTGACCAGCTCACTCCTGCAGCTCGATGCTAGTTATTCATATAGGAAAAGGAATTAGGAAAAATATTTTCATAGTATTTTGGTCATAAAATTTTTTTTTCTGGCATACTACGGTAAACAATTAGTGTAAATTTTTTCAAAAACAAAATTAAATTGGGAATATTTTTCCTATCCAATTTCGATAGGGAAAAAATATTTCCTAAATTATAAAATTGTAGACCAAACAAGAGTTCTCAGTAGGCCTTTTGACAAAAACACTATGAAAATATTTTTCCTATTTCCTTTTCCTATAGGAAAAACAAGAATCGAGCTGCTGGGCGCGTATTGAAATCGGTGGAAATTTCCGCATGCGGAATATAATTTGCTTTAAAATTAAAATTTTTTATATTATACGAATTTTTCCCCGGCTACATTAATCGTTTTTTGAAATTTGTTTGCAAGTTTTCTATTTTTTATTTCCCTACTAAACGAAAAATTCCGATTGGTTAAATCGATGTGGATTTATTCCCTTAATAGGGAAATAAATAGAAAACTTGCAAACAAATTTGAAAAAAATGATAAAAGTAGCCGGCAAAAAAATATAATAATATAAAGAATTTGAATGCAAATTCCATTACGTGAGCGGAAATTTCCAACGATTTCAAGATTACGCGCCCTTGGCATTTTTTAATTGGAAAGCAATTGTCATCTCTACCCGAACTATCCATAATATCAAAATGTTATTTAAAATTACGAAGAAGTACATCAACAGGTATGCATGGAAAATGCAATGGAAAAATTCATATATTTAATTTCAATCAATTTTAATTAATGAAGTGAGAAATTGTTAGTTTGTGATATAAGTGCTGATTTACCTTTATAAGTTTATATTTCATTTAGTAAAAAAAAAAAAAAAAAATTCGTAAGTCTTACGTAAACGTGGTACAACGGTTTACGAGTGTCTATAATTGTTTTGTTGTTTGTACATTACAACATTCTTAATTACTAATCCTGTGATATAAAACTTAGTTTTGTAATATAAAACTTAATCTGTGACCAGTGCTTAGTTTTATCTTAAGAATTCGTTATAATTGTTAATTCATATTAAGTTGTATCATCTATAACATGACGTTCTACACCCTTGCTTTACCATTTTTCTGACCACTAATAATTTGCTTGTGCAAATAATATGAGCGCAAAAAACACAAAATCCAAGCACCAGTGGGATGAACCGGCACAACACGCCATTAATAATCAATTAATAATCGGCTTGTGCAAATAATATGAACGGTTTCTGTGATATTAAATTTAGTCTGCGTTAATTTATTTGTGCTTTTTTTGGTGGTTTATTTACAGACGTGCATCTGATAAGTATATTATGCATGTTTTTGGTTTATTTCTAAATAGTCAGCTTTTTCTAAATTATATACAATATTATTTATGAATTGAGTATATATTAATATACGTGTGTATAATATATAATATACATTTTTTTAATGACCTCACTCACTCATTGATTTATTTTTTAAATTGTGCCGTAATAAATACACAATAATACGTACACATTGGTTATTAACGGAAACATTGTGAAGTGTTTTATCCTATTTCAGCTAAACTGAACTGAAACTTGTGTCGCTTAACATTTGTTTTGCTGCGCACTATTGCGCAACTTATTGACAATGAACTCAGTAATTAAATGTTGTTTCTGTAATACTTCATCCAAGCACACATCTGAACGCGTTCCGTTATTACGTGTTTACTCCAATTTTATAAAAAAAATTGACTTTATTTGTATTGATTGTAAAAGCTATAATGTTAACGGACAACTTTTATTGCTAAACGAATCAATGGATTCAATTACTTGCAGTTTTGATGAATATAAAACCGCGTTTATCGAAAATTGTAATCGAATGTTTAACTTGGAGAAGAAGTTAAATTTGTTGTGCAACAATTTTGACGAAATTTCTTCTTCCTTAGATCGTACCGAAGATTGCATTGCCGCTAATACCATTTCAGTCGCGCTTTCTAATTTCGGTAACGAATAATATTTTGCAAAAATTAGCAAGTTTATCGACAATTTCGACTTCATTAATGAAGCGGTCAGTAATAAAATCGAATCAGTTATTTCCAGTATTAAGAACAATATGACCAACATCCAACACAACAATGAACTTACAGCTGACAACATTAAGAAAAATTTGCTCATAAATAAACAGCTGGCATCAAATATTGAATTAATTTTGAGGTTGTCTAACGATATCAATACTCGTATATCAGCATGTACTACTTCATATAGCTCGAGTAAAACCATTTATGACTCGCTAATCGTGCGACTTGAGCAGGAATTGAGAACTACAAGTGATGCTTGCTATGATCTAACAAACTCCCTCTTAATTCACAAATCAGCTGCAATTACAGATCGCGCTAATATTCTTAGCCTTCAACAGGAATTTTTTCCTGCCACAGCTATCAATCATTTAAATAGCAGCCTAGCCCGACCATCTCAAGTGGTTCCTGCTAACATTGATACCAACTCCAGCAACTCTCAACACAGCAACTCTCAACACAGCAACTCTCAATACAGCAGCAGCAGCAATGTTAATCCTCCACGCATCCTTAGGGCTGTCCCTAAACCGAAAATCATATTTGTATCCCGGTTGCGTAACAATACAACTAGCGCCGATGTTATATCACACGTTAATTCTATATTAAATTCGCATAACATCCAAGGAGAAAATGTCAAATGTAGATTGTAGAAATATATCCCGCTTCAATGGACAAGTTGCGTCATTTAAATTAACCATTCCTGAAGCTACATTTGACCTATTACTTTCCCCAGAGTCATGGCCCGAAACAACGTATCTCAAAGAATTTGTCGATTTTCGAAATAATAATAATAATATGACAGTTCCAAAAAACTTAAACGCTTGTCCCTCTACTACCAGAACGTAAGGGGACTTAGAACTAAATCTCGCAAAGTCTTTTTAGCAATTCAAAGACTGATGTTTTTGCCCTCACCAATTTGAACAATGATTTCAACAGTAATGAATTTTTTACCTCGGATTTTAACGTCTTCCGGAAAGATGGTTCTTATTGTCCAGACACGAGTTTAACAGGTAAAGGGTTCTTATTGCAGTGCACATCAATTTTGATAGTCAAATTGTTATCATTCCCAACACTGATAATATCGAGCTAATGTGTGTCAAAATTAAAAATAATAAAAATAATATTTTTATTTTATGTTGCTATATTCGCCCACTAAGTCAGATTGTAAGCTATCAGCTTCATACTAATGCTGTTCACTTTGTCATTGACCTGATGAATACTCAAGATGACATCTTTGTTGTGGGCGATTTCAATCTCCCCGGGCTTAAGTGGAATTATTCAGATGATAACACTCATTATGTTGCTTCGAATGCACTAACCGCCAAAGAAACTTTATTCACTGTCAATTTGTTGAACTCTGAACTATTTCAGATCAGTAACGTTAAGAATAGTCTAAACAGGCAAATCGATTTAGTGTTTTCCTCTGTTATCGACAATAGCGTCGCTTCTGAATCCAATCTAATCCTCTGTGCCATAGATGTATACCACCCTCCCATTTTGATCACCTTGGTCTGGAACAAAACAATCTCAATGTCAACTCTATAACTCCACTACGTTTCAATTTTCGTAAGGCCGACTTTGTGAAGCTTAAACATTTATTGGCTAACGTTGACTTTAACACAATTTTAAATGATCATAACGATAGAGAAACACAAACTGTCAATTTTTACTCTGCAGTTTTTGATTGTCTTGAACAATCCATCCAGTATACCAGCCAAAAAACTGTATCGCCATAACCTCCTTGGTACAATAATGAATTACGAACGTTACGTAACCTTAGGAACAAACGTTGGCAAAGATTCCTGAAAACCAAATCTGACTCGGATGACTCTAACTATTTAAATAGTTATAATGATTTCAGTAGTTTGTCTGACGAACTTTATGGGAATTATATCAGACTCATGCAATCCAATCTAATCACTGAGCCTAATTGTTTCTGGCGATTAATCAATCTGAAGAAAAAGTCCGACGGATACCCTTCCACTTTTAAATATAAGGATCATTCCTCTAATGATCCTAAAGTCATAGCAAATCATTTTGCTAAATTCTTCAGTCTGGCTTTCACAAATAGCTGTTTTGAGCCCGATGAAAGTTACTTTACATACATGAATAACTGTACTCAAACAACCTTAACTTCTATTCAAATCGATTATGAATCCGTGGTACATAAGATTTCCAAACTTAAAGATGATTTTTCATCCGTTCCTGACGGACTACCATCCATCGTCCTAAAAAACTGTAGTGATATTCTTGCTCAGCCACTGACGACACTTTTCCAAAAGTCGCTTTCACTTGGCATTTTTCCATCTATTTGGAAAAGTTGTTGTATAGTTCCCATTCATAAGAACGGCTGCAAGTCAGACATTTGTAATTACAGACCGATTGCGAAATTATCTAGTATTCCTAAGCTATTTGAAAGTATTGTGTATGACTCACTGTACTTTCATTGTAAATCGTTGTTTTCCAACAATCAGCATGGCTTTCTCAAAGCACGGTCCACGATAACAAACCTTATTGAATTCACATCACAAACTTTAAATACGATGGAGGCAGGGAATGAGGTTGATGTCATCTGCACGGATTTTAGCAAGGCGTTCGACAGGATTTCTCATGAAGTCATCTTGTTCAAGCTTAAGGTCCTTGGTTTTCCTCCAAAATTCTCCGTTGGGTAGGCTCTTATCTAAAAAAGCGTATATACCATGTACTGTTCAGGTCATCAGTATCAGCTCGTATCTCAGCAACATCTGGAGTGCCCCAAAGCAGCTATATCTGGGTCCAATTTTTTCATTCTGTCAATCAACGACGTTGAATGTTTGATTAAAAATTCATCCATATCTATATACGCCGATGACATGAAGATTTACAAACTGATTTCAAACACAACGGATAAGAGCCTATTACAATGCAACCTCAACAACTTCTCCACTTGTTGTGCTCCAGTTCTGTTCAAGATTTGGGGGTCATTTGCGACAGTGAATTGAATTTTAGATATCACATCGATCGTATTATCAGCCAAGCCAATTCTGCGCTCGGTTTCATCAAGCGTTGATCGAAAGAATTCGACGATCCGTATGTTACGAAGGCTCTTTATTCAACATTCGTTCGTCCCCTGCTCGAATATGCTAGCCAAGTATGGTCGCCTTATCATGAGGTTCACATTAAGAGGATTGAAGCAGTCCAGCGTAGATTTCTTCGCTTTGCTTTACGCGGGCTACTTGTGGACATGTTCAACCTGCCTCCATATCTAGATCGTCTGCAGCTAATTAATTTACAATCACTTAGTAAGGGCCGAGTTGTTGCGGACGTGGCTTTCATTCATCAAATATTAACTGGGGGTATCGATTCTCCTGTTCTGTTAGGTAAAATTAATCTAAACATAAATTCTCGGGATTTAAGATCAGTACCTATGTTTAGAATCGACCCTCATCGAACTGATTACGGAAAGAATAAGCCCGTCTCTAGAATGTTGTACGAAGCTAATCAGCACTGCCATTTTATCGATTTCAATATGACAAAACGTACGTTGAAAAAACATTTTTGTTTTTCTTAACTATAGTTTGATATTTTATTTAACTTATTTGTTTTTTGTTTTTTTGTGTCATTTTATTTTGCTTGACTTTATCTTTTATCTATTTTAATTTTTTTAATCTATCAAATCTGTTTGTGCTAAGCAGACTCGACTCCGTTTTCCTGCCTTCTGCGACGGGTATCGTCTTGCTTAACTATTCATTTTATTGTCTATTTATAATCACATTTGATTTTTTTTTTGCCGCTTTAGAATCCAATTTTTTAATTTCAGGTTAAGCAACTCGATATCCTTGTTTATAATTCACTTGAATTATACTCAAAAAAATAATAATAATACAGATGGAGACTCCCCGCGCGCGGTTGGGAGGGGTAATAGGTCGTCGGGATAATTTAATTTATTATTATTTATGAAACTAAAATTACAATAAATAAACTTGTTTAAAATTAAATTCGTGTATAAATGTTTTTTAATTACCAAATAAAAGTGACTGGGTGCAGTTTTAAATAAAAGTGACGGTACACGAATATGCAGCAGCCATACACCGCAACTAATTCATAGCTGGAAAATACACAGCTCGACATCCAGTCAGAGCTTTTCATGCTTAAAAATTATCTCACAACTTTTCTTCTCTGTTTACCAATATTTTTCATTCATTTGGATTAATTAAATCCAGGCAGCGTATAACGTAATCTAATTATTTTTTGTTTTAATAAAAACACAAATTAGGTTTCACAGCATGAGGATTACAATTTTTAATTTGACATATTAATTTAATATTCAAACTTTTCGTATTTTTGTGTTGTATTTTTGCATACATTTGGCCTATTATTTATTATGTTTTGATATTTTCGTTCGTAAATAAAGGACTAAATTTAAAATCAAAAATTTTCGTGTAAGGATTCCACAGTCGAAGAGTCTCCTCATTAAGTTACATATACGGATATAATTCAAAATTTTTTAAACCCCTATAATTCCTAATTGGCTGAAACAATTTTAATTCGACTAGTCAATGTTATTCTTATTGGAACTGATTTAGAGTCCTGAATAAAACCGATCGATTCATCGATTTTGCGTAAAAAACTAAAATCATTAATTTCTGTTGTTTTTAAATCTGTTCTCCTGCTGTTTGTCAATACAAACTTAGCAGGCGACATTTCTTTAAATTAAAGGCAACATGATGGACGGAATCTGCACGATTTTATCTAAAATTGATCTAATTTTATTACGGTCGTTTATAAAATTATTATTACTGTGTGTAAAGCGCAAATAAGAAAAGCATAAAATTGTAGAAACAATTAAATTTAATGGTATTTTGTCGTGCGTCTTTTGTTACGTAATACTTTTGATTACTATTTAAGCAAAAATGTTTTAAAATAATACTTTAATTTCGCAGTAATTACCTCAAATTATGCAAGCAACTTTTGGAATGAGTAGTAGAAATGCAGTTAATGATTCAGTTGCAGATTTCATAATTATCTATTTTTATTACGTTAAATTTTTGATTATGTGCTATAAATTACCGCTATATATTTTCCAAGCAAAATTAATTAGTTTCTTCCAAACCACGCAAAAACTTATTTAATGACTTCCTTTCATTGTCCGAAACTACATTATAATTTTCATTCTATTCGTGTGCATGCCTTCTCATTATACATTAAGATTATGTAATCAAAAATACTTCTCGTTAAATAATATCATTTTTGCACAAGAAAAGATACCGCAGCTATTATTCTTAATAAAAATTACTGTTCAAGACATTCAAACGGAATTAGGTGGTAAATATTACGAAGGAAATGAAGAAAGCTAATACACATTATCAAGATATGAATTTTCGTGAAGGATGGTTGAGTACTATAAGATGCCAAATAACGTGAACAATAAGAACTATACTTGTGATTTTTCACTAATATTCATGTGGACGGGTTAACTCAGCCAGAAATAAATAAAACTATTAATTTTACAAAGTTTCGAGTAATATAATCTTCGTCAGGTCTAAAACAAAAATATATGTATAACACATTTAAGAAACAATGTAGGAAATTAAATGTCATTTTGACAACAAAAAAATTATGTAAAATCGTTATAAACTCACCAAACGATAAATGTTGAAAAAAATTTAATAAACAATAGTTGGTTATATAGAATGGCTGGTGATAAATCATTAGGTAAATTTCTCCTTATTATATAATATGTCGTTACAGCCAGCGATTATTGAAATTAATTAAAATTCATTTTGTCGAATTTTAACAATTTTATTTATCGATATTTTGGGCTAAATGCCCATTTTCAAGATACTAAAAATTAAAATATAAAATAGGTGTTAAAATCTTACGGTAGGAGTATATAAGCAACAATTATAATTTTACAAATTAATAAACTAACTTACATAATAAATTATAATTTGATATATGCACAATTATTGTTATATTTAACGCTATAAAACACAATACCATATATATTATAATTAGTTACATAATTCTTAAAAAATTAGATTTTAAATGAATTTAAAAAATTTTTTGTGTAATTTGTTAAAAATTTGTTAAAAAAATTACGAAATCTTTTTATTGTTAAGTCGGTGACTTTAAGCCCGGTCGTCATTATAATAATAAAATGGGATTTGCAAAAATAAATTTAAGACATATATTGGTTCTTATATAGATTGCATATATATACTATGCAATACTGTGAGAAGAGATGACATCGTTGAGCGTACCTAGGTATTGATACCACCATTGTGTTAATTACTAATATTGTTATCAATTTTGAGCGTAGCAAAAGCATATGATGTAGTTCGTTGACCTATATATTGAGGAACATTGGTAGAAACCGTACAAGTACTTCTACTGTTTATGTTTATGTATATGTGTGTGTAGTACAGAAGTGATGATTATAAATTACCTAAACGGTAGATGGTGTTGTTAACTTAAATTATTAAGGTGTACTATTGATAAATACGTAAATTGTTATACCCGTATATATATGTTTCTATACTATTGATTATTTGGTTATAAAACTGTAAAGGAAGATGGTGCTGTGCTTAAAAAATTATTTGTATTTATTTTTTGCGGTATTGTTTATAATTACGAATAGTTTTTTTAAATTCATCGCACAAATTCTTTGTTTCGGACTTTAAGTTCACACTACTGGGTAGGTTGGATGTGATGTGGGCTGATTCGATGTCTATTGATCATGTTCGATTCTCTGTGTATAATTTTAGTTTCTTCAAAATTAAAGTTGTGATTGTTGTCTATTGAGTGAATTGCAAGGGCGGTCGAACGAGTTTTGCACCTGACGTTACTCTTGTGGTTTTGCATTCTTGTTTTGAGTTTGTTACCGGTTTCACCAATATATATTTTTCCACATTCGCAGGGAATTTCATAAACCACACCATGTTGTTGGTCCATCGGAATCTTGTCTTTGAGTTTGGAAAATGTGCGTTGATTCTTGTTGGGGACCTTATAACCAATCTTCCAATCAATATGGTCATTGGGTTTGATAATTTTCACAATTTGTTGTGATAATCCATTAACGTATGTCAAACCGTGGTAGCGAGTTGATGTAACGGGAGGACTATTGTGATCAATATTGTTGGTAATGGGAGTATTGCTGTCGCCTCTATTGTGATTGGTGGTGTGTTTGGCTTTGTTGATGGCTCTGTTAATTATGTTATGTGGATAATTATTTTTTATGAGAATTTCATAAATGGTTATTTTATTATCTTCATGGAACTCGCAATTAGATAAGGTAAAAACTCTACGAGCAAAAGAGACCGCTAAATTGAATTTCATATTTGGTGGATGGAAAGAAATGTAATTTAATACGCGATCAGAGCTGGTACTTTTCTTGAACCAACACGTCATGATAGAACAGTTGTAACGGATAAGGGTCATGTCTAAAAATGGTATGGTGTTTTGTTTTTCTTCTTCTATCGTGAATCTTATGTGGTTATCAAAAGAGTTGAATTTGAGTAATACATTATTAATATGATTTTTAGGAATGGCCAAGATGATGTCATCAACATATTTCTTAATAAATGTTGGTTGATGTTCCAATTGTGGTAGACAAGTTTCAAATAATCTTTCCATGACAAGATCGGCAAGAATCGGTGATAACGGATTGCCCATAGCTAATCCAAATTTTTGTTCGTATATTACGTTATTGTATTTAAAATAATTATTACGATCAATGACAAAATTAAGTAGTTTTAAGAACGTGTCTTTGTCTAATTCGGTGCAATGACGTAGTTCGTCCCACCTACGTTCAACTTCATCTATTGCCTTAGCTGTAGGAACGTTAGTGAAAAGCGATGTCACGTCAAAGGATACTAATATGTCATCCGGTTTTAATATAATGTCATCAAGTATGTTTTTTAACTCATAAGAATTTTTTATGTTGTAAATGCTGTTGTGGGTTAACATTTTTAGTATTGAGCATAAATATTTAGCCAGCGAGTAGCAAGGCGAGCTAATGGTCGATACGATAGGTCTAAGAGGATAACCATTTTTATGTATTTTTGGTAATCCATAGATGCGAGGTGCTGTGGTATTTTTGGTGACGATTGTTCTCGTTAGGCTATTTCTAATATTGAGTTTCTCAAGTAGTTTATTAAGGTCATTCGTTATTTTAGTGGTTGGATCTTTTGTCAGTATTGCGTACGTGTTGTTGTCGCTGAGAAGGTTTTCCATTTTTTCTTCGTATTCCGTACGCAACATAAGTACCGTTTTTTTACTTTTGTCGCTTTCAACAATAATTATGTTTTTGTTATGTTTCAAGAAACGATTTAAGTTTGTGTTGGCATCCTCAATGAACTTTATATGTGGATCATTTAGATTGTTGTTGCTGCTCTTCATATATTTGTTTATCGTTGAGGCTACCAACTCACGTTTCTGACTTTTCACAAAAATATTGTCGTTATTTATGATATTTTCCACATCAGCTATTATTTCGAAACATGGGAAGTTAGACATGTTAGTAGGGTTGGAAAACTTGGGACCAAAGGAGAGCAAGACCTTGATGTTTTTTGGGATGTCAATACTGGTCAGGTTAACCAAATAGTCCTCATTATACATTATTTGTTGTTGTTCCGCATTACTACTGTTATTAAACTTATTAGTAAGTATGATTTTACGTTTAGAATGCATGGTTTTGTTATGCTCAAATTGAGTATGTTTTAAGAAATGGTAATCATCAATACTAAGATTCACCGATAGTGTACTGTCCAACGACGTTATCTCTTTTATCAAATTATTATGCTGGCATATACAAATAGATATTTCTACATTTAACAATTCTTTGATCACTCTCTTTTGGATGGTTTTAGTTTTTTTCATGAATTGTGGAATCCCCTGGTGCTGTGTTATAATGCCTTTAGTTTTGTTGATTATGAAATTCGGGTAGACAGAGCATCTTCTACATTTCAACAGAAAATACCTTCTTGTTATGGCATTGGTAATTTTATCGTTGATTCGTATGTATTGGAGTATTGTGCAGTTAATGTTGTTGTTGTAGGTTCTACTCAGGATAAATTTATTATGTCTATTGCGGATGAAAAACATGACGTCACTTTCCAACATGGACGTAAATATAATTAACAATTCGACAAAATGAATTTTAATTAATTTCAATAATCGCTGGCTGTAACGACATATTGGCCCCTATTGCGATTGTCGTTATTGTGTCGATATCATATCGACAACCAAAATCGGTATTGCTGTTGTCGTTATTAATCGACGTTTGTCGTAAAATCGCCATATTTTTGTCGATGACATTTTTGGTCGCGACTCGCAAGTATTGTGAGCGGTTTTAATACGAAAAATAGTTTAACATAAGTAAAATGATTTTAGTTTTAATAATTATTTATTAAATATCTTAAATTTGTTAAAACCCGCATAAATTTACCGGAATTGAACAAAAAAAAATTAAATTTCTACAACCACATAGCTAAATTTATTACATGTTTGACCACCGAAATTTGTTATAACATGTTTGACTATCGGTATACATGTTTGACTATCGGAATTTATATTAAAATTCTTTTTGTGGTAAATAAATATTTACACACTGTTTGTCTATTTTCTAATTTTAGACAACTATTTAGATCCTACATTTGCACAAAATACCTAAATATAAAGTAATTCAGCTTTTCTGACAGGCGGCTGACAGCATTTTTGACAAAATATATCAAAACAACTAGTCACGATTGCTAAGTTAATCGAGAAGTTCACAATAGCATGAATTTTTTCAACGTTAACCTGGCAATACTCATTAGTCGATTCGTGATAGTTACGCAATACAAAATAAAAATCGACACGACAAGACGAAGTCGTGTCGTTTGTCGATCGACACGACAACCGCAATAGGGGTCATTATATAATAAGGAGAAATTTACCTAAAAAATTTAATAAATTCTTAATTAATAAAAAATGGAAGGATGAATATGTTGTGGCCAAGACTCGATTTTCATCTACCACGAATAATTTCTAAATCGATAACTTTAGTTGCGGCAAACTTACAAGACTCAAATACAGTGCAATTACACTATTACGTTTGAATTTCATTACGATTTTTTTATGAAGATATTAATTTAGAACAATTATTTGTTGACCACATGTAAAAAACTAACCAAACTTCAATCTGTCAAAAAATTGACGCGCGAAAATGACAACTACACAAATGACAGCAGAGTGAAGTCAGTAACATTTGGTCTCAGCCACCCTGTATTTTGGGCGAAGGAAAACGAATATTACGTCAATGTCCTTCCTTACGCATTCCAACTGATGCTGTATTACTAGGCTCCACAAAAATGGCACCATTTTGTTTCATTTGTGATGAAGCGTTTCCATTGCTTAAAAATATTATGCGACCGTACCCTGTAAGAAGCACAGCTGTTTTAAGCGATGAAAAAATATATTTAATTATCGCTTATCGCGTGTCAGGAGGGTCGTTGAGAACTCTTCCGGCATTCTAAGCTCGAAATTTAGAAAATATCGAAAACCAATTATAGCAAGTAGAACAACTGTAGTAAATATTATAAAATCTACAGTATGCTTGCATAATTGGTTGAGAATACAGTCGGAGAATGGTGGCTCGTTCGAATTATTTCCCCCATTTTTTGTTGATCACTATACTCCGAATGGTCAATTAGTACTTGGTGAATGGAGATCAGATAACAACGTCAATAGATTGCAGAATGTTGGACGTGTGGGATATAATTATCCAGCCGGCAATGCAGTTTCCGTTAGAAAAAGTTTTACTACGTACTTCACAACATATAATGTCTTGCCGTGGCAAAATCAACAAAGATTTATTGAATCCTAAAATAAATAAATAAATTTTATGTTTTTAAATCTGATTTTATTCGGTAAATACAATTTTTCATCACCACGTTCGCAATTAATTATTGAGTAAAAAAGTAGTGTATACTCGAACATCAAAACTTTGATATAAACTCACCACAAAAAATTGTACGAAAATAAAATGCATATTTTTTGTGTTTTCGCATGTTTTCTCTCTCTCTCTAGCATCTACATCCCATGAAGGGATTTTGCCGCCCGCACTATGGTCCTCCATCCTTCTCGGTCCATCGCTCTCGTCCTCCAATTTCGACATCCTAATACGAGTAGGTCTTGTTCGACGTCGTCACGCCAGCGCAGTCGGGGTCTTCCTCTACGACGTACTCCGGCTGGTTGTTGATGGAACACTTTGTAAACCATTCGTTGTTGTGGAGATCTTGCAACGTGGCCGAGCCATCTCACTCGATTAGATTTGATGAAGCCGATAATATCGCTACCTCCGAGAAGTTGCTTTATTTCGTGGTTCATGCGAATCCGATATTCATTGTTCGCAACTTTAATAGGACCAAAAATTGAACGGATGACCTTCCTTTCGAAGGTAGATAATAATCTACAGTCGTTAGAGGTCATGGTCCAGCTCTCGCTTCCGAAAGTCAGCACAGGTCTTATCAGTGCTTTATGAAGTGCGAGCTTGCACGACTGTGATAGGTGTTTAGATCGCAATAATTTTGATTGCGCGTAGAAAACTCGTTGTCCGGCAGCGATTCGGGCTTTTATTTCTGCCTGCATGTTGTTTGATGATGTTATAAGTGACCCAAGGTATTTAAAATTTTCGACGCTATTAAAATTATGGTCGCCAATTTCGAGATTTGCCATAGAGATGTTCCTGGGTGTTGTTAAAAATTTCTTTTTGTACTGTTCACCTCCAAACCAAGTCTTCTTGCGCAGCGATTGAGCGGTATGAAACTGTCCTTGATGTCGCTAGGTCTTCGGCCAAGAAGCACGATATCATCTGCATATCCAAGAATTTGGCCTGATTTATTGAATATACAGCGCGAAGTTTCAATGTTGCTTTTCCTCACTACGTACTCAAGCGCCAAATTAAACAGCACAGGCGGAGTGCATCTCCCTGTCGAACACCAGATGTTATTTGAAAGGAGTCTGACACAGATCCTTCAATTACAATTCTACATGCAGATCCAGACGTTGTTAATTTACACAGAGAAACAAGTTTCTCTGGAATACCTAGGCATATGAGCGCGGCCCAAAGGTTGTCGCGGTTTATACTGTCATATGCCTGCCGGAAGTCTATATATAATTGATGTATGGTTATGTTGTACTCCCAACATTTTTCCAAGATCATCCTCATGGTGAAACACTGGTCAGTGGTCGATCGGTTGGGACGAAAACCACACTGATAGTCGCCAATGATGTTTTCGGCGAAAGGGATGAGTCTGGCAAGTACAACATTAGCCAACACTTTGTAAGCAGTGTTCAATAGAGCTATGCCACGAAAGTTTTCACATTTAAGACGGTCGCCTTTTTTATGCAACGGACATATGAGTGCGGTCTTCCAATTTTCCGGCAACTCTTCTTGGTCCCAAATACAAACGACGAGATCGTATAAACTTGTTGCAAGAGTAGCGCCTCCGAGTTTGATTAATTCTGCGGGGATTCCATCGAGACCGGGTGCCTTGCCGTTTTTCAATCGACTAATAGCTGCGTCTACTTCCTCTGCTGTGGGATATTCGACGAAGACCTCATCACCTGGAGGAGCTATTGCTCTAATGGGGGTCACTTCGTCTTTCCGGTTTAGCAGATTTTGAAAGTAGGTTTGCCATACTGAGAGAACATCAGCCACGTTTGTTCTCAATTCTCCATTCCCGTCTTTTATGGCTGTACTTCTTGGGTGGAAGTCTTTAGTGAGATTCCTGGCATTAGCAAAACAGTCCCTTGAATTTCCTACTTCCGCTTGGAAGCTGATGTTTTCGATGCATGACTTCATATGATCGCGTTTCTTTTGTCGAAGGAATTTAATCGTGGCTTTCCTTGCGCGTAGATATTCTGCCTGAGTGCTTCTCGTGTTGCGAGCCAACCATTTTTCACGAAGCTTTCGTTTATTTTCGACGACCAGGCGGCATTGGTCATCGAACCAATCATTGCGGGATCTCGGCAGTCTTCTGCCGATAGTGTTTTGCGCCGCGGTGGTTATGGCTGACTGTATAGCGTGCCACTGCTCCTGGATATTAGGAGGAGATCCTTCGTTGTCGGTGGGCCGCTCTTAATAGTTAGTGACAGCTGATTGGTAACTCTGCAGTGACGCTTGGTCTTTTAGAGCATCGACATTCCATCGAACGGTTTTTTGTGCTTGTCTATTGAAGGTTGATGACAGTTTGCACTTATATTTAAATATGACAAGCACATGATCGCTGTCCATATCTGCACCTCTGTAAGATCTAACGTCAGATATGCTGGTGGAGTGTCTCTTGGACACCATGACGTGATCGATTTGGTTTTCCGTTCTTCCATCATTCGATCTCCACGTTACTTTGTGAATTCTCTTATGTGGAAAAAACGTACTTGATACAACTAAGTTGTATGTTATTGCCAGGTCGGTGACCCGTTGGCCGTTGTTGTTACTAGTTAGGTGCAGGCTGTTAGGACCGATGTGCGTTGTATTTTCTGCACTTCTACCGATTTTTGCATTAAAGTCGCCCACGATGATTTTAATGTCGTGGTGCGGTATGTTATTGATGACTTCCTCGAGCTCGACAAAGAAGAGATCTTTGATGTCATCTGATTTATCTTCGGTGGGTGCATGCACATTAACGATCGTGATGTTAAATTTATTAGTGCGAAGTCTGACCGTGCATATCCGCATGTTGACCATTGGTGGTGTCATGGATCCCACTCCTAGACCATCTAAGCTCTTGTAGTGCAAGTACGTCTAATGTGTAACTTTTGGCTTGGTTCGAAAGGTTCTGGAGATCTCCAGGTCTTAAGAGGCTAAGCACGTTCCATGTTCCCATTTTTAAAGCGTTGTCCGTGTACAATTTCCGAGGTCGAGTTTGTGATGAATCCGATATGGTAATCCGAGGCCTTTGTTCAGGGTTCATAACTTAAATGGTTTTTATGAGGGAAGGTTGTTGGCCTGCCGCTCAACCCGCTTGTTACGTGTGTGGGTCACGTACTGGTGATAATCTTAAGGCATCCAGTCCTACCTTGAACACATTTATATAGCGAGCCGCTTGATACAAGACAGACGCCCGCTTCAGCCGCACCTAACCTGGAGAACAGACGCTGATTTGGTATTGGTTTTGAGGCGCCAATAACCCGCCTTGACATGTAGTGTCCATGACTATAAACAGGATTTAGTCTGTTCGTCTCCACTACACCGCCTGATTCATTTAGCGTTACCCAGAGAGCACCGTGAGGAGGTATGAATCTCGGAGTTCGCCCTCCTCCTCCCGCTCTCCTCCCCTCTCGGACTTTCGCATGTTTTGTCTACATACAATTTTGTGATATTCATTAGAGCAATTTTAAGCTCTACTGAATATTTCGGATCGACTGACCTTATTTCATCAGCTAATGAAGGAAAAAAAGGATCCATATTTTGGCATCGGCACGGTTGCTTCTGATTGCTACTTGAAATGAGATGGTTATGGCCCTTCATAGTGTCAAGTAGCTCATTTAATATTATATTTGAATCTGCATCCTTTGTCCTTTTCCGCTTCAATGAAGAGCTCGTAGATGACGATGGGGCTACTGTAGCGAAGGTGTAATTGTTACCGCAATCATTTTCATCTAGACTCTCCGCTGTTGAGTTGAGTAAATCTTCATATGTGCTCGACGTATTCTGGTCAAACAATTTGATGACAACCGAGTTGCTGGATGTATTTCCATCTACCAAGTTCGACACCGTTAGCCTATTGATAAAATTTGAAATAAAATGTGTATAAAACCACCATGAATCCTAAATAGATTACATTACCTGAATTTGAAGACATTTTATTAATATAAAATAAATTTTTTATTTTATAGCGAGTGGGCAATAAAACAAAAATACTGAAAAATTCGTAAACAAACATAAACACACAAAATGAACAACGTACTTGATAACAAAATAAAAAGAATGAAAAATGTCTGTCTTTACTGAATGAAAATACACTATTTTATGAAGCAAAGAACAAAAATTGTAAACTATATTGAAGTAGTATTACGATGTACGCATATATCGATTGATATACGCAATAGATGTAATACTCTATGCAAAGCATAGTAAATTACTTACAAAGTCTTTAAAAGTGTATATAGTATATATCATGTTGTCTCTTTCTTGCCATGTTCCTTCGGTAAAAAAGTTGGAGATAGATCAACTTGATGAAAAAATACCGACGAAAAAAAATGTCGTTTTCGGCAAATCCTATTGGTTTAAAAAAACACACCGAACGGAATGAACACAACGAGCTACAACAATGAATCCGCCTTGAGAAAACCTTATCTTCAATCTTATCTAGTCTTTCTATATTTTATACAAGATGTTAGAATGTGAAAAAGAATTACACAAATCGCTAATGTGTCGTGTATATTTTGCAAAAATACAACAAATTTTATTTGATTTAAATTTAAAAATAGTCGGAAATCAGATACGGATTCAAACCGTCAAACTGTATATCCTACAACAGTTTACATATTGCTCGATGCAAATATATGGTAGCTATAGTGAATAATAAATTTAGTAATAATTTTCAAATTAAAAGTTCATAATAAAAACGGATGTATAATTATTTAAAGCAATTGTGATTCAACGATTTTAATAAAAATCGCATAAAATTTTGTTTATTATTAAAAATGCATTTTTTTTTTCACGAGCCCAAAATCATAATAACCGGATTATTATTTTTCTTTTTATTGACATATATACAACATCATGATTATCGTTTTTCTCAAAATTTGACACCCTATATCTTTAACAACAAAACAACAATAAAAAAAATTAAAGTATTTCAAATTTTTTTTTTCAATCAAGGCTACACATTCAAAACATAAAAACCGTAAAATTAAAACATGACTTACAAAAATTTGTGATTTCACGTATTTTTCGCCATATATATGTACTAGGAAAAAAATAAAATTGCTTTCGAGTAAACCTACAATATGGCCTGTAAATTATTAAACCATTTCGAAATGAATTCTAAATTTTGCTAATAAATTAAATTTGCTTTTTAAAATGCATAAAAATGTACTGTAAACGGCTGAGTAATCATGATATTAGCAATTTCTAGCATTTTTTTAAATATCCTTCACCGCTTTCAACTCAATTTTTTTGTAATAATATTTGTAATGTAGGTACGAGAAACAGTTAAGTTAAGCACTTTACGTATAAAAAACCAAAACCCCTAATAACAAGTTTTTTAACTTTCATCTTGATAAAATTGCTACTAAAGTTATTCTTATATTGTACTATACTTTCTACGTAGAAGCAACAATATAAAACTTATCTTCCGGTTGTAACAAACAAAAAGTATAAAGGGGTTTCGTTATCGAATTTACTCCAGTTTTTATGAACTTGAATCTCAATAGGAAGAATGATAAAAATAGCAATATGTATCATCTAAATGTACACAGAAAGAACCCAAATTCTTGGAATAAATAGATAACAGTTTTATTGACGTCCATCCTAAATATACAATATACAGTGAATTGCAAACAGAATTATACACTATTTATTTACAAAAAATAATTTTTTATTTAAAAGCTTGAACATCTATTTTGAGTATTTTGAACAGTTAAAAAATTGTCGATTGGTTTATGGCCGCCGTCTAGATAATATTTATAGCTACCTAAATTAGATATTTCTTCCTAACCTAGAGCTTAGTTTATATCATTTTCTTTAGACTAAAATACTGAAGAAAATCTTCTTATTCTCTAGTACATCCTCAATGACATCCTGTAACATTAAGATGTTCCAGCAGGCTAATAATAAGATCGTGAATCCTATGTTTGGTTAGTGTTTTTTGTTGTTGATTTTTCTCACTCATATGATCGAAGAAAAGCACTCAATCTATCGCCCTTATGTTGATATTTTTTGGTATAATTGCATAATTTGAATATCGTAAGGTAGATGGTGATGATCTTGGTTTACGGCGATATATTTTTTTTTGTATATTGCTGATCAAAAATAAAAAATATTAAAACAAAAAGAAAGAAGAAAGCTTATAAAATGAATTGCCAATACTTTTTATCATTCGCTTTGAAACCTTGCACATAACAATATTATTATACCATAACAGTGCAGTACAGTAGTGCAGTGACAAGGTATAACATTAAAAATAATAAATATAAAGTGCCATTTGCGAAATTAAATTGCTAAAGTTTCGCGTTGTGTATATATATCATATAATTACGAGAGAGGTTTGCTGCTTATTGTTAACGATAATTAATCGCCGCGGAAGAACAGGTAATATATATATATATTCCATTTTTTTTTATTGTGATACTTAGCTTTGTCATTTTGTTAACTTGTGTTCTAAACTTCTTGTAAATTCGAGTAATGTTGGCTTAAGCCGTAATCAGTTTTTGAAAAAAAGTGCCAATTATTGTTCTCTTTTACTTTGTATAGTGCCAATAATAGCCAAGTTAAAGTGGAATATAATACTACCGGCCGCGCCTTATACGGGGTTTTTCCGCGACAGTTGTTTTTACCGGTTTGCTATCGCGACTTGCAAGCTGCTTTAAACGATCCTAGCTAATATTAACGGACTAGGATATTTACCACTGTGAGAGTATAAAAGCACGCATTTGTTTGCTTCGGTTGCGTTCAGCGGTATTTTATCAATATTTGCGTGGCATAAAATTGTGGCTCATACGTGACAAATAACGGAGCCTACCTTTGTCGTCACTAATCGTACCAGATCATCATCATTACTAACGGATCTATATATAATCAGCTAAGTGGATCAAAATTTATTACGTGGCTTATCCGTCACATAAAGTATTTATTTATATATGTTATATTCATTATATATTTTCTTTGTTTTTTTTGCTATTATATTTATTTAAATTTATATAAATAAACATATCAATAGACATAAGTATGTCTATTTCATTACTTCTATTTTAAGTCTGTATCAATATTTTGCATGCTATTTATTATGTATATTATCTCTTATGTTTCATTATATATTTATACCATATATTAATTTACATATAGTATCTATTATATTAATACGCTTAATTTTTTCAAACTCAACGCAAATTGACCCCTAAACATGATCCGATCCGTTTAAATTTTTCAGGGTAGGTCGATAAAAATATAGCGGTGTGCCTTTGCTAGAAAAATCGGGAAAATTCCACCGGGAAGTGGCTGAAACGGGTACCTCAGGTGTTTTCAGCAAAATTTTGTCACGACGCCAGAATGCCATGACAAAATATGTTTATATTGAATCTATGATCATGCGCATTACACCGTGACAATGACAAAATTTATTAAAATTGCCGATGTTTTTGTGATGACACACTGTGATGACAAAATGAGTAGAAAATTTGTAATTGAATCTCAATTAAACAAAACAGAGAACATAAAATGATTTTACATACATTTTGGTGTTAATAGTAGTTGTGAGTGTAAAAAATACAATTTTGTCATGACACTCTATCTATTTAAGATTTAAAAATTAACCGCGTATATGAATTTACTTTATTTTTGATAAAAGTGCATCAAATTTACATCTTAAAAAATCATCTTAATTAACCAAAAATTCAATAAAATGTATTCACGTAGCTGATTATTCAGTCACAGGTCAGTTTCTATCTATCTTCTATTATATTAATATTCTTAATTTTTTCATACTCAACCCTAAAATGACCCCTTAACATGATCCGATCCGTTAGATTTTTGCAGGGTAGGTCGACATAAATATTGCGCTGTGCGTGGGCTAGAAAAATTGGAAAAATTCTACCGGAAAGTACCCGAAATGGGTACCTCAGGTGGTTTCAGAAAATTTCCAAGTTTTTGTGCGCGTAAAATCTTACAACATTTGAGAATTTTATGGGACGACCAAAAAGCAAATATTTTTGTTCAAATTAGTGGCGCGCGATTCAAATTCAAAGTTGTAAAACAGTTGGTACGCGATTCAGATTCGAAGTTGCAACACTGTCGGTGCGCGAATCAATTTCAAAGTTGCTTAATGGTTGACGCGCGATTTAAATTCAAAGTTATACATGCCAGGAGCAGAGCTCACAATCATAGACGGGTAGTCGGTGTTCCATTAGCTGGGTAAATCATCCTCATGAGTGGTGACTACCTGAAAGCGGGACGCGCGCGAACTTGCGAATCGACCATCAAGTTGAACCCGCTTTGGAAATTGGTAAGTAAGTTTACACTTACCAAGAACATGCGTGTCGATGAAGGTGAGGACGAGTTTGCGCAATATTTGCTTTCTGTTGGAAACCAGCCGAGGAAACCATCGAGGAGCGCACCATCCTTGCACCCAAGAATGATGATTGCGCGCTAACCAATCAGCAGGTGCTTGAACTCCTGCCCGACGAACAAGAAGTCAAACATAGTGCTGATAAACTTGAGAGTGACGACATGCATGAGGAACTCCGCCTACCCATCGAGTTTCTCAACAAGATTGAACGGTCCGGATTGCCGCGCCATGCCATCCCGCTAAAGGTAAACGCGATCGTTCGTTTGATGAAGAATCTAAACACTAACAAGGGTCGAATCAATGAAACACGCATGCGCGTCGCAAAAATAAACCGCTACATTCTTGAATGTGAGGTGCTGACTGGCTTCTCAAAAGGCGAGCGCGTTCTCTTCCCACGCATTAAGCTCTCACCCTCGGAAGGCATCTTCTCATTTAAAATGTCTCGCCTTCAATTTTCAACAAAGAATGTATTTTTTGAAGAGATTCTGTGCATGTAAATTGTAATGTATTTTACTGTTTTGTTATCTACCTTCTACTACTATTTTATTACCCTTTTGTACATTTCTTATGAAATATTTAGATTAAAGTTTGACTCAGCAATTGTGTGCTTTTCCCTTTTGAGATTTTAATATTTAGTTTGGGTGCGTAAGTGATCATGTGATCCCGAGCGCGCGCTTCCTGTTTGAGATATGAATATTTGACTTGACACGTAAGTCATACTGTGCACATTTGAGCGCGTACTTTTCATTTAAGATTTAAAAATTAACCACGTATATGAATTTACTTTATTTTTGATAAAAGTGCATCAAATTTACATCTTAAAAAATCTTCTTAATCAATTCTTAACCAAAAATTCATCAAAATGTATTCACGTGACTGATTATTCAGTCACAGGTCAGCTAGTGTATGCTTAATAAGAAAATGGACCGCGGATCCTTATAAATTTCTCTCTCTCTTTCTTAAGTACAATTTATCTCTATTATTGCTACTTCTATGTAATTATAAAAATAAACTACTGTATATGTAAAAATTTAATTGTAAAGCTGTTATACGAATAATTATTGATATAATGCTAAATTGTTGATTTTATTAGTGTATTTCTCGAACATCGGTTTAAAAATTTTGTCGGAATTCGATTTTATTGATGGTTCAGATTATGGACTTAGCTTGCTCGAATATCACGATGGGTTGTAACGAAATGACTTCGGTCCATGTACTGGAAGTGTTGTTAAAAATATGGAACGAAAAAAAAAGAATTTCATAATAACGCGTCCGGTATCAATTGCAACAGACTGTATGTGGAACATGGTTTGTGGATGCAGTTTCCCTATTGAGACCTCTGTCTCTGAAGAGATGGACTATATTTTTGAATGTTACGGTTGATAACCATAAATCGATCAACGAAGATGGGGAGGAAAGATAATGAAATAGACAAAACAGTAAAGTATAGATTGTTGTTCAGTAAACTTCTCTAAAAGTGCAAACAACCCCATAAAGTAATAAAATGGGTTTAATAATATATATTCTATAGAATTAAGAATTACTAAGTGAACAAATAAAATTAATGTTCGGTTTTTTTTTATTGTATCTAATTACGTTAAAAATAATTATAATAGACTAATACACTAGTGTTAATTAATTGTTTAAGTGATATATACTTTAGTTATAGAATTATTATTAAGTGCAATCATAATAATAAAGAAAAGTTTCGTGTTTTAAGAAGAATGGTGGAATTATACAATTTGAAAAAAAAACGTGGTTGTGAAAAAAAAACTGTATCTTGGCTTGTGAAAATATTTAAGCCACATAAATCTAATACACGAATTACAAGTGTTCGGTAATTAACATATACACATAATCACGATAATTCTAATATATATACCTTATTAACTTAAATAATTAAATAAATGAAACTCTAACGTAACTGAATATAAATACTAATCTAATAATAAAACTATTGATAAAATTAACTAACGTTTAAACTAAAAGTGCTGTAGTATAATATTCTTTCGATAAAACTATAAATAATAAAATCAAAGTAAACATAATTATCCTCCATTTTGGCACTACCTATAATACCACCTGTACAATAACAACAAGAAACTTTATAATATTGTATTTAGTGAGTAAAATTGGTAAAATAGACTTGAATTTTTACAACAAGCTCATACAGGTAGTACCAGAATGAGAACGAATTTAATCGCATAAAATATATAATAATAATTAATATAAAATTTTATCATATAATAATATAACACATATAAAATTAATTAATATAATCAACATAATATTCTATATATATAAATAAAAATCATCTCGTTATACAATAATGGTTATACGTATTCCAAAATTCATAAAACGTATCGAAATAAAAATTTACACCGGATTAATTGTGGATTACCAATGGCGCCCAACGGTTTTTTTAAATACGTAAGCTAGTTTAGCGTAACTATATTTATTAGTATAAGTAAAAGTAGTTTGAAGCATTTTCTTAATTTTTCTTAAAAATTTCTATGGTGATTAAATAATTAATTAACTCTGTTTTGTCCAAATTTTAAGAGTACAAAATTTATTAAGAAAATGGCTCAAATTATTTTATTCTATTTTTAATTAGATTTATTATTTTCTTTTTTTTTTTTTTCTTTTTAATTAAGTTTTTTTCTAATTACTAAATTTCATTTCCTTGGTGATGGTAATTTTAGTTTATAAATATATAAATTTTTATAGTTTTCATCTAAACTTAGTAATTTTTCATTTTCCCTTTCTTCGGTCATATTTGGTTGTTTTGTTTCTTTTCTCTTCACTGTTTCGGTTTTTTTCTTTCTCAGTATCGAATTATGGTTGTGTTTTTTTTTGTGATTATTTTGTGAACATGAAGTGAAGAAGTAATTAGTTTGTCGAATGGAGCCGAGGTGAGTTCGAGTTGAAACAAGGTGAGTTGTCTGTTGGTTTTCCTCTTCCTACCCTACCTCTTCCCTATTTTCCTTCCTTACGCGGTCCAAACTAGGATTGTTTAGTTATTCAGATTAACCCACCCCTAACCCTGAGTCTAGCCGGCGAAGAATGACCGCCTGGATAACTAAATAATTAAATTCTGTTAATATGACCTTTGGTCATGTTACAGTGGCGCCCAAAAATACGGTTAAGATAAGGCCTTCAGCCTAAAATAAAATTTTAAATTCAATGTGCTTGAAGGTTGTTACAGTAGTGAACAACCGAAGCTACACCAAACTATAACGGTTCATAAAGCTTTTCCCGTTTAAATTTAAACTCATGCTATTTTTTTTTCTTAATAAATTTAATACATTTGGTTTTTTTAAGCACAATTGCTCTAGTTTATACGGTTGATTCACTTGCAAGAACATATGTTTGGTTAATACTATTTGTCTTAAATTTTTTTTTCTAATTTCAATTTAATCATCTTTCTTAATTATTTCCTTTTCATAATCATAACGCATTGATTGAGTATTTTCCGCGCGATTGCTCCATTTTTTTTAATGTCGATTCTCGTGTAAAATCGTTTATTCTTTCAATCCGTTCATTTTGTCTCACGTTTTCGCATGGGTTATCCATTTTCTTGTAGATCACCATGTTAGTTTGAAACGTGACACAATTAGCGAAAAAAAAAAAAAAAAAAAAATCTCTCAGTCGCGAACGCTTCCAAACTTGGTATTGTAGATTTCTTTTGTTAGTTTATTAAGAGATATTTTTTTTCCTCTTTCGTTTTTTTTCATGTTCCCCTTTCCTTTTTCCCTATTTTATTAACTCCTAAGAAGACCAGCAGCAACTCCACCAAAAGCTCACAAATAATTGTTTCACCGCTTGGCTCGTTACCTGGACTCCATTTCGACAAATAACATATTAATAATAAAGAATTCTAATATACATTTTTGCAAATTTATATTTACTATTAATTAATTTCTTTTATATAAAATATTGGTCTCTTTAAAAAATTTAATTTTAAAAGTAAACATTATTAACTTTAATACTGCGGTAAGCTCGTTATTTGTAATTTTAATTTACGATACATGTATTAACAATACTTTATTTACATTACAATCCACTGGGAGTTGATTCCATTTTAAACAACAACAACAACTAAAATTTCCATTTATATTCAAAATGGATCTGTTAATTAGAAGTCAAGATTTAGAGTCTGACGAAATTGATGTTGAATGCGAGATTAGGAATTTAAGAGGTCCGATCTCACGACAGATTGCTGATTTACAATCTTGTTTTGATAAAGAACTAGAAAACCCAGAATTATTGCCGGTTCGCGCTCATTCGCGAGCGGTAAAATCTCCTCGAAGGGAAGTTGTAGTTTGTACCAATAAATTAAGATCTCTTCATTCTGAGTTACAACGACTTTTAACATCAAGGGATAATGCGTCTGAAGAGTCTTTTACAATTATAATTTCTAGATTACGGCACGTACAATTCCGACTAGCTCGAATGTCTTCTTCTAAAACAGTTCAAGCTTCAGTTACCAATTTATCAGAGTCGTGTCAAGCAATTTTAGATCTGATCCCTAAGCTTAGAGACGCTAATTCGTTAGACACCTCCTTAGAAACTTTGAACGGCCTAAATATTGAGGAATATAAAGACGATCAACGAAATTCTGTTCAGCTTGAAGATTGCAATGAGGGAGAAGAATTGGACGAGGAAATGGGGAGACGAGACAAGCATATTAGTTTTAAAAATCCGGTAGAAGAGGTTCGTACTTCCGAAGTGAGAACACTTAGCCTTCCGTCGTTTAAATCTGATTATGCGACATCCTTTTCTAATGCATCTCAAAATGTAATTCGACCTTCTGGACCTGAATCAAGTACAACCGTCCCATCGTGTTCCGACTTAGTTCCATTTCCGCTCCGACCACCAACGATAAGTGCTAACAATGTTCCTTGGGTACCTGGAACTCAAGATAACATACCGAGAATGAATCAAATGCAGCATGCATCAACTCAAAACAGGATACCACCGTCATTTATTGGTGCTAACTATGACGATCGTATACCTCATAACGCTTATAATACGGATTATCAACTACCCCCGCAACCATACCAAATGTATCCAACTAATCCATACAGTCAATACGGTCCTAATTTTGGTCGCTCGGCCTCTACAATCGACATTCAAAAATGGAATATATCTTTTGATGGTTCCACCTCTAGTAGTTCTAGTGGCATATCAATCCAAAAATTTTTCTTTAGAGTAGAGTTGATGGCGGAAACTCATGGCATTCCACTTAACCTGTTAATTCACAACGTCGGATCTCTGTTTCATGGAATCGCTCGAGAACACTATTGGATTCTACTAGAGCGAAATCCAAAATGTACTTGGAATGAACTAAAAGCAGGTTTTCTGCATCGTTTCCAAGACAACCGTACCGATACCGACATTAAAAATACTATTGACCAACGTAAACAAAAAAACAAGGAAGCGTTTGTAGATTTTTACTACCATATACTAAGTTTGGCTCTTCCGTTAAGAACCGCACTATCAGAATCAGAACTGATCGATGTGCTAAGGAAAAATATGCGTCCTGGACTCAGAGTTGCTGTTGCTGGAGAGATTTTCCCATTTGTATCTTCGATGGTAAATCGATGTGTTGCTATAGAAGATACTTGGAAAAGCATGAATTACAATCCTGAAGTTGCAATGGGCCCAGGGTTTTCACGTAGCATTCATGAGGTAATGCCAACGTCTTTGCCCTCGCCACAATATCACAGCCCTCAGTCGGCTCATAATTATGTCAATATGTTACCTTATCGGTCGCAACCTAATACAAACGTCAGTTTACAAGCTACGGTTCCCGCTCAAAATAATCATAGTTACCAGCCTTACATGAGACCACCGGTACTTTGCTGGAATTGTGGATACCCACTCCTTGATAATCTACCATACTGTGCTAATTGTAATTGGAAACCGGAAAACCTACAGTTGGAAATGAGAGCCTCTGGGAGTCCCCATTTCCAACATTTGATGATGCCTCCCAGACCAAATACAGAGGAAGCTGCCTCAAACACCGATCTCGAATTTTACTCCAGAAGACTAAGAAAGTAACTTTCAAACTTCCAGCAACGTCAAATGAGGGAACTAACACTCCTTTTCAGTCCACAACTCATAAACACAGATTTATTAAATACTTTCGTAATAAAAGATTACTCCACCAGAAACTAACTAATGCCATTTTCGCATCCGTATTGAACTCTGAAGATCTTACTGATAATCGTCCTTACGCAGTAGTAAAAATTGCAGGTACTGACATCCGCGGCTTCTTAGATAGTGGCGCAACTATTAGTGCGTTAGGTAAGCACGGACTCGAGTTTGTTGAGAAACATCAACTCCAACTTCATCGTTTAGCTGCTTCAGTACGGACGGCGAACGGGGCTAAACAATCGGTACTTGGATATGTATATGTCCCAATTAAGTATAACGGAAGAACATTGCATTTTCAACTCTTTGTAATACCTGAACTACACCAAGAGTTATATCTTGGATATGATTTTTGGACTATGTTTGGTTTGAAACCGGCAATCGTCGAAGAAATAGATGTGAACCCCACGGGTGATACTCCCATTTCGAAACATCATGTATTAAGCCCTGACCAGTCATCCCAACTATTAAAAATAATTGAACTGTTTCCTAGTTCCCAAAAACTTGGTCTGGGTAAAACATCTTTACTAACACATAAAATTGACACAGGCGATGCCTTGCCAATTAAACAACGGTTCTTCGCAGTTTCACCGGCAGTCCAAAGAGATATGTATTCCGAATTAGACCGCATGTTAGCTTTGGGAGTAATTACGGAGAGTAACAGCCCTTGGTGTTCCCCAATGACTCGGGTATTAAAATCCAACGGGAAAATACGACTTTGCCTCGATGCCCGCAAGTTAAATAGCGTTACCCGCAAAGACGCCTACCCTCTACCCATCATCGATGGTTTGCTAAGTCGATTGGACCGAACCCAGTTCATGTCCAGTATCGACTTAAAGGACGCGTTCTGGCAGGTTCCACTAGACCCCGAGTCGATGGAAAAAACTGCGTTTACGGTGCCAGGACGCCCGCTTTACCATTTCACCGTAATGCCATTTGGACTCTGCAATGCGCCTCAAACCTTATGCCGTTTGATGCACAGAGTGATTCCACACCATCTACATGATCGAGTTTTCGTATATCTCGATGATCTTCTCATTACGTCCCCCACATTCGCTGAGCACCTGTCTCTCCTGGCCGATGTAGCATCTCGGTTGACAGCAGCGGGTCTCACAATTAATGTGGAAAAAAGTAAATTTTTACTGAGAGAGATCGATTATCTGGGTCATGTAGTTGGTGGGGGCACTTTGCGACCAAATCCGGAAAAGGTGAGAGCCATTGCAGAGTATCCCGTGCCAAAAACTGTGCGTCAAGTAAGGAGGTTCCTGGGCATTTGTGGTTGGTATAGGCGCTTTATTGACCAATACTGGTCGCTTTCCACCCCTCTGACGAATCTACTCAAAAAGAATCGAAAATTTCTATGGTCAGAGGAATCTCAAACCGCGTTCGATGATTTAAAAGTAGCACTTACAACTGCCCCTGTACTTAACACTGCTGAGTTTACAAGACGGTTTTACATACAATGCGATGCCAGCTCTACCGGAGTTGGTGCTGTATTGTTCCAGAAAACCGATGAAGGAGAAGAGAAGCCAATCGAATATATGTCTCATAAGCTCAATTCAGCGCAACGTCATTATAGCGTTACAGAGCTGGAATGCCTGGCAGCTGTTTTGGCCGTAAAAAAATTCAGAGCCTACGTCGAAGGGATGCCGTTCACAATTATTACCGACCACGCTAGTCTCACCTGGTTAATGTCTCAGAAAGATTTAACAGGGAGATTAGCGCGTTGGAGCCTCAAATTACAGGGTTTCAATTTCGATATCGAATACCGAAAGGGAACCCAAAACTGCGTGCCAGATGCTCTGTCTCGTGTGTTTATGGACGAGCTGGCGAAAACCTTAAAATACAGTAAAGACTCTACGACAGAAGACAAACCATTTCACATCGATTTGGATTCTGAGTATTTTCGAAGCGCAGAATATTTGTCACAACTTAATCATCTCGAAACCTCCCCCACTAACTCTAATTTAAAAGTTATTAATGGTAAATTATTTATTCGTAAAGGGCCAATTTGTATGGATGGACAATCAGATACGCCTGAGTGGAAGTTAATAGTTCCCGAACCTCTTCGATTAGGTTTAATTAAGTCCGCTCATTCCCCACCTACCTCCGCACATTTAGGTTCATTTAAAACGATAGATTTACTGAAGCGTTATTTTTTCTGGCCCAGCATGATTGCAGATACTCGACAGTTTATTTCTTCTTGCGATATGTGTAAATGTAATAAGGCTCCTAATTGTACCTTAAGGCCACCTCTTAGTTCTCTGCCTCCAACTTTCAGGCCGTGGCAAAGAATATATTTAGATTTTTTGGGACCTTATCCGAGAACACGTTCGGGGAATACTTCTATCTTAATAGCTGTTGACCACTATTCCAAATTCGTAATTACTCGAGCAGTGCGTCAAGCTACCGCAGAGGAAGTTATAAAATTTTTAGAAAATAACGTCTTTCTAATGTTTGGAGTTCCAGAAACCCTTGTAACGGACAATGGGCGACAATTTGTTGCTCACACCGTTCAGACAATATTAAAAAAATATGGAGTGTCCCACATATTTACCGCTAAATACTCGCCCCAAAGTAATGCCTCGGAGCGAGTAAATAGAACGATTCTAGCTTCCATACGCGCATACATAAGCGAGGACCATAAAACCTGGGATAAGCATCTTGAAGCCGTTACGCAAGCCATTCGGAGCACAACTCATGAGTCGACAGGTTTTGCCCCGCATTTATTAGTATTCGGGCAGCATCCGATAATGCATGGGTCCTTGTACGAATTGTTGCGTGATTTGTACACCTCTACGGGTAATTATATGCTTTTCGATCATAAACCTGACGAATTACATAGATTGACTAATAAGGTTCGTGAAAATTTCGCTAAAGCTCAATCAAAAGCTCACGCTCCCTACAACTTGCGAAGTCGAAAATCTAAGTTTTATGTCGGTCAAAATGTGTTTGTCAGGAATTTTACTCAGAGCAATGTTGTGGCATTTTATTCAGCAAAATTGGCTCCGAAATTCATCAAAGCTAAAATTACTCGGTTAATTGGAAATGTATCTTGCGAGGTGATGGATGAACAGGGTAACATCCTTGGAATATACCATTTCAAGGACGTCAAAACTTAATTTTTTTTTTGTTTGTCTTTATTTTTATCTTATTTCTGGTTTTCTTTCGTTTTTAAATGGACAAAATAATAGTTGATATTTGGTTGTTGTTGATGCCCGGCTGGATGAGATCTCAGGTTGCGATGGGTACGTCCCCACGAATGTAACGAAATGACTTCGGTCCATGTACTGGAAGTGTTGTTAAAAATATGGAACGAAAAAAAAAGAATTTCATAATAACGCGTCCGGTATCAATTGCAACAGACTGTATGTGGAACATGGTTTGTGGATGCAGTTTCCCTATTGAGACCTCTGTCTCTGAAGAGATGGACTATATTTTTGAATGTTACGGTTGATAACCATAAATCGATCAACGAAGATGGGGAGGAAAGATAATGAAATAGACAAAACAGTAAAGTATAGATTGTTGTTCAGTAAACTTCTCTAAAAGTGCAAACAACCCCATAAAGTAATAAAATGGGTTTAATAATATATATTCTATAGAATTAAGAATTACTAAGTGAACAAATAAAATTAATGTTCGGTTTTTTTTTATTGTATCTAATTACGTTAAAAATAATTATAATAGACTAATACACTAGTGTTAATTAATTGTTTAAGTGATATATACTTTAGTTATAGAATTATTATTAAGTGCAATCATAATAATAAAGAAAAGTTTCGTGTTTTAAGAAGAATGGTGGAATTATACAATTTGAAAAAAAAACGTGGTTGTGAAAAAAAAACTGTATCTTGGCTTGTGAAAATATTTAAGCCACATAAATCTAATACACGAATTACAAGTGTTCGGTAATTAACATATACACATAATCACGATAATTCTAATATATATACCTTATTAACTTAAATAATTAAATAAATGAAACTCTAACGTAACTGAATATAAATACTAATCTAATAATAAAACTATTGATAAAATTAACTAACGTTTAAACTAAAAGTGCTGTAGTATAATATTCTTTCGATAAAACTATAAATAATAAAATCAAAGTAAACATAATTATCCTCCATTTTGGCACTACCTATAATACCACCTGTACAATAACAACAAGAAACTTTATAATATTGTATTTAGTGAGTAAAATTGGTAAAATAGACTTGAATTTTTACAACAAGCTCATACAGGTAGTACCAGAATGAGAACGAATTTAATCGCATAAAATATATAATAATAATTAATATAAAATTTTATCATATAATAATATAACACATATAAAATTAATTAATATAATCAACATAATATTCTATATATATAAATAAAAATCATCTCGTTATACAATAATGGTTATACGTATTCCAAAATTCATAAAACGTATCGAAATAAAAATTTACACCGGATTAATTGTGGATTACCAATGGCGCCCAACGGTTTTTTTAAATACGTAAGCTAGTTTAGCGTAACTATATTTATTAGTATAAGTAAAAGTAGTTTGAAGCATTTTCTTAATTTTTCTTAAAAATTTCTATGGTGATTAAATAATTAATTAACTCTGTTTTGTCCAAATTTTAAGAGTACAAAATTTATTAAGAAAATGGCTCAAATTATTTTATTCTATTTTTAATTAGATTTATTATTTTCTTTTTTTTTTTTTTCTTTTTAATTAAGTTTTTTGGTAATGGTAATTTTAGTTTATAAATATATAAATTTTTATAGTTTTCATCTAAACTTAGTAATTTTTCATTTTCCCTTTCTTCGGTCATATTTGGTTGTTTTGTTTCTTTTCTCTTCACTGTTTCGGTTTTTTTCTTTCTCAGTATCGAATTATGGTTGTGTTTTTTTTTTGTGATTATTTTGTGAACATGAAGTGAAGAAGTAATTAGTTTGTCGAATGGAGCCGAGGTGAGTTCGAGTTGAAACAAGGTGAGTTGTCTGTTGGTTTTCCTCTTCCTACCCTACCTCTTCCCTATTTTCCTTCCTTACGCGGTCCAAACTAGGATTGTTTAGTTATTCAGATTAACCCACCCCTAACCCTGAGTCTAGCCGGCGAAGAATGACCGCCTGGATAACTAAATAATTAAATTCTGTTAATATGACCTTTGGTCATGTTACAGGGTAGATAAATATATTCTTTTTTTAGATAGTATGGGCTGACACAGAGTTAAATGTTAATAGGGGCATACCAAAAGAGATGCGCGGTATAGCCAAAAGGGAGGGTGGTGAGCATGTGATCATATTATCTCGACCACGCAAAAATGGTTGTATCTAACAGCATCTATTCTTTTAGTTAATAATTATTCCCCGTCATCATTTTTTTTGTATTGTTTAACCTTGTATTAGCAATTCATCAATTATTATGTTTACTCAATTTCAGTTTAACTTTCTTTCTAAAGTGTTCCATGTTTCCATAATTATTATCAGCAAGTGAATCTAGCCGGCAAATGTGCTGCAAGTCACAACCTATAGAATCACGGAGAAATTCTGCTAATGAAGCGATAAATAGGCTACTTTGTTGTTGCGTCTCTGTCGCACCTTAGTTTGCACCGAGTCGTATCCACATTTCTTGATACACTATTTATATGGCGATGAAATATTTATAAACTTATTATTCAATATTTAACATTAAAATTATTTAAATATATGAATATCTAATGATGAATTAATAAATTGTGTCATTCAGTCCTGTCACAAACTCTAATAAACCTCTTTTCATGTTTTAATCGGTTTTTCTACTTCAAAAATCGATGAAATATCTATTCGATATTTTTATGTGCGATAGAGGAAACGGTGACTCAAAAACCGGAAATTATAATGTATTATAATAAAACAAAAGCAGGCGTGGACAATATGGATAAATTGTTAGGAGCGTACACACTGTACAACGGAAACAAATCGTTGGCCTCTAGCGCTCTTTTATAATATAATTGATATTACGGCTCTCGCATCATGCATTATATACATGGAACATAACAAACGGTTAATTCCAACAGAGAGGAGAAGAAATTGTTTACCTTATTTGGCACTTGAACTTTATAGGCCAAATATTGAAGTACGGGCTCAAAATTCTAGTGTAACAGGAAAGCCTTACATCCGCTCAGCAATGGCAGATGTTAATATTAATCCAGCAAATATTAATCCATCTCATGCTAGACCTGCAAGACGTGATGTATCCGGGCGAATTGTAGTTATGGAAGGTGTTACATCTATATGAAAGAATTGCACATACGACATTCCTTTTTAAATGAAAATTACATTTTTATCAAATCATTTTTGGTATAATTAAAAAATATTTTTATTTTAATTCAAAAATATAGATGGCTACAAAAAAAACATAAAAATATTAAATTAGAAATACTAAAAAAATTGCTTTCAGTGGCCAGCAAACATATGTATTTAGTATCAATTAATTGCACATACAGTCCATTAAATTGAAATTTAGTGTTTCTTACATGAGTCCTAGTAGCTAGTATGATACCTTTTAGCAGTGATTACTAGGCGTAAGCGCCTTGGCATTGACAAAACTAATTTTTTGTTATTTTCTGTCAATATTTTGTTCCATTCCTCGATTCTAATATTTTTGAGCTGCTCCTTATTTTTAATAGCATGTTTACGTACTCCGAGTTCCAAACAATGCCACAGATGCTCTATTGGATTAAGATCCGGAGACTGAGGAGGATGAGATAGTACTGATTTGAAGTTATAGAGCAACCAAGTTCTTGCTAATTCCGAATTGTGTTTTGGATTGTTATCCTGCACCAAGGAAAAATTGTTCTCAATTCCCAATTTTACAGCACTGTCAGTTTTGATTAGTCTCTCAATTACGCGTTCCTCTCTTGCCGTTAAAAAATTTTTTCGCCCTCTTCCAGGTGCAATTTCGAATGATTTATTATTTTTAAAATTTTGTATAATGGATGAAACGGTGGGCGTCTACCAACATTTTTCCCAATTTCCACGTAACTTTTCTCCTTGTCTTTTAATTTCACGATAAGCTTTTTACTTCAATAGAGACTTTCGTATGATGATGAGGAGCGTCCATGATTATTATTTATTTCATAAAATTATGCCACATTAAATGTGTTTTATCGACTACTAGATAGTCTATTGTTTTAGTAAGTAATAAAAAATTAAAAAAGTATTTACTGTTATCTAAAGGAATGATACAAAGGGACAAGTGTGTGTGCAATTAATTGAGGTGCAACAAAGGTTGGCATCATTTACACCCCTATTCCCCTAGTCGCATCACTTCAAGTGATGTGACTACTCATCTTCCTGGTTACTCGATCATTAAATCGAAACTTACAAAGTAATTGTTCAATAAAGTCGAGCTGGCTGTTTTTTTTAAATCTTAGTGTGCTGCTTTATAAATATTGCCTTGCGACTGCTATCACTTCAAATGACAATTTCTATCAGTTGAAATTTTGCTATGACAAATAAATAAAAAAAATTCAAACTAATGCAGCCAACTACGATTTAAAAAATTATCATTGAGAGTTTTGCAAAAAATTATTTAGTAAATTTTGATTTTAAAATCTAATAACCAGGAAGATACAGTCACGTCGCATGAAGTGATACGTCTAAGGGAATTGAGTATTTATTTTTTATTTTAGTTGTATATAGTATGTATATAACAATATTTTTTTATTTTTATCTATTGTGTGCTTCCAAACGAATACCAATTAACAAATTTTTTAGTTATATAAACTATGATAGTCAAATTATTAGGTTTTATTTCTGAAACTTACTGTTGTATGTGCAATTTTTTGATATTGTGTATGCCGAGACGTAGAACTCAAACAACGGAAATCCAGAAAATCTTGCGTTAGTTGCAACAAGCCAGTTTGCGACGAACATTCTGTAAAAATATTACGTGTCATCAATGTGAATAGATCAGTTTACCTCAAATAAATAAAAATATAAACCCAAATTTATTGATATACATTACCAGAAAGACAAAAACGTGAAATGCAATGAAATAAAAACAAAATTTAAAATTGCCAAATTATTTCATTTTTGAATACCATGGAAAACAAATGAAGGTACCCAGGTACCTTTGTTACTCTAATTCGTATATATAAACAACTTTCCGTTCTCACTTTCTCCCAGTTGCAAAATTTGCCATAACGGAGTGTAATCGTATGTTAATTGAATTAGAAGTTCTCAATTAATTTCAAGTTTTTATCACGACCGGAACATAAAAAAATTAACGATTAAAAATTCAAAAGGTACCCGGGTACCTCGTCACTCACATAAGGACTCATTAAACAAACTTCAAGCTAGTGGGCTTTGCCTTGCCCAAACTATAAATCCTTTTTCAGATATAGAAGCTATGATCTCAAAATTACTTTATAATTTTTTGTTGTTGAATTTTTGACTTTTAGTTTAGATGGAAAATTATTTGTAAGAATCACAACAATCAGAATCGAATGAATGAGGTTATCGATTTGAGAAAATCAGTCTTCTTATCAGGTCGCGACGACTGATGTTGTATATTTATATAGGAATATTGTCTATAGATATATTTATATAGAATAATACCATGTTGTTGTAGTACAAGCGAATTACTACTAGCCTATTAGTTTGTAATTAAAATATTCAAAAACACAGCCGTAACATTAAAGATTATAAATTAGAAAAATAAAAAAAAATATTGCATGTTCTTTTGTTTTTTCTTATTAAATCGAGTGTTACTTGTGTTCCCCTAATTGTGTCGTTGTGTGTACTACAATAGCCTTCACTTGCTATTATCCTCGATTGAATCTCCGTGTCTGGAATCATAAACATATCACTCGGTTTATAATGGTGAACTTCTCAACCTTGGAACACAAGTATAATATGTACACTATTTTGTGTTTTAAAAATTTATTACATCAACCATGATGTTGTTCATTTAGTACATAATAGTTTGACAGCTCTGTGATTAGTTTAATGACTTAATAGTTCTACTTTTAATACACGTACCTATGGTTTTTCGGTTTTTTCGAAATTGTCCGAAAAAAACTAAAACTTTATGAAATGTGGAGTAAGAATAAAGTTCTTCGGCTTGAAATAGTTTCATTAGCACGGAAAAATTAGAATTTTGCTGATTGCTAACATAGTCAGTAATTTTCTACATTTTTTTCATTGTCAACGTATTTTTTTTAGTTGTCTATATGCATTGTCTACACATGAAGAATATTAATTAGCTACGCAGCTACTGATATCAATAACAACAGCATACAACGTGGAATGAAGATCCAAACCAAGGGTACCATGACATCAAGAATCAATCACCCACTAAAAATATTTAAATGTTAAAATAAATCGTTTTGCCATGACGAACCTATGGTTTGTTAATTATTGCTTCATCTGAATAGATTTATTTATAAATAGATAAGAATTTAAAATACAAACAAAAGAAGAATTTTATTTTATTACATTAATTTTCATTTTATTACATAAAACTTTGTTAAATTAGAAATTAAATCGTAAACAAATTTGAATAAACAAAGCACACAGAACCATAAAATAAAACAAATACGAGTAAATTTATGTTTTATTTACTTTTAAGCTGTAATAAAACATAATAGAAACTAATTTCCGAATTTGTAATATGGAGTTAAAATTATTCCTATTTTCTTGAAATGGATTAAAAGTTTTGTTATTTCGAATTAAATGTGCCCGTTGGGTAATAATGGGATTTTAATTAAATTTTACTTTGTAATGTTTCTGTCTGATAAACATTTACTACATTTTTTTTTGTTTTTCTATTGATTCAGAGATGAAATGATTAAAGAAATTTTATTTTACCTCTTTGTCGTTATCTATTTTCTCACTATTCAAACAAAGGACATTTTACTGCCTTTTAGCAATTTAACAGTAATAAGTACCATTGAATCACAACTGTCCCCAAACCATAGGGTTTCCTATATGAAATAGGAGAAAACTATTTAAGGTGATTTACGAGCTAAACAGGGTGGCTCTTAAGTATGTATGATAAATTCGTGAGGTGATGGAGGACGCTAATCTGAACATAAAAATGTGTTCACGTTTTTCTTACGTTTTACCTTTAAACTATTGAAGCTTGATGTTATTTTCCAATAGCATTTGTTCAGAAAATATGTTACTGATCAGAAAAATTAATTCATATCGCAAAGTTACAATAAATTTTCCAAATATTTTGAAAATATTACGTTAATAGTGCATTTTTTAAAAAAATATTGAACAATTTAAAATTGTTGACAACTTTTTTAGTGTGAAGTGTACGTATTATCAATTTACCTTATTATAGGTTTTCAATTTCAAATTAAACCATTTCAAGTTCAATCGAAACTTTTTCTAAAACGAACGAAACTTTTGCAAAACCAAATAAAACTACTTCGAAAGCAAACAAAACCTTTTCAAATCAAACTTTTATTTACCCAATTAAAACTTTTCCAAACTCAAATAAAACTGTTTCAAATTAAAATAAAACAATTTCAAATTTAAAAAAACTAAAAAAAAATATTGTATATAGGTGTGGTATGGGCCAGTTATGGCCTTTAATCGATTATTATATATAAATAAAATGAAATGGTTGCACTTGAAGTGGTGTTTTATTTACAAGTAAACTATACTGTTTTCAATTAAAAACTGCAAATTTGGTTAATTTCGATATGTTTTACCATTTTATTTCATTATAATACTTGTTAGAGTCTAGTAAAAGTTGAATTTAGAATTGAATAGTATCAATAGCTCTTGCAGTATTATTCTATATACAAATAAAATGAGCAACAGTACCTCAACAAGTGAAGATGAAACGGTTCGTAGACGCGGTAGCTATTCAAAAATGCCTTGCCAGCAGAAGGAAATCTTCATACAGCAGTATGAAGAAGGCAAAACCATCAGTGAAGCAGCGTCCATTGCAAATATAAACGCGAACAGTGCTAAAACTATATTATATAAATACAAACGCACCGATGACGAAATAATTATTAATAAAAGAGGCGGCAAAAGAAAAGAAAAAGTGACTGAGAACGTGTTGACGTTTGTCGAAGGTGCAGTGGAACAAAACCCATGCATCACACTTAAAACAATTAAACAAAAATTGTTCGAGCATTCAGATATAAATTTAAGTATTCAAACGGTGGCAAATTGTTTGAAAAGGCTTAAAATTAGTTTAAAAAAACCGCAATTGAGGTTGATAAGTTAAATGATGTAAGAACGTTAGATTTAAGGAGAGAGTATGCTCTAAATTTCACACAAAATTCGCCAGAAAATCGCAGCAAAATATTTTTTTTTTATGAAAGTGGCTTTAATTTGCATCTGAGGCGGACTCGTGCTAGGTCACGTATAGGAATAAGTGCAAATGTGATTGTTCCAACAGTTCGAGGAAGGAACGTAACGTTAATTGCGGCTATAAGTGTTGCAGGGGTGATTCATCACAATATTATTGCAAACTCAAACTGTAACAGCGCAAAATTTGGTTCATTTCTACGGGAATGTTGGAGAAAATAAGAATCCAAGGTTTACAGAATGTGTGGCTCGTCATGGACAACGCGGCCATTCATAAAACTGCAGAAATCAGTGATATTGCGAATTTAAGCTCTGCTGAACTTGTTTTTCGGTCGCCTTATTCGCCGATGCTAAATCCCATTGAGCAAGTTTTTTCGAAAGTAAGTAAAAAATCAAATAATTTTTAATAAAAAATAATTTTCATTTTTGAAATACTTACACGTAATAAACGAAGCGTTACAAAGAGTAACCCAAAACGCTTGCAACAATTACAACACAAGTATGTTGATAAAGCTGCCACTAGCAGTTGATAGGCAGGCCCTGCACTGAACCAAAATATTTTTTTTTTAGTTTTTTTAAATTTTGAAATTGTTTTATTCTAATTCGAAAAAGTTTTATTTGAATTTGGAAAAGTTTTAAGAGGGGAAATAAAAGTTTGATTTGAATTTGAAAATGTTTCGCTTGTTTTCAAAAAAGTTTGATTTGGTTTGTAAAAGGTGTCGTTTGTTTTAGAAAAAGTTTCGATTGAACTTGAAATGGTTTAATTTGAAATTGAAAACCTATATTGTGCCTGTGTTTGATAAACTTATTAATTTTCGATAATAAAACGTTTATTTGAGAAATTTGTGAGTAATAGTTTATAGGTTATGAGTGATAAACAAAGTGACCGATTCTACCATAGAATCTCGATTATCTATATATCGGTTACAGATAGGATATATGCTGTCAAATAATTTTTTGTTCAGTTTTAGTATCACCTTTAGTATCATCACCTTTCGAATTGATTGTACTTACTTAAGAATCACTCGGTATACTCTCTAGTTCACTTCAATTGGTTTAGGTTAGGTTTCAGTGGTTGACACTTAGGCCAATTTTGGAACATTGTGATACCACGCATTCACGCCACATCATTAACCAATTCACCTACTCACACAACTACAGTATACCACCTGCACTTTGCAGCTTCATGTCAACCTGTACAATGACGTGGATGGTGGATCGGCGCTGAATTCTGCACTCCATCAGAGGGTCTTAGTTGTGTTTATTAACATCACCGATTGTAATCGATGATGAAAATTCGTTTTGCATCTAGCCTCTGATTGGATTCGAACCCAGTACCCCCCCCCCCCCGGTCCAAGTGCCGAATCTTAGACCACTGCACCACTTGTCCGGTTTCACTTCAATAGGAATGACCATGTTTTGGAATATTTCGAAATCGGTTTGATTTTTCAAGATTTTCTTTTACAGGATGAGCCACTGATATACAGGGTGTCCCAAAAGTGGAGGGCCAAACGAAGCAGGGTGATAGAGGAGATATTTAAGTAACTCTGGTGGGAAAAAAACTTTTTAACCATCAACAAATCGGAAAAAAAACATTTGGCTTTTTTTGTTGGAAAAGATCTCTTCTATCATCCTGCTTCGTTTGGCCCTCCACTTTTGGGACACCCTGTATATAGCTCATGGCTACAGCATACATACAAAACAAAACTAAAAATCGTACCTAATGTGCGATAGAGAAAGCAAAAATATATCTTTCTTGTCTAGAATTTCGAAATTTCGGAAATCAAATTCAAATTTGTGTCAGTTTGACTACAAAAAAACAGTTGACATACACTTGATAAAATGGATGCAATGCGAGATTTAACTGAAAAAGTAAAATAAAAAAGTATTGCTAAGTGGTAGTGGTGGGTAGTACTCTATTCTCGTAAGTATGTACTTACCATAATTTAGGAGTTGCAAATAGGATTCGAGCGAAGTATGATAAATTAAGAGTTTGTTTTTTTCATTTCCCATCACATTTTTTGATTTGTGCTGGAAATAGGTACATCTTAAATTCATTCATCTAACAAAATTACTGGAATTATAGTAAAATTAAAATTTCTATATAATTTATTCAATTTATTGGTACATAATTAATATAATTTTTTAGTTGGATCAAGAAACATTTAAACTAGAAAATGTGACGGAACCTTCTACATCTAAACAGCAGTGTGATGTATGACATAATGAAATATAATATTTCAGAAATTATTTTGAATAATTGATCTTTATTTTGTGTCATCCTTATTTTTAGGGAACGTTCATTTAAGCCCAAAAAATGCAGGAAGATGACAAAATTGCTAGCCGCTTTAGCGAATTAGATTCTGATCTTCATGTTCCAAAGAGTTACGATGATAATCGGCCAAGTACATATATAGGGTTCATTCATGATGTACAAGTTGCTGTAGACTCCGAACGGCCATCAACATCACTTGGCTTTTGTAGTTCCAATCTATATACAGCAATCAGCATCTTCCGCTAAAGTTATTCCTGTAACTAAATATTTGAAATTAGAAATGCGCATAAAAGAAAAAGATAATCTAATTCACAATTTAAGAAGGCAATTAAAAAGAAAAGAGGATAAAATAACAACAATAAATGATATATTGGAAAAACTGAAGAATGAAAGTTTGGTGAACGAGGAATGTGCCACTATTATAAAACATTCAGCAAAGGAATTCCTGTTGAACTATTTAAGCGATATGCTTCGAATGAATCGTTAGACAAAATTAGTAAGACTAAATATTCATCGGAGATAAAAACATTCGCGCATACATTACATTTTTATTCGCCAAGTGCCTATAATTATGTACGCGATGTTTTTAGATGCGCTTTACCACATTCTGATACAGTTCGTCATTGGTATGCAAAGATTGATGTTTCGCCAGGATTCATTCAACAAGCATTTAACGAAAATAAAAACTAATTTGTATAAGAATGATGGGAAGGAATAATGCGTAACTGTGATGATGGGTGAAATGGCAATTATGCGAAAAACTGAGTTGGTAGGCGGCCGATTGCTGGGACAAATTGATTTGGGAATTGAATATTCAAATGATTGTGAAGATGAGGCAGTAGAACCTCTAGTCATTATGTCAGTAAGCATGACGGAACATTGGAAAATTCCAATTCGATATTTCTTAATAAATAGGATTTCCTCAAATAATGAAACAGAAATCGCATTAACATGACGATTGAGCGATTAACGGATGCAGGCGCCCAAATTGTTTCGGTTACCTGTGATGGGTTAAAATCAAATCAAAAAATGCTTGAAAATCTACGAGAATTTAAAACTGATGAAGTGACCGTACGATGGCAATATATTGAAACTCTACATAATATTCAAATAAAGGAAGAGTTTAACCTTGGAAACAAACTTTTGAAAGCACATGTGCAGTTTTAGCCAAAAAAAGAAAGTTTCCATCGCAGCTCACACGAAGAGCCAATCAGTAGCGACTGCAATAGAATACTGGAACAACGAATTACATTTGCCCAAAATTTGAAGGGAGTGAGCAACCCGTAAAGTTTTCAAGCATAATAAATTCAGCTTTCGACTTACTTAATTCCCGCACCTTGTTAAAGTTAGCCGAAAGATGCCATCCGAAAGATAATGCAGATAGCGTCTTGACTATTTCAACAGAAAGTTAAACTCTCTTTATACTCTCGCTCCTATCGATTTTTAAATTTCTATAAACTGAAATAATTTCCCCTTCACCCGAAGGATATAACCCGATCCTAAATTCATCCTAAATTCGAGTTTATGACTGATTTTTGCTGTATTCAAGACACTATCTGCATTATCTTTCGGCTGGAAACTTTCGGCTAACTTTAACAGTATAATTCCCGCAATCCTTTCGGTAAGGGTCTCAAAGCACCTCTTAATAGACGCAACGTAGTTTGATGTATATCACAAATAGTTGAAATTACTAAATACATAAGTAACATCAAACTGATCACTGATCAATTTACGATACTAATAAATCTACAGGGTTTTTGAGCCGTTACCTAGGGCTTATCATGATCAAAGAACTATACATAGATTACGTAGAAACAGATTATTTTAGTTATATACTCACATATAAATTAAGTCAAGATCATCTCGAGTTGTTTTATTGTGCTATGCGATCAAGAAGTGGCCACAATAATAATCCTACACCAAAACAGTTCATTGCCGGTTATAAACAATTACTTGTGCACACTAAAGTACGAAGTTTCGGGGACAATGTCAGCGAAAGTGATGAAACCAAACTATTAGATTCTATGTGTCATTTTCCTTTATCTAAAACAGTTGGTAAAATCAATCATAAATATTTTATTTTGAAAATTAATTTTATTCAGCTACTTACAGGTGATGTTCAATATCCTATTGATATATATGACTTGGATGAAGATGATATTACCAGTCCCAATAGAGAAACTAAAGTTCACATATCGGAATCTTTAGACCGGAATATTACATCTCCATTTCAAGATAATCTTATCGGAAACATTAGCGGCTACGTAGTGCGGATGACACAAATTGTCATAAAATGTGAAGAGTGCATTAACTCACTCTACTCTGAGTACGGCGGTGTACATCCAATAGCACCAAAACTTTTATTTCACAAAACCACAAATCATATAAGAAGTGAATAAATCAATCATATATAAGTTTATATGATTTATTTTATGATGTGTAGTCATATAACAAAATCATATAAACATCTTAATTTACTAGTTTATTATGTTTGTGTGATCAAAATGCGGTCATACAATGGTTGTACAAGAATCATATTGACGTCCGTATGACTTCTTATATGACTAGAAACTTTAAATCAACCTTGTTATGACTGATATGAGTTTTATTGTGACAAATTAATGATCAATTTAAGACAGGTCATATATCACACTTTTACATCAAAAATATGGTATAAGTATTATTTCGGTCTTATAAATGATCTAAATATGACTAAAATATATATAACATAATTGTAAATTTTTTATTTGTTATAACACAGCCAGAGAGACTTCCCGACTTACATATATTTTTTAACCTTTTACAATTTTATTTAATCAATACGCACATATCTTAAATCGGTTTTATTTGTAATTAATTTATAATGACTTTACTTAATTTGATTATTTATTTACTTTCACAAGACGACTGCAACTAGGATTCGAACTCTTTCATTTTTGCGGAATCTCATCATTTTAATATGATCTATATAATATTATAGTATGACCAATGTGTTACTATAGACAAATAAAATAGTAATCAAATGTAATGTGTTAGAGGGAGATCCATATATTTAATGGTGATTAGTTGGTTTTTATGATCAATATATAAAGTGAATATATGAAACGAAAAGAGAATCAACATGCAAGTTAATTGTCAAGTTTTAACCTCAAAACTCAGTGTTAAAATTTTAATTAAAAATATTAATAGTCAATTTTAATAAAATAAAAATATTCTGAGCAATATAAATGGCTTATTCTATCATTAAAATGGTAGAAAACAAAAAACCGTATCTCACAATAGTCCCCAATACCTGGGTTGTGGAAAATGTGTAGGCTCAATTTTTGATGAATGTGCGGATGGTGTATCTGCCATAGCAGATGACATTGATTCGTTGTATTAGCCACCAGAGAAAGTTTGTATTTGTTAAGGCAACCAAGTAGATCACCACTACCAAGTGAGAAGGTAAGATTCCTTATTTTTTAAAAGTTTTACTTTTTCTAACCAAATTGTTTATCAATACAGATAATGAAATGCAAAATTAAGCGGCGAGATTTAGTGTGGAATGTTGCCAATAAAAAGCAAGAAGAGATGATGCAGATATCCGAAACGGAGGAAGAATGTCATTCTGATGTTAAAAAAAGAAGAGTCGATAAAACGGAGCTTCCGGACTGTTAGATTCAAAATTTAAATCACAACTACTGGCCATTAATAGTAAGATATTTGAATTTTGTGAAAATGTTATAATAATATAATTGTTAATTTCGATTTAAGGTTTTACTAAATCCACAAATATTGGAAATAAAAGAGCAAGTTTAAATAAATTACATTTGCAAATATTTTAAGACAACGTCTATAAAGAGAATAATCAAATTTAAAACATTTTTTGAATAATGTTATTCGAAACTAAAAAATCTAATTTTTATATAGTCATAAAAAAAAATCAATGTATGAGCCATTATGACTTCCTGTCACACGGACATCTAATTTATGATGTTTTGCTAGGTAGTGGTCAACCTGGTCAAACCAAACCAGCGTCTGTTTTTAAGATTAGGAGTGGCTGAAGCAGGCGCCTGTCTTGTATCAAGCGGCTCGCTATATAAATGTATTTCAAGGTAGGACTGGATGCCTTAAGATTCTCAGCAGTACGTGACTCACACACGTAACAAGCGGGTTGAGCGGCAGGCCAACAACCTTCCCTCATAAAAACAATTAAGTTATGAACCCTAAATAAAGGCCTCGCTCGGATTACCATATCGGATTCATTACAAACTCGACTTCGGAAATTGTACACGGACAACGCTTTAACCAATAAAGTGTTTCATCAACAACCAGCCGGTGTGCGTCGTAGAGGAAGACCCGACTGCGCTGGCGTGACGACGTCGAACAAGATCTACATGCACTAGGATATCGAAACAGAAGGATGCGAGCGATGGACCGAGACGGATGGAAGACCATAGTGCTGGCGGCAAAATCCCTTCATGGGATGTGAAGCTAGAGAGAGAGAGAGAGATAGGTCAACCTGGTGATCGAATTGTGATGTCAATACTTAAAACTGACTACCTTAGGACCTATGATGAAAAAAAAAATAATATATGACTTATGGTTTACTGGGCAGGGGAGGTCTCATTATTATATCTAAAGATGTGACTGATTTATGTCTTATTACGAATAAATATTTCAAAAATTCCGATATAAATTTAAAACTTAAACATCAAGATGAACGACTGGCATTAAGTATATTAAATGATTTAAACATATCCGGATTATTTCCAACACTACACGATCATCAGTTTCATACGGAAATTCAAAATAACCGTATTTATATTGTAAATTAGCTAAAACAGTGATTAAATGTTTCATTAAAATAAAAAATTTCTCAAATAGCTAAACAAATCAATGAATCAAATACTACACATATTAGCAGCAGCTAAGCAGGTTAATTATTTTCAGAAACGAGTGAATTTAATTACATATATTATGAACTATTCTATTCATGTATTATTTATTAAATACGAGTACACTACACAATCGTAGTAGCACAGACAATCAAATTAGATTTTTCATTGGAACTTAAAAATGTAAACAAAACATATTTCTGATAATTCCAATCTCACCGTTGTATCTGTGATTTTTCGTTAAACTTATACCATAGACAAATAAGTTTACCATAGATTTCTCATTTGTATAAAACAAGAGATAAAAATGAAATTCCAATGTCATGATTGTATTTGTGATTTTACATTGTGCGCAATGTAAAGTCACAAATACAATCAAGACATTGGAATTTAATTCGTTTTATACAAATGAGAAATCTATGTTAAACTTATTTTTCTATGCTTATACGCAAAAAAACAAAATATTTTTATTGTATGCGGCTATTTACAGAAAATGAAATCGCAGTTTAAATTTTTACGTTTACATAGGAAGAAATATTTCATGGTTGTCTCTGGTAGTAGATTGGTTTAATCTTGAAAAAAAAATCAACTTTGTTTATTTTATTTACGTTTGACATTTATGTCGAATTTTGAATTTGTTTTTGCTTTTGTATGTTGTTTATTACAGATATGTACTTCATATTTCAGGGAAAAATACGAATTTTTTTTTAATTGTTTTTTTAAATTAGGCAGCAGTGTATTATTTATATAATTATAATTAAAAAAATTAATAATTTTGAATACTTTTCTGCCTAACCTATGTTTATTAAGAACAAGAAAACGATTTCAAATAATTTTCGGATTTGTCTTGGTTCCAGTCCGGCTCTTATTTTACATTTTCGGTAATACGATTTTCAAGTGAAGGGTGTATATAATACAAGCGAGTGGAATATAAAAATAAAAGTTGTACTATATTTTGTTGTTGTTTTCTATAGTAATTTAGTTTTGTGTCGTATTTATGTTATATAAATCGCTGGTATGAGCACTTGTTCAAAATTCAAAATATTAATAAATTAAAAATAAATTAGTATGCCAGAAAAATTATATTTCGTTTTTTTCTATAAAGTATGATTTTTGTTTATTTCTTGAATAACAATGACCACAATTATCAATCAAACTTGGATTACCATAAAGACACATTAAATTACGTTTCTTGAAAAAAGAATTAAATTGCTTAAATTACTTGAACAAAAATTAAAGCGAAAACTGGTGGGGAGACGAGACGAATCATAGTTAAGATATGCCTTAAGCAATCAGATCACCTTATTCGAAGAAAGCTTCAAAAATTTCCTCTAAATCAGGAGAGGAAGAAGAAGCGGTAACATTTCTCTAAACAATATGTGACATGGTGAAAGTGTGTCTTATTTTCTGATGAAAAAGAAGTTTAATCCAATTTCGCTTTACTCAGAGAAATTAAACTTTATGATTTATACTCAAAATGCACAAATTTTGCAATTATTTTGCAACGATTTACAAATTTGTTGCAAAATTTGAATTTAATTTTGTTTTTAACTTTTCGTTTAGTATTCGTTTACTGTCTACAAATAGACTTCGTGTTAGTGATTTTACTTTTTTATTTTATTTACCAGTTTTTATGGAACATGTTGCATTTGATTTACACATTAAATTATTTTAGACGATAGTGGGGTGGATAAGACAATAAGTTCTGAAAATCCGAGTTCGATTCTAGCCGTGGCCAATAATATTTAAAATTCAAATTTGCAGGGCAAAATATTTAAAATTACAATTATAATATTAAATATAGTTAATAATAAAACGAAAGATAAATAAATATAAAACAAATTAATTTTAAATTAAAACGAGTAACGTTCTGAAATCATTCGATACACCAACAAGTGAAAATCTTAATCATTAATCTTACTCCTATCAAGGTATATTTATAACAAGTGGAAATTTAAAATTAATATGACTAAAAATATAAGCGTGTGGCGCTCCTTTTGATTGTATGTACTATCTCTCAATATATCATTTTTACGTTAATACTGAAATGCTACACCAAAAAATCTATTCTTAGATATCAGAATAGACTGTTCCATTAGTGTTACTAAAAGACTTTACTTCATTTGTCTAGTAGTCTTAAATTACTAATGCCGTAAAGGAGCGCCTCACGCTGATATTTTTAGTCATATTAATTTTAAATTTCTACTTGTTATAAATATACCTTGATTAAGGAAGGAAATTTTTATTTTCTACTTATCAAAGCTTTTTATTCACTTTTTAGAGCCTGTAAATATAAGCGTGGTTTTATAAAAAGTTTTTTTTAAATATATTTTATTTTTAGAATTTTTTTTAGTTTAGCTCGATGTTTGGAGCTCTAGTCTTAACAATAGTGTGGTTTTAACAGGAGTTACGGCGAAAGCTTTCAAACCTTTTGAGATTTAATTACATTTTCATTTTCATATTGTAAAATAGATTACATATTACTCGGTAAACTGGAAACAGACGACCTTGAAGGCAGATTTAGATAATATCGATCACTTGCTTGTTGTAGCTATAGAGTGTCGTACACAGAAGTCGTAGAATGCGCAGAGAAAATTCGGCTGCATGCTCACAACAAAAAAGATTATAAGTATCGCAACGATGCAACCATGAGCTTGACATAACTGATTTTGATCGAATTTTAGATAATGACTTGTAGGGGCTCGTGTGCCGTAAGATATATGTGTAATATATACACTTCACTAATTGAGTACGTTTATACCCCACTTCACCGTTTATTCTCTGACTTCAAATTGTTCGTTTAATGAAATACTTAACGAAATTAATAACACACAACAAATCTAGTTTTACTTATATTTGAACACATTTATTAATTAATAAGTAAGTTTTTATATGAACTGACACATAGGAATTAAGTTATACTTTTACATTAATTTATTATTTAGTAAACAAATATTTTATATATCAACAATATTTCTTTCTGAGGTGTGCCCAGAAGTACAGCCAATTTTATTCTAATTTGAGTTTTAACATTCAATATCTAATAGCGACTTATTTTTTATAAAAATCAAATTTTCGAATCCAATCATCATCGTGCACATATGTATATATATACAAATTTCTTTATTTTACAGAAGAGTAATTCTATGTTGACTCAATACCACGATATACCAATTATTGCGTTACACATTGCACAAATCAATATCTCTCTCTAAATACGCTAACCAAATTAAACAATATAGATATAATATGTAATTGTACTAAAACGTTCGATTCAAACCATTTGCTAATCATCATTAAATTATTTTAGGGTGCAGCTAGGTATGCTTGATATCTAGCATATTGCGTGACGCTTATATTGGAAACAACGTGATCACTATAGACTCTTATCTGCAAAAAATAGAAATAGACGATGACGCTAAGCTTTATGGCTACGCAGCGCATGGTGCGTCAAAAGCCCAAAAGTGTCAGTCCTGTCGAAATCTATTTTTGAATGAGAAAGGGTCATTGTCTAGTTCAAATTACTTTAATTATTTACAACGTGGAGGATTATCTATTGCTTCAGATGAAACCAATTATATTCAATTTCATTTGTTTTCCATTTTTCAAGAAATTTTGCGCAATCCGGAATTAAAATTTAAATTTTTATCAACGAAAAATCAAAAAGGCATATTAATTAATTTAACTTTAGATAGTCTAAGAATGAATGGTGTAACAGATATTGACTTCGATCATGAATGCGAATTTGTTTCGTTGGGTTTTTATGCCTAATGGGAATTTGGACGTTTTCAAAATATAGCCAACTTCCATAAGGCTTTTCCTGCGGGAGCGACGAAAATAAATGATAATTATTTAATTATCTTTCGAAGACATCGAAGGAACGTGTTAATAAAAATTAGTGGAAAATAAAGGAACGAGTTATGAAATAAAAATAGAAGTTTCCAGAATAAGAAAGAGGTCATAATTTATTTTATTTAGTGTTTTAATTATTCTAACCTCTCAACATGATTTTTTTAAAATTTTGTATTTTTCCAGTCCCGATTAGAAATTCGTAATAATTCATAAAGCGCAAGTGGTAGAATGATTCAATAAAATATTAGTACTAGTAATCTCCGTTATATTTTCATATAATGAGATTTTGCTGTAAATTAGGAAAACGGGACTAAAGAGTATGTTAGTACCTATGTGCTGTAAACCACAAAATGCTCACCCTCATTGGTTTGATGATAGACTAGTTAACTTAAAAAATCGGAAGTCGAAAGCGTATGCCAAAATGTTGAAAAGCGGGTTAGAAGCGGACAAAACTACGTTTCTACAACATAGTAATGAATTTGAAATTTATTTCAAATCTAAATACAGGTCGTATCTTAATCAAATTCAAGACAAAATCAAAGTAAATCCAAAACAATTTTGGAAATACTTTAGGAATAAACGCGAAATTGAAGGATACCCTGCTAATATAACGTACAACAATACCTGCTCTTCAAACGCCAAAGATATAGCTAACATGTTCGCGTCGTTTTTTCAATCAGTCTATAGACCAAGCGTTACTAGTGGATTGTACGAACAACCCAGCAACAACAACACATCAATAACTCCTCCTATTATTTTTGAGGACAACATTTTATCGGCTTTAAGGGGGTTTGGAGATGGTTGCGGTCTTGACGATATTCCCTCCTCTATTCTGAAGGAGTACGCTGAAATTTTAACAATTCCATTATGTTATCTATTCAATCATTCCTTAAACACCGGCGTGTTTCCTGAAAAATGGAAAATTTCAAAAATTACTCCAATTTTTAAATCGGGTAAACGTGAGGATATCTCATGCTACAGAGGAATATCAACTACATCATCAATTCCAAAATTATTTGAGTTAGTATTATGCAACAGTTTTAAATCCACAATTGCACGTCATATATCAATAAACCAGCATGGGTTTATGCCTGGCCGATCCACATCGACTAATCTGGTTGAATTCACCAGTAAACTAATTAACGAGATAGAAAAACACCGTCAAGTTGATGTAGCGTACACGGATTTTAGTAAAGCATTTGATTCTATCTGTCATCATAAAGCACTCCAGAGTTTATTCAATTTTGGGTTTTCTCTCGATTACATAAATTGGTTTAAATCATATCTATCAAACCGGTGCCAATTTGTGATAATGGGAAATGAAAAATCAAACGTTATTAAAGTTACATCTGGTGTTCCCCAAAGATCACACCTCGGGCCTTGGATTTTTATTGTTTTCATAGACCGAATAACCGAGATAATCAAAAACTCAGACGTGCTCATATTTGCAGATGATGTGAAAATTGTTCGTACTATTAATGGATTGTTAGATACGGAGAAACTTCAAGAAGACTTAGATAGATTAAGTGAGTGGTGTGATCGGAACTCACTATACTTAAATATTATGAAATGCAAAATCATGTCTTTCCATCGTAAACGAAATCCAATAATTACTTCATACAAAGTCAACAACGAAGTACTGCAAAGAGTCAATGAGGTTATAGACTTAGGTGTTACATTTGTCGAGAACGCCAGTTTCAATAGGCATTTTGAAAATTGTATTGCGAAAGCGAATGCCATGTTCGGATTTGTTAAAAGATGGACAAGTGAATTTAAGGATATCCAAACCTTATACTTACCACAACTTACCATTCCATGAAAATGTGGCTCGCTTACCTCCATACACAACAAGATGCACAGATTACAAAATATGCACGCTTGAAAATAGACGACTTCTCTTGGGAGCAGCTTTTATTGGTAACGTTTTGCTTGGTCACGTAGATTCAGCTTACATCTTGGAAAACATATCAATTCACGTGCCATGCAGAACATTTAGAAACTATAAATTTTTAGCACTTGAACACCATTCCACCAACTATGGAGAAAACAACCCAATTAATAGGATGTCTAAATCTTTCAACTTAATTGACGATGTATTTGACTTCAACTTATCAAAGGACAACTTTAAAAATATCCTTAAAGACTTTTTTCTAAATTTTTAATTGTTTAAACCAAAATTTGGTTTATATTTTTTTATTTTTTTTTATTCTGTTTTAAAGTTTTTTGTTGTTTTAATATAATTTTAACTATAACTGTAAATAATCTGAAATCATACATGTATATTACAAAATAGATTTCTTTAAATAAAAAAAAAAAAAAAAAAAAAAAAAAGATGTCCCAAGTTTTTCGGGCTTCTGATGTGATTATAGTCCGCGAATATAGTTCTAGAATCGTACAGAATAAACAAACAGTTTTATTAAATTATATCATCCAGTGATTTGAACCGTTGCAGCATCACAGCCTCACGTGTAACCATAAACGCCATACAATATACCAAATATACCTATATACGTATGGTTTAAACCGAAAACATGGACTTTGCCTCTTGTGTGGAAATTTTTTTTATAAACTGTTCACCCTTTTATCAATTTATTTTTTTTCCATTTCCGTTACTGTCAAAACTTGTCAACATTTTTTCCCGTTGTGGCAAAAAAACTCGGGTAAAAATAATAAGTGCACGGTATCAGTCGAAAATGTTAGTAATGTGGAAAAAATATGGAATTTCAATTTTTTGTTTGTTTCTGAAACACAAATATTATACGTCATGCACCCGCATGCCAATCTTGATGATATTCCTATCCGCAATACCATATATCGTATCGTGCGTGGGCCCCATCCATCGGAATTCAGCTTTCACTTTTTCCTATAACACGAATGCCATTCTGTTTTTTGTTTGTAGTACCTTCCGGCAGTTCCACGAATATGCACGTATCTTTGGATGGCTACGAGTAAACCATAAAATAATATTCGGCTCATGAAAAACTGCCGCGTTAATCTAAGGTTAATGTGCATTGCATGTTAAACATCAGTTTTTTCGTTTCACACAAATCTAAAATAAAACAAAAATTAACATTTTGTAAGAAGTAGCTAGCTAGGTATCTCAAAACATACCTAATTAAAGTAAAAAGCGTAATAATACCACATTTGTTTAATACCACGAAACGCAACCCAACAATTGTTTGACGAAATTTTGATGAAATGCTGCTTTCATCATTGCAGTATCGTGTAGCACATCACATTTTGCCTAATTATCTAAACCTATGGAAACTAATAGATAATAATTATGTTAGTCAAAACCAAAAACATATGTTTTATCAAAACCCACAACAATTGCAGTTTATTGTAGTTGGTTTTGGTTTTATAATAAAATAAAACTTTTATTTGAAATACTTATCTATTTATAATATTCGAAAACGAAAATTGTACATAACAAGCCATGTCATTTTCCTGTTTGCATCCAATAATAATGAGAAACATTACACATTACACAATATTATTATTATTTATTATATTATTTATTATTTTATGTAACACTTTAAGAAGCAAAATATTTAATTACTATTACACGTTATTTTGCTTCTTCGCTACTAAAAATTATTTAATTTTTGATTAAAATAACCAAAATATTAAAACAAAGAAAATATGTTTGAAAACCAAAAAAATTGACAACTAGTTTTACTAGTAAAATAAGTAGTGGTGCGAAATGGCAAAATGACCAGAAAACCAAAAAAAAAAATACATAGAATTGTTAGTGTAACCAACACCAATCTTCTGTAGTTTGTTGTATATTGGTATCTGCGTTTTAAACTTTATTCAGGGCTTCTAATTGTAGTTGGTTTTGATTATGCGCATGCAAAATCAGTTTTGTTTTGATTTTTCAAGAGAGCGTGCGATTTATGTGTGTTATTTATTTAATTATTATAAAAAAATTATTTATTTTCACTTTATTTTTCTTTACAACTTTATTAAACTTATATAACAATTTTTCCGATCTCTTTAGAGTCGGGAATCAACACTGTATACTCTTCAGAGTTTGAATATTGAATGATTTTCTTATTCACTAAATAATTGTTTTAAAATAAATCTTAATACTTGTTTCAAACTGTTTAATTTATTATCTCTAATTCCAGAAAATTTCTTTATGCATAATTGCATCTTTATTATTTTATTATAATATGATATTTTATTAAATCAAAGTAAAGTGTGTTTCAATACATTGTATTATCTATAATTTTCATTCTTAGAAATTATTTTACTTTAATGTGAAATTTTGTTTTGTCTTTCAATGTTTATCTTTAAAATAATATTGTTGAATTTGCATTTTTATCTTCAACTTTACTGGTTGCAAGGAATATAACTTGCGCGTTGCAGGAGTTATTTGCACAGTTTAGCTTATTATATTTTATTTTGTTAAATATTTTCTTTTTATACTTGATTTAAAAATGTTAAGTTCACAGTTTGGTGATATTAGTTCACCACATTATCTTTTATTTTATTCTTCTATTTTCTCTTAAAATATTTTATTTAAAAATATTTAAATTCTAACTCTTAAGTTATGATAAACAATAAATTCTTTTATACAAAAACATCTTCGGGCTCACGCCCAACCGGAGCGTCCATTGTGGAGAACTTTTTGAGGTGTGGGCCACATGTTTCCCTTCGTATGAAAAATAGCTTGTACCTGGTGGGAAATAAACTTGAAATACATCCTGACCGTTAAGGATTAAATGTCCCATTTCACGCAAATTTTATTAATAGTAGTTAATTGTCCAATTAAATAAACGCTTTAAAAACACATTTTCGTGGTTTTGAGGACAACATGAAAATTTAGTATCTTGGATAAATTTGATTTAAGGTTTGAAAGAGCACTTTGAATTAGTATGAATACCTTCATAACTCATTTTCGAAAATAGTGGAGCACAGGACTTAAATATTTACGTGACGATATGTTACGATTAAAGTGCGACATTTTTATTTATGCATTTACACAATCTAAAATATATCGTAAACAGGGCTGATGTTCCTTTCACGGGGCCCATCACGGGGCTAATATTCATGACGGGTGAAGTTACCTCCCGTCAGCCTGCGAGAATTATTAAAGCAGTTAGTCTCTTCTATTTCAAACGACTTTGAACTAATATCATAAAAAGTAGTCCATGGCTTGAAGAATCATTTTTAAAATATAAGACCCCTATTTCATAGATTTCAGAGCTAAAAATTTTTGTTTTGTCATTTTTTATTCGTACAGTTACCGAGTTCCTATGTTCACTGGAACAAATACAGCTTTATATTTCCGTGTACTCTTATTAATTGGCAGATACAGTACTGAATGGCAGGACCCACTTAGGACAAATAGTTGAATATAGCCAATCTGCATATGAAAAACCAAATCGAAATATTTTATTGATTGTAAATAATTGATTGGCACATCATCGAACGGGTATCTAACACATTGTATTTATTTAAAAAAAAACTAATTAAAACGACCAACCGTAACGTGTGACCAGGGGCCGTATTCTTGAAATCGGTGGAAATTTCCTCAATCGGAACACAATTTGCTTTGAAATTCTCTATATTATTCGAATTTTTCGTCGGCTACTTTAATCATTTTTTCAAATTTGTTTTCAAGTTTACTAATATTTGTCTCCCTACTAAGGGAATAATTTCGTATTGATTTACCCAGTCAGAATTTTGCCCTTAGTAGGGGAAAAATACGTTTCTTAATTTAAAAGAAGAAAAGATATTTAAAAAATGATTAAAGTAGCCGGTGATAAATTCGAATAATATAGAGAATTTCAAAGCAAATTGTATTCCAATTGGGAAAATTTCCACCAATTTCAAGAATAGGGCCCCAGTTTTACTTAGTCGCGGGAGATATACGCAGCAAGAGATTATTGTGGTTATCATTTTTAAATTTGGAAACGATATTTAATAAAAAACTATTAAGAAAAAAGTTGTTAAACTTGAAACAATGATTAAGTAAATAAATATATTTAAAAGAGAAGAAAAGTCATTTAAAACAAATATGCGATAAGTTTCGTCAAATATAGCTCTACAAAATAATTAAAAGACGATTTTAGAAAGAAGTACAGTGTTAAACTTATTATATAATTAGTCAATAATACACAAACTTTATCTTTATGACGTTATGAGTAATTATTGTTATTCCACTTGTTTACCAATATCTAAAATTGCAACTATTTAAAATAAACAAAATTTAATTTTTGGAAAAAGGAAGATTGTAGCTATCCGCCTTCATGTGTAATTCTAATTGTAAGTAATTCTATTATTACTGGCTCGTTATACACAAAATAGTTTTACGCGGTCTACGTGGTTTTATTTTATTTGAGATTTCGTTTACAGCTCTTGAATTAAATTGACATAGTAAGGAGTTAATTATAACAAAACCATTAAAATGAAAATATTTAACTACTTACGTATTTTTAAGTGGTAAATACAACAACTGTAATCATACGTTCTAAAAGATGTATATACTCGTAAACTACTCGAGAAAAATGTTTCACATAAAAACGTACACCTTCCGTTGAAGAATTTTACTTTGTCGAGTTTAATTACAGTTTGATTTGTACAATATTACGATAAACCTCGTTAAATTTATACTTTCTACCAAAGTTTAACAACGTGATGATGAAAATAAAATTTCCAATTATAATTCTTTTTATATAAATTGTATCTTATTTATCCTCGAGTCTTTTTTTAGCAAACAATAAATGTGGAAATTCTGTTTATTTGAACAATAAATAATTCTATATGTAGGTATATTTGTTATATGAAGTGAAAAGTATGAAAAATAAACTAATTTATAATATTAATTTATTCAATATTTTATTTATTATATTTTAAAGACTGAGGAAACGTTTAATTTAATCTTTTAATCTTTATTTAATCTTTTTTCTACAATTTTCCGTTTCCAAAAGTTAATTTTGTCAATTGGGGAATAAATTTACGGGGAAGTTATTTATAACTTTGAAATGGGACTTGCACCATTTTATTCAGCGTACTCGAATTAGGTTTATCCACTGAGTGCCCAGCTTGTCAGTTTTTTCAACTAGCACAGTGTAATTAATATAATACTTGAATCAATTATAATAAAAACTTTTCCTTGCGATTTAAAATAATGATCTTTAGCTATTTAAGTACATAAGTCTGTAATGGCATAGGTATTTTCGAAAAAACTAGAAAATTAAAAACTATCGATAGTCCATAGATTGACTATCGATAATAATCGATGCCACTCATTATCGATAGTTCTCGACCTCTACCATTTGCTCAAAAGTAAATCGTTGACCGAGTATGAGTTCGGAGACCAGTATAATGTGTTAAAGCGGAATATAGTGAAATGGAGAAAAATTTAAAATCCGAATTAAATGCGATCAAACAGAAATATGCAAGTTTGACGAAAACGATCGACAACATGATGGAGAAAAATATAAATTCGGCGCAGCAAAACCCCAATCGTAAAGAACTTGAAAGATCTGTCGCCTCGTTAGACAGGGAGAATAAAATCTTAAAACAATCGAAACAAGATTCACTCTTCATTCTACTTTCGTAGCGACAACACCTAATGTTTGACGACTCCTAAAATTTGTCTTCTAAAAAAATATAAATTAAATGATTAAAATATATAATATAAATTTAATAAACTATTAATAAAAATAATTCCTAACTTAAATTGAATATTTCGAGTAAGCTTTAAGACAATATTATTTATTAAATAAATTTGTTGTCAGTGTCAGTGTGTGGTTATCTAATCCCATTGCCACCATTTCTATTACCACAGTAAGCACAGATTACTAAAACCCTGTAAATAATGCCTGAGACATGTGTAGTGTATACCAGAGCCATAACTAATAGTAGATTTCCTGGAGTTAAATGCTCAAAATGTGGAAAGGCATATCACAACAACTGTGCCAATATAACGAAAGTCTTATATAGCAGTTTTTCAAATGAATCAGTGACCTGGTTTTGTCATATTTCGATACTTCGATAATTGAATCCGAAGATATGGTTTCCACCGCTGTTCCAGCAAACCCCAGCCAGAACGATGTAGTGAAAATCTTAAAATCAGTACTAAAAAAATTAGAGGTATTTGAGTAGCCTCAAAAATTTGTGTGTTCCAGTTTAGACGAAATAAATTCCACCATAAAGTTATTGGTTAATGACAACACGCAACTAAATCTAAAAGTAAATCAACTAGTGGACAAATATCAGAAACAGGAATTCAGACTAAATTTGTTAGAAGGGCAAACTGATGTCCAAAATCAATCGGAATGTAAAAACAGTGTAAAAATATGTGGTTTAAATATGCCTGAAAATAGTGAAGCTGTTCCAGATGTACTACTCAATATACTTACAAAAATTGATAAGAATCTATCTTCTAACAACATTAACTCAATTACAAAGATGCGTTACAAATCACGTTTGAGGGATTCGTTTATTGTTAATTTTAAATCTATACAATTAAAAAATGATATATTACGGCGTTTCGTGATCAAAAACCATCTAATGCTGTACCACATGATATTAAAGGGCTCAACATTATGCCTTATTTCATCAACTTCCTGCCCCGTTTGAACAAAAAAGCTAAAAATCTACTATTGGCTTTATGTTTATGTGGAGTAGGGATGGCTGCATTTTTCTTCGTAAATCCCTTAATTGGAAATTCATTGCATCCACTCCTTGAATGACACAACACGTATACAAAAAGGGTTTCACATATTGGCATCACAAGGTAATTCATCAGATGTTGTATAATTATCCACCGTATTCTGTTTACATGTTTCGCCTAAAATTAAAAGTAATTCTTAGTTTAATGGTTAGCAGCTTATAGTTATATACTTACATAATGTTCTCTTTCCAAAATTTTAATTATAATTTTATTATTATTATTTTCTTAATATTTCCACTTAACGTATCACTTTTCAATTTTTTGACATTTCCTATTTGTTTTGATTTTTTCTAATTAATAGTAATACTAAATTGTATGTACAATCGCTTTTTAAATCTATTACATTTTTCAATTTTGTTTTGTATTATCATTTTATTTGTAGAACCTTACAATTACATACAAAAATTTATAGTATTGAACTTTACAGTAATCTGCACAATGAGCGTTGTATGTTATCAAGTATTATGGTTGGTGTTATTTTTGTGCTAATCAATCGCTTTTGTATTGATTTTGTTCTGTTTTATGACGATAAATTAATGTTATTTTCTGGTCCTGTAACTGGTTATATACTGATTTAGATAACTCGACAATTTTCAGTTGCATAAAATTTGATTTGTTATTTTTATGTGTCTTACAAAGTGCTAAACAACATTTTTAATAATTATGCAAATTTTTATTATTTTTTTTATTGTTAACTATGCAATCTGTTTTGGGGCTCAAGGCTCACCCTGCTCTTCCGCGGTTATGCTTACGTACGTCCTTACTTTACGCCTCCGGGTCAACTCGAGAACGTACGGGTATAGGACCTGTTTAAGACCATCTGCACATTGCAAGCTCCATGCCAGCCTATACTGGCATGGAAGATGGGTCGGCCCATGGGTTTTGCACACTGACAGTGGGTTATGTGTGGGATGTGTTACATTTCATCACAGATAGTAATCTGTTGATGAAATTTCACTTTGCATCCTGCCCCTATCCGGATTTGAACCCGGTATCTCGCGTACCAAACGCCAAAGCTTTAACCACTGTGCCATTTGGTCGGTAATTATACAGATTTGATGGTACATTTAGATAGACTAATTCAGAACAACTGCAGAAACAATTACTTTTTAAATGTTGATGAATGTGCTAATTATCAAGGCCGAAACTGTATTGATTTTACTTTTAGGAAATAAAAGTTCTACAAATTAATATTCGTGGTATGAATGAAATGAGTAAATTTGACGGTGTATTGGAGTTTATTGAAAGACTTAGAATAAAAATTCATGTCCTGGTCATCAGCGAGACATAGGTTTAACGTCATAACACTATGCCATATAAAATACCGAACTATGATAGTATATTCTCTTGTCGTGATGATAGAGTATATCAGTAATATAGTGTAAAAGCGCCATATTTGGGTTTTTTACAGAGTTTTTGTGTAATATTCTAAATATTTGAAAATTTCTAAGGTTGTGCCGGTGCTTAACAGTGGTGATACTGGTTTGGTTTCTACCTAAAGGCCAATTTCAACATTATCAGTATTTGATAAAATTATTGAGAAAGTCATTGATAGCCGTTTGATGGACTTTTTAAACCAGTCAAATTTTTTTCTTTTCTTATCAATACGGGTTTAGGAAAGGCGCTGGTACTGAAGTTGCTTTGGTTGAAATGACAAACCTGCTTTACAATATCTTTCGATACGGGTGAATATGTCGGTGCATTATTCCTGGATTTACAAAAGGCTTTCGATACAATTGATCATAGTTTACTCCTTGAAAAATTATACTGCTCTGGAATTCGTGGGTTAGCGTACAATGTAATTAAGAATTACTTAAATGATAGACAGCAATTTGTTATGATAGATGGTATCGATAGTGACATGTTAGATGTAGAATATGGTGTTCCTCAAGGTAGTGTCTTGGGTCCTTTACTATTCCTCATATTTATTAACGATAGGTCAAGACTGCCTTTGGTAGGCAAAATTCGTATTTTTGCAGATGATAAAGCATTATTTCATGAGACGAAGGATCCTAGTACTATTGTAGACAATATGAAGGAGGATATGAACATTCTACTAGACTATTTGAAATCAAATATGTGATTTCACAAAATATTGGAGTTCTGCCCCCTTTTGTTACGAATGATATTGTAATCAATAAGGTTGAATCATTCAAATATCTAGGAGTCGTTTCTGATTCATGTATGTTCTGGAATGAGCTTACTTTAGCATTATCTAAAAAAATAACGCGGTTCATTGGTATTCTGAAGAAGCTCTCATATTTTGTGCCGAGTTATACGTTTTAAAGATTATTATACTTCTCTTTTGTACATACTCAAATGACCTATGGTATTATCGTTTACGGAACAGCAAGTAAAATGTTATTGAATAGGATTCAAGTAATGTAGAACAAATGTGTAAAAGCTCTATGTAAACTTCCGCTGCTCTTTCCAACACTACTCTTATATGAAACTGAGACCAAAGGAATATTGCCTATAGAACCTTTCCACTGTTTTCAGATTGCATTATACATGTGCAAAGCAATTAATGTGTCCTCTGTCCTGTCAAATTTAGAGTTTAGTGAAACTAAACAAAAGTTTCACTCGATTTGGCAAAATACTTTTCTTGTAGTAACATCAATACTGAATTTGGTAGGAAGTGAATAAGGTTCGTCGGTTCATCTGTGTATAATAAGTTATCTGAATCGTTAAAAAAATCGTTTGTAGAAAAAATCTAAAATATCATTTTCAAGAAACTATTCGGGATTATTTTTAATATTTTAAATTAAAAAACAAAAAAAAACAAATAGAACATCTGAATACAGAATGAGTGAGTATTGGTTTTCCTTCAAAGAACAATAAATTCATTGGAACTCCATTAATTTAATATAATACATTGGAACTCCTTTATTAAATTGAATTTCTTAATTTTCTTGCGATTACATTGGATTTCTTGAGTCTGATACAATTCCCATAAAGTTCGCCAGACAAACTACTGAAATCATTAAACTATCTAAAAACTATTTAGTAATCAGAGTCCGATTCATTATTATACCATGGAGGTGATTGCGTCTGTAGCAAAATAAAAGTTGCCCATTAAAATCCCAACTACTTGTATTTTAATCGAATTGTTAATATTTCTCATTTACGCATTACTGTTGTATAAATTCCATTAAACCCTTTAGTCTATTAAAAGAAACCAATTCAATTATTCATTTTATTGGAATCATAACTCAATGTTTTACCCTATATCCAAGAATCGATCAAATTGACATTTTTTTAACCCAGATATCGTTATTACGAGAAATGTCTTGAAAATTTTAAATATTGTCCTCTCTATCTTAAAATAATTTCATTTAAAAATATTATACAGTCAATTAAATTCCAATTAAAACACAAAATAAAATCCAGGTGAAGTTTATTTTCGATTTTTCGTTTTGTATCCCCATGGGGATTATTTTTAATTATAACAATTTTCATCGCTCTCATAAGATTATTTATAAATTAACGTTATGATCTCTTGAAATGGGATTAAAACTTAATGCCAAAAAAGAAAATCAATTATTCATAATTTTTAATATATTTTATTATCTTTCGTACGTTGTAATAGTGTGAAAATTAATTTTCAATTATTCGGCAAAACAGCTGGGCTATTGTGCATAAAAATTCAAAGTTATATTTTTGTATAAAAGTGGAATTTACATATAAATTATATTATCAGAGTATCGGTCCATTAAATTGATTTTATTGATGTGTTGACAGAGACGTTAGAAAAATAGCAGGATAATGTTTCTGCGAAAATACAATAAAGTGGAAAATATAATAAATTTAAGGGGATCTTTTTAAAGTAAGGCGTATAAAGCGATTGTTTTAAATGGGTACCATAAAAAAATTTCCTGCGAACATAATAAATTCCATTACCGTTTTACGGAAATACAAAAATATAATATCATGCTGTGATAATAGACAAGTTCACATTACTCCAGTTTGTTTTTAAAATATTATAAAGTTGTTTTCGGTAATGAGTATAAATTATGGGGACAATTCATTGGTTTAACAAAAACTGGAGTGATATATGTATGTCCTAACTTTTCATCGTGAATATGTAGAAGTTAAACTCTCGTCATAATGAATTTTAAAAATTTGTGATATTTTGAAATGTTGCTGTAAAACATGAGTATAGTTACGTAAAAATGATGTAAATTGTGCTGTTGTATTTTCCAATAAGACATTCTTTATGGCTCCAAGCGATGTAGAAGATTTAATTTAAACGACATACATAACTAATATTGATAATTTATCTTGTAGTCTAAACTCAATCTGGATTGAAATATGAAGAAAACGTCTTGTGCCATTTGATTTGCTAAATTCTGTAAAGTATGTCTATTAGAAGCGATATACGACTGCGGAGTGAGAAGTCTGGTAAAAATGAAACAGAGGACGCCACTATCGCAAATCCCAGATGCCATGTGTCAATACCATCTGTCACTAGACCAAATTAAAATTTTCAAACATAACTGTCATTTAGTTCAGTTTTGACAGACATTGAAAACAGACACCCATGATTTTTTTTTGCAAACATGGAAAAAAGTGAATTTTGTGTGTTAATTAAACATTATTTTTTTCGTGAAAAAAAAAACATTACGCAAACCAAAACAAAGCTTGATAAATATTATGGGGACTTCACCATCGATTAAAATGATTCACAAGTGGTTTACTGATTTGCGTTGTAGTCGTACAAGCACAACTGATGCCGAACGTTCAGGACGCCCAAATGAAGTCACCACACGAAAAATGGTTGATTAAATCCATGATACGGTATTGCAAGACCGCAGAGTGAAAGTGCGCGAGATAGCTGAGATAGTACTTATCTCATATAAACGTGTGCCCAATATATTACACGAACATTTGAATATGAAAAATGTATCCGCGCGTTGGGTGCCGCGTTTGTTAACAATCGACCAAAAACGCACACGTGTGACAATTTCAGAGATAGATTTGGCGATATAAAAAAGAGTTTTTGCGTCGTTTCATAACTGTGGATGTCACTGTACACCGGAGACCAAAACACAGTCTCAACAGTGGATTTCTACTGGCGAATCTGCGACGAAGAAACTTAAAGCGGTTTTATTAACCAACAAGGTCATGGCCACAGGTTTTTAGGATGCACGCGGTATGATCCACATCGATTACTTTCAAAAAGGGAGAACAGTCAACGGCGAATATTACTGCAACTTATTGGATGGAACGTTTCAAAGACGTTTTGAATGAAAAATAACCGCATTTGTTGAATAAAAAAGTTCTCTTCCAACAAGACAATGCACGGGTGTAGTTGCCATAGCCAAAATCAATGAATTACGCTTCGAATTGCTCCCACATCCGCCATATTCTCTACATTTAACCCCCTGCGACTATTTCCTGTTTCCGAACTTTAAGAAATGCCGAGCGAAAAATGGATGTCCTCAGTACCTACTAGGCTAAAATCGCTTGTTAATGTTAATAAAATGTAACGTATGTACATTGCTATGAATACCACGCGGTCATGGATGTAACTGTGGGAAGGTCGCAATACTTTGCATCTGAAATTAGATGAAACGCTGAACCCGCAGACTACGCCAGTATCTATTAACAGAAAAGAAGTCCATTATAGTTATTCCGAATAGCAGCCATTGACCCGCTAGCTGGAATCGGTGATGGGCGTGGGGTTTTTCGGACTATAATGAACATGACTAGCTGCTGTTACTTTAGCGGCGGTGGAACACGATTGAAACCAAAGTTAAAGAAATCATGCACCCCATTTCCCCGAAATTAAAAAATTATTTCATTAGTTTAGTTACTAGCAACATTTTATTGGCTTATAGTGAATAAAAAATTGTTATAAGAGATGGTTAAATAATACCATACCTCGAGATATATTCTTTATGACGTTATTGTATTTTTCTCGATAATACAGAATATATTAATTTAATAATAGCAAGGTTAATGTTATACACAAAAACTGAATAATACGAAGTGATATTAATTTAAAACACCGTGAGAACTATCCGTTACTGTAAATGCGTTACTACCGATCGAGATCCGTGAAAATCGCTCGTTTCCAACACAATAGATTAAGTACACTATAAATATTGTAAATAAATTTGTAAAAAGACTTACCATATACCGTCTTGTTGAAGAGCTTGGTTCTAAATAATTGTGTTATCAATAATATATAGAGTTGGCAATTAGTAAATTTTCACGTAATTCTTCTTGTTTTTTTACATACATATATCGGAAATTGATATCACTTTCACAACTTTTTAATAATTCTATTTAAATATTAACACACAACCACAAAAGGCGAAATTATCGGAAAAACGAAAATTAATGAAAATGAATTTAATTACAAATAACCTTATTATGAAACTTATATTAATAGCTCGCGAATTTGACTTTTAACTAGCACTTATTTAACTGATACGAAGACCGTGGTACCGATGGTATCGTATTGCATAAAATGGCAGACATATAATTTTCCACGGGCGTTGTCTTTCACTTATTCGTCCACGAGCTAACTATTTTGGAATAAACTGGATGTTAATCGAATGGTGAAATATGATGCTATCAGCAGGTGTATCAGATGATTATCCCGAGTGAGGCAGCAATGTTTCCGCCCAATAAAAAAACAACAGCGTCTTACCCACAATTCGCGAGTTTTGATTAACTATTTTACGCATTGGGTAAAATATTATTCATAAATTAATTGTTAGTTTAACCAACACTGAAACTAAATAATTACCTGCAGTATATAAGATATTGGGAATATTAGATTATCTTCAAGGTACGGCCTCGGTTCATATGATAAAATATATCGGTCTTCTATTCCGTTTCCTAAGTGTCACTTGTCATGTTTAACACAACCAATTTATGTTGTATAACTTTGGACAGATTCGAGCAGACTGATTTAAAATTACATTTTACAAAAATTAACCAGTTGTCAATTGGCATGATTAAAGAAGATACCACCACTCATTAGTATACCTATACAACCCCATTGTATATACAATCTATGTATACCCAACGATCGAGGGGAAATTATGCAATATTAAGTTAAGCTGCAGGTGTATTCGTCATTTGAACGGGAATAGTAATTTGTATTGCATATACTCTATAGACATAATTCCTATATATGTATAATTTACATATACAATAGGTTGGTATACAAATTGAGATGGATTACGAAATTGGAGTGCGTTATTGTATCACAAATTTCATCAGGGTTTAGTCACAAAATATCACTAGGGCGTTTCATCTAAGACGTGTTTTAAAATAAAAGATGCTTAACTGAAATTATTCGTTACATGTCGGAGAATCCTAACGGGTTGCGCTTGCGTATTAAATCTAGTTATTTTCGCTGTTTCGTCGTCAGACAAATATTCAACATGCCTACCCAGCAAACAAACGTTGATAGCAGTATGAAACAGATTGAACCATTTGCACACGTCGAAGTGAGAAAACAAATAAATTTACTTCGGTTTCTTTTATAATACATTCAAATACACTGCATATTTACCCCCACTTAATTTCTTGTTTATCAATTTCATTTAGAAAAAAATCTATTTCATTTTTATCAGTCTGGAGATTTCATTTGAGGTGTGAGTTGATGTAATGGGTTATCCAATTCAAGCTTGATAAAGTAAACTTAAAAAAAACACACAAAATATTCGGAATGTATTGTAATTTTTATTTCATTTTACAGATTGATCCTTGCCATTTTTAGTTAAACAAGATATCATTCAAATGTCCTCCACGGGACTTCTTACAGGCCTTGATTCTTTTGAGGTAATTTTCAATGACTTTTCGGCACATTTCGGGCGGTATCTCGGCCATTACCTTACGAATATTAGTTTTCAATTCGTCAAGAGTTTGAGGATTGTTTGCGTAAACACGATCTTTCGCGTAGCCCCACAAAAAGAAATCCAAAGGCGTTAAATCACAGGATCTTGGAGGCCAATTGACATCAGCCAATCGCGAAATCAAACGTCCAGGAAATTTCTCTTGCAAAAGATCTCGATTTGCTCGTGTTACGTGACTGGTTGCTCCATCCTGCTGGAACCACATATCGTCAAGATCATAATCTTCGATTTTCGTAAAAAAATAATCGGTTAACATGCGGCCATAGCGCTCAGAATTGACGGTAACGGTTCTTCCATGGTTGTTCTCAAAAAAATACGGCCCAATCACACCACCAGACCACAATGCGCACCAAACAGTGACTTTTTCCGGGTGTAATGGCTTCTCTACAATCAATTGTGGATTTTCTGAGCCCCAAATTCTACAGTTTTGCTTATTAACGTATCCACCAAGCGAAAAATGAGCTTCATCACTGAAGAAAATTTTGTTCGAAAAATCAGCATCGACGGCCTGTTTTTCCAACACCCAATTTGCGATTGTTAAATGCTCCATATTCTTAAATGGCAGAATGTCATCTAAATAAATGACAGCATACTTGACGTTTATCTTTGACAGATGTCGGTATACAGATTTCTACTTTATCAACCTTGAATTGGATAACCCTGTAGAATCTATTATATTAATACGCTTAATTTTTTCAAACTCAACCCTAAAATGACCCCTAAACATGATCCGATCCGTTTAAATTTTTCAGGGTAGGTCGCATAAATATAGCGGTGTGCCTTTGCTAAAAAACACGGAAAAATTCCACCAGGAAGTACCTGAAACGGGTACCTCAGGTGTTTTCAGCAAAATTTTGTCACGACGCCAGAATGTCATGACAAAATATGTTTATATTGAATCTATGATCATGCGCATTATACCGTGACAATGAAATTGCCGATGTTTTTGTCATAACACTGTGATGACAAAATGAGTAGAAAATTTGTAATTGAATCTCAATTAAACAAAACAGAGAACATAAAATGATTTTACGGCTGCGGGCCAATAGTCGAGTAAAAGTCAATTTTAAGTAAATTTTTCGGTAAATTCATTTATTTTTCAAAAACTCTATGGCAAACTGATCGAAAAATCTGTTCTAAATCTGATTTTTACCATACTAAACGATTTACCCGACTATTGGCCCGCAGCCTAAATACATTTTTAGTGTTAATAATAGTTGTGAGTGTATCAACATAATTCTTATTCAGCACGGACTTTTCTGCGCTATGATCGGCTTCCATCGAGAAGTCCCGTTGAAGAGCAAGTCTTCGATACAGTTCGAAAAAAAAGCAGCATTAATAATTCAAATTCAAAACGAAAAGCAGTTGGATGCATTTCGGAAAACCACTACTGCAGTGGATACTGAAAATGTCTCCAGCCGAAGTTGAGATTTGAATATTTGGTTTGGGCGCGTAAGTGGTCATGTGATCCCAAGCGCGCGCTTCCCGTTTGAGATATCAATATTTGACTTGGTCACGTTTCGTGGTGCTATTTTGAGTGACCAGTATTGGCACATTCCATAATAGAGTTTTTATTTTATCTGCTGCATCCACCGCTATTAATCGAACTGTATGAATATTGTTTAAATTCTGCATGGCGCAGTCTATTGTACACCGCAAACGCCAATAATAAAGAAATACTTTATTCGGCGTTAATGATGAGTATGTACTTGTTTCCAACCGATAATCCAAACAAATATGTATAAGTAGAGCTGACGACAATAGTTTGATCTCAAACTTTAGGTAAAACCTTATTCATTTGACAATCAATAAAGAAATGGTGAGGAATCCGTCCGCCTCATCGTTCAGAAGTGCAAATATAGTTTTGCTTCTGAGCCTATGAACCTGTGACATCATAATGAGCTCCTGCTTATTTTTTGGGCGTTGCTTTTAACTTTCAGTTGCTTCCTCAAAATTGAAGGCATGTTGAACATTTATCGATCGCAGGCATTTTAAAACCTAAATTAAAATTATTCTTGAAAATATATCTAAAATAACTAGATTTTACTTCAGTTTCAATTGTAAATGCTTTCCACATTTTCTTCGTTGAGAGGTCTCCGGATAAATATTGTGGTGTGCAATCTGGGTACGTTAGTAATGCATCTCAACAGATTCATGTTTTTGTAATAAAAATAATAATAAAACGGAATATAGTAGTTGTCTGAAAATCCTTTACGAGGACCCGGCTTTTATTGCGGTTGGTTCTGTGAGGCTTTGCTATCTTGCAGTGAATTAGTAGAAATGCGTCTTCTCTTGAGCGTTATTAGAAAACTCTACACTACAGGATCGCTAGGTTTTAGTAGATTGCACTAAAACTGTCTATGCGTGGTCTGAACTTACATTTTGCCATTTCTGGTAAACTTTTCATTTTCTACCTGCAGATAAATTTATTTTTAAATTGATTTAACCTAAATACTAATCGATTATGTACTATATATGAATTTTAGTCACTTACTTCTCAAGTTTTTCCAATGTCCTTTTTAGATTTGGAACGTTTTTTTGTCTTTTGTGCACTACCTATTTATCGGGTGTCGCTATCCATTTCAAAGGGAAATTTGAAAAGGCCCTTTGTTTTGTAGTTGTACAACACTTAAACCAAAGAAAACTTCATTCTGGTGTAAAAATTTTGCCGTAATGTCAATTTTTTTATGTTTGGTAAACATTTAGGGGACTAGTTTTGGGTTCATGTTGCACGCTGCGTTAAATATATACTGTTATGTTAAATGTTGCGTGGCATTTTAATGTAAAATGTTATAAATAAAAATCTCAATTTAATGGACTAATTGGGGAGTCCGTTCAAATTTAATCTGAACGGCACTCAGGCATTTCTTAGCCGATTATGTTGGGATTGGGTATGTTGGATAACTATTAGAAGAATTTCGGAAATATGGTCATCTGGGATGGAACTCGATCAATTCTTAACCGATTATGATAGGATTACGTATGTTGGATGGAAATGGGATTCTTAAATGATTTTGGAAGAAATTCTGGAATATGGCCCCGAGGGATGGAACTCGATCAATTCTTATCCGATTATGATGGGACTGGGTATGTTAGATGGTAACTGTGTACCGCTTAAAACAATTTCAAATTTTTCCATCGCCTCCAAAATCACACTCCCAAAATGCACAAACTCCGTAAAGAACAGCAGTGTTTGGATAACCATCGACTTCTTGTAATTAGCGATTACATACGTGATTTTTAATTTTTGACCTTATGTTTTATCAGACATTTGCGGTTCAGGTGGAGCTTTAACCCCGTACGTTTTATTTGTTTTGTAGTTTCGAGAAAAACTTTATACAAAATTGTTTAGTTTTTTAGTAAAAAGTGGTTTCTGCGTATTTTTGAAGAAAACCAAGAAAAAATGAATAAATGATAACAATAAACACAAAAGTAGAACGGTCATTCGACTGCATGAAGTTAAGTAGTTTTTTTTTTATTTTTTTATTAGTAGCGACACCAGCGAATAATAACTACAGTTTCAGTAGAAATTTCCTATTCGGCGCCGGATAGTGCCCGGATAATAAAACAAAATATGCACCGCAATAAGAACGCCTCTACCATTCAGTACAGCATCAGAAACTGAACCATCTTTGCAGAAAACTTGACGTAAACAATTCATTACTGTTAAAATTGTTAGTTAAACTTCTTTCGGTGAGTACAAAAATACCATAAAAAAGGCTTGCATTTACAAAAATACTTCGTGGGATTTTGTTCGTAGTCCCCTTACATTCTGGTAATAATAGGACCAATAATTCAGTTTTTTGGTTTGCATTGGTTTGAGTAAGATTATTCTTTGGACGGATATCAACAAATTCCTGCAGGTATATTGATACAGGCAATGATACTAGCTATTAATAAGTCAAACATAGTTTCCGGGACCGTCACTTTAACGAGAAAACATGACCATTATAGCGAGATATATTTTTCAAAATAAAATTAACGTGTGCCAGAATATCTCCGTTTTACTCTGAGCCGGCGGGGGTCTAATGTTACTGATATTTTCAGAGTTAACGGAGATATTATCGGATAACGAAATCACTGGTGTTGTAGGTCTAAAATTGTTGTTTGAATGAATGCGAGTAACAGGAACTACTGATGTTGTAGGTGTAAGATGGTTGTTGAATGACTGAATATTCGTTAATAGAAGTTCGCACTGAAGGGAGATGATATTTGTAAGAGTTTCTGTTGCTATAGGTAGATTAGTTAACACGCCCTTCATCAACTCCTTATAAATATGACTCGTGGTTTTAAGTTCATTCTCAAAACAGTCGATAGATGATTGTAAATGTGTGTGTGATTAAGTCATATCCTGGAGATTTCTTTGCATTTAGGATAAGATTGATTGCCTCTTTTAATTCTTGTAATGTGACAAGAGATATATTGTAGTTATCCACTTTATTTACTGGTGGTATGTTTTCCACTGGTGTTTGACTAGTTATAGAGACTGAAACGTGTTATCGAGGTAGATTGCAAACGACAAAGCTGTTTGATTTGCACTTATAGCCCATTTTCCATCTTCATTTTAAATTGTAGAATTTGTTTAGATACGTTTTAAACTTTTTGTTGCTTTCCAACGGAATATTCGGTATCTTTTTCCCCAGTAAGGCCACTTAGGTATTTATAAATGGATTCGTCTTGATTTCTTTAATTGGCAACTTTAGTTTATTGGACAAAAAATTTGGAGTTGTTTTATATTCTGGTGCTCGACTTCATTGCTAGACCTAGGCCTATCTTGCTTTTGGTTTTGTTGCTCACTGTTCCCTAACTTCTAGATGATAAATAGCATTTCGGCGAATTTCCTATGTACTTCAGGATCAACGCCATCGTATCTTTTGCTGGTTATGTATGTGGTCCGGCGGGGGTTTGTTCTTGTTGTCATTGTTGAACATGCTTTGGTTGCTATTACAGGTTATATTGTTGTTGTTGCTCCTAGTGAGATATGACGTTTTGGATGGGTTGGGCTCGATTTCCCGAATTTCAAAATCCCGAAATCAAAATCTCGAAATCAAAATCCCGACTTTCAAAATCCCGACTTTCAAAATCCCGATTTTCAAAATCCTGATTTTCAAAATCCGGATTTTCAAACTCCCGATTTTCAAAAGCCCGAATTTAAAAAAAAATATGAATTCGCGCCCGTGGGCAGATCGGCCGACCCGCGGGCGCCCGAATTCTTATTTTACAAAAAAAACGGGCTTTTAAAGTCATTTTGTGATGAGTGCAATGTAAAGGCAAATATAATCTACAATTGTAGTCACATTCAACAATAATTTCTCTATTAAATTAATAAAAAAAAAAGTAATATTTTGTTAATACAACATTTTGAAATGCCATAATTGTAGAGGCTAACGGCTTTGATAACTCTCACGGGCACGCGGGAGGTCGCTCCGCCCCCCCCCCCCCCGCTTAGCCCTCCGAGGGGCTTTAGAAATTAACTTCGGGGGACGTAGGAGCCGGGATCAGCAAACATGTCGCACTGCGTGCCGCACGTAGGAGCGGATTATATAGAATCTATTAATGACACCTTCTAAAAAGAAAAATAATTGCACCATAATATTATGAAAGTAATATTTTCTAAAAAATTAAAAAAGATTTAAATGCACCAGATGTTTTAGTATAACCGTAACAGATGATGTAATAGTAGGAGTAGCCTTTTCAAGCAATTTTAAATTTAAATATTTTTTACGACTAACTAAATCATAGAAACTGTTAAATATGTTGGGAAATTATAATAAGCAATAAAAAAATAAAAATAAGAATCTGTACCATTGTGGTTACTAATGCGTCATTTGTGTTTTGGGGTTGACAACATGTGTAGCCAAAATGACATGATGACTCACAAATTTTGTGATGACTCACAAAAGAGTGATTTTAGTTTTCTGACATTAGTATTTTGTAAACCGTATTATCGATACAGTCTGTGGAGTTCCAATTTTGATAAAATAAATTTTATTAAATCAGTGAATAAGTGTCAAAAAACTTTGTGAGAAATATTTTAATTTTTAAAATTATAAAAAAATATTAAATAAGAGGTCTATAACAAATAAAAATAAAACAAAAAAAAAATAAAAACAAATGATAAAAGGAGCAAAATGAATATCTCATTGGTCAAAACGAACCAAAATAAAGACAAACTGATTATTGATGGTTACGCATACCACATCTCGAAAAGAAGGATGAGACTCAAATTTATCGATGGTGTTGCAATCAACGGAAGAACCTATGGTGTTGCGAGCCACCGCAACACTAAAAGAAGGAAAACATGAACTAAAAAAGGAACCATTAGATCATAATCACGCTCCGGAGGAAAAGCAGGGTCAGCATCAGAAAAAGATGTTTTTAAGGCAAATGAAACAGTAAAAAAGTTGGCAGAAGTACCAGGGTTGCGACCTTCACAAATAATAAGAGAAAGTATTGTTGAATGCGACCCCGATTGCAGATTATATTTACCTTCAAACAGAGCACAAAAACTAAAAATTGCTCGAGTGAGGACCGCAACACTGAAAGAGCCGGAAAGTTTAAATGAAATTTCCATTCCGGAAACATTAAAGTTTATTGACGAAGAGCTCTTTGTGTTGTCGGAGAAAGATTTTGGAGGAAATAAAAATATTTTATTAGGAACAAAAACATCTTTGAAGTTGCTAGCAGAGGCTGAATGCTGGCTTATGGACGGTACATTCGAAGTTGTACCATCTATAGATAGTTATTCTCAATCCATGGTAAAAATGCTGGCTTATGGACGGTACATTCGAAGTTGTACCATCTATAGATAGTTATTCTCAATCCATGGTAAAATTGATGACTAGATCATACCATTATTATTTTGTATAATGAGCTCAAAATAAACAGAAGCTTACTCGGAGGTGTTCTATGAGATTTATAAAATTTCTTGTGATTGGAACATCTCGTTAAATCCAAAGAGAATTGTGTCAGATTTTGAAAAGGCAAGCGTAGCTGCAGCTAAAATATATTTTCCGTTGGCTGAATACAAAGGATGCCTTTTCCATTTCGGACAAATATTATGGAGAAAAGTACAATCTGAACACGTTCAGATTAAATATGGAAACAATAAATGTTTTAACACTCAAATTCTAATGTTAAAAAGCTTAGCCATCGTACCTCCTGAAGAAGTTTCCGAGTATTTTGATGCGATCATAAAAGAATTTGATCCAGACGCCAAGCGAATTGCCAAATGGTTCCAAACAAATTATTTAAGGTATGTTCATGGATACCAAGGAAGACCCCAATACAGTCCAAAGTTCTGGACTGTTTCCCAGAACCATGATGATAATTTTCCTACAACACAAAATTCAGTTGAGGGTTGGCACAACCGACTAAAAATAGTAATCGGAAGACCTCATGATAAGATTAATTATTTAAAAAATATTGCTCATTCTATTAAGTTACAATAATGACGCTTAATTTTATTTATTTTATAATTAAATATTTCATCAAAAATCCAGACGTTCTTTTCAGAACGACCAAAAATTTATTTTATTAAAAGAACATATTTATACAAATCCAATTCTTAATAGATATAAAGGGGTTGTCATGAAACTTCGACGATCGTTGTCTCGAAATCAAAATCTCGAAATCGAAATCTCGAATTAATAAAATAGCGAATTTCAAAATATCGAAATTTTAAAATATAGAATTCAAAACCTCGAAAATATATCTCGAATGATAAAAATAATTTTGTAAATATTATTTGCGGCGCCGCAAATAATATTTACAAAATTATTTTTATTATTTGATATTCGAGAATACAAATTACCTAAACCACACTATGAGATACTGTTAAAGTTAGCCGTAAGTTTCCAGCCGAAAGATAATGCAGATAGTATCTTGAATACAGCAAAAACCAGTCATGAACTCGAATTTAGGATCGGGTTACATCATTCGGGTGAAGGAGAAATTATTTCAGTATATAGGAATTTAAAAATCGATAGGAGCGAGAGTATAAAGAGAGTTTAAAAATAGTCAAGACACTATCTGCATTATCTTTCGGCTGGAAACTATCGGCTAACTTTAATAGGGTCACTATGAGCCTTAATTCTGGTTCGTTGCCGATGCTGTTGCTAAAAATTTCCCGAGTACTCAAAATTCAATTGGGACGTTGCATCGGCGCGCTTAAAACAGTAGTAGGAACGAAAAATGCTGGTGTTTACCAAATAATTACCGATCTTTCAAAAGAATTAATAATATTTAAAAATAATATAGAACGAATGAAAATAGGTGAAATGAAGCCATTAAATAGAAAAAATTTGATGAAATACCAAAAATTAAAACAATTTTGAAAAAAATGCAAAAAATTGATAAGTTAGATTTATTAAAAAGGTTCACAACATATGTATATAAATGTTTTATTTGTTAATAAAATTTGAATTGAACACTATTAAATATCATAAAAGATATTAAGTGCATTTTTATCATTTTCTTATTTAGAACATCTTTTTAATTTTCGAGATTTTCGCATGCGAGATTTTCCAAATAAATTATTTTGAAATTCGATATTCTTAAATTCGAGTAAATTTTTTCTTTCGGTATTTTGTTCATTCGATATTTCTTTTGGCGAGTTTTTAGAACTATCCCGAAATGAAGATAAAAAAACAAAATTTAATATTTAATATTTTTAAAAAAATCCCGAATTTTTTCGTGATTTTTAAAATTTCAGCAAAGTCGGGATTTTGAAAATCGGGATTTTGAAAGTCGGGATTTGAAAAGTCGGGATTTTGAAAGTCGGGATTTTTAAAGTCGGGATTTTGAGAGTCGGGATTGATAAATTCGGGATTTTGAAAATCGGGATTTTTTTTTTGTCGGGATTTTGTGATTCGGGATTTTGAGCCGATCCCGTTTTGGATGTGTATGATCCATGAACATTTAAATTTGCTGTTTTGGTCGATTGTTTTAACTTTTCGAATTTTGCTGATGTGTCTATTTTCGTTTCTGTGTTGTATTAAAGGGGATGTAGCATCATGATCAACGTCTTCATCGTCATCCATGTCGTTTGGACTAACTAAAATAGTTTTGAACACTATTTTCATTTGATAAATTTATTCCATTGATATTTGTTGCTGTACCATATCATGAAGTTACCCCTATTTTTACTAGTTCTTCAAATAACGGTTACTTGACGTTGATGGTGAAGTTGTTGTCGCATTATCACCCTAGTCACTTGCCCCTACTTCTGAAATTGTATGGACATAAACAACATCGTAGTACTTTTAATTAACAAATTATCGAGTTTTGTAAGATTCATTGACATTTTTTGAAAAATTACTGGATATTTTGTAAGTTTCCATTATGATGAAAATAAAAACAATAAATTCTTGAGTTGATGAATAAAACGATTACATATAACAATTTTTCGCTCTGAGCGCAAAAATAACGAACTAAAATTTTACACGATTAAGTTCATATGAATTTTCAATGCAAAAAATGTACAGCAATGTAAAACGGTCATAAAAAGAAAATCAATTTACCAAGATAATGTCAAAGTTATTGAAAAATTATCTTTAGATGCCTATATTACAAAATCCATAAAATCAAAAGTTTTTTGCTTGAAGTAAGTTTGTCATGTACGACAAAAAAGAACGATACGTTCATGCTGTTTTAAAACCACAATTTTTCGGGTTTCATTCAAATCGATTTTCTTCCGCACAAATAACAGAGCCCTAGCTGCGTGGATGAATAATATGTCGTAATGTGACTCTAAAACATTTTTCATATATGAAATGTTAATTCGCTACGTCGTTTGATATATGGTTTTTCTGTTGGAAGTCATAATAATATTTTAGTTTATGTTAAATATTTTTTTGTAGATGATTTCAAAATATCCATTATTTTGTAGGAAATTCAAGTTAAGTAAGAAAACAAATATGTGGTACATAGAAAGAATATTGATTTTGCTTTCAGCTATATATTTCAATTTGCTTATACATATACTGTTCCAATTTGTGTAAACAAAAAAGTTCAAATTTTCAGCAAAATTAAACAGATGAAAGAAGGCTAAAGTAAAATTTATATTGTTAAATATAAATATATTATTTATTTATAATATGTTATAAACAATTTATGTTTCAAAACTAAACCAAAAAATGATTTTTAAGTTTTAAAATATGTATATAATACTCTATGCAAGTATACCCGGAAGAAATTTTAAAATAGTTTTCAATTCAAAATTATGTATATAGTATTTGCTTGGTTTTTGTGTGCGATACAAATTTAATAAAAATATATGATTATAGTTATAGGATTTTTGGCGTTTGTATGAAATTGCACATTGAGAATGAACCAGATTCGCTCTAGCCCGGCGTGATACATTATATTAAAATTCTATTAGAATTTATTGCGACGATTTGGGTAGTTTTCTACAGTTATAATATTTGCAGCCAGAAAAGCAACTTCACATAAGCTTATATGTTTCGACTCATTTTGTTGCACTGGATAGCAAGGTAAGCAGAGGGCTTATTTTATTATTCGTCGGTTCAGGGTATGATTCCCGCTGGTGGCTGGACAAAAATTTACGGGTTTCAGCCACAAGTTCGGAAATCTCTGAGATTTTTCTTGCTCGAGAGAGAACATCATTAAAAGTGTAATACAAAAATTCTTAAACATTTGAAATTATTTAACTTGGTCCCTACCGAGCGCACAGAGCTGATCAGATTTAACATTTGATGTAAGAAACCAATCTTACCTAACCGAAACCTCTCGGTGAGATTTACAGTGGTGATAGAGGTGGTTCTGGTATTTGATTAAAGACTAGTGTTTGATTAAAGTAACCAATCTTACTTAGTCACATGCTCGGAAATCTCTGAATTTTGTTATTCGAGAGAGGATATCACTGAGCGTAATTCAAAAATTCTTAATCATTTGACTTGTACAGTTAAAATTAAACAAATTTAATATTAAATATAGAACCACAATTATAAAGCTAAATTCATTTTTAAACTATTTCTGCACACACAGATTTTGTATCTGGTATTTCTTCATTGATAATTAACCTTTTGATTATTGCTTTTTGATTATAATTACCAATTTGTCTTTGAATATTTTTTGAATCTGAATTAGGCAAAATATTATTTGATGTTGGTGAATATGGTGCAGTTGTTAAATGCTTGATCCCATTAATTTTACTGAAATGTTCAAATTCTTTTGACAAAAATAGTCGCCCATAAATCGAAACATACAAACCTAGCTTTTAATCTTTCGATTGTTTCTTCCGAATTACATATTTTAATTTAAAATACCGCCGTTAATTTACTGTGTGAATCGATTATTACTAAAAACAGTCAACTTCAAATTGGTCCACAAAAGTGTATCCGCTCAAATGCATACGTTGATGGAACCCACATGGTTAGTACATTATACTGTTGTTCCGGGTAATTCCTCAAACAAATTTTACCTGAATTTCATAAATTCTCCACATTGTTGACTAAATTATTTCACCAAAAATATGTTCTAATCAAATATTACATTTTTGCCATTTCTAAATTAGATGTATGGATGTCCTTCAATAATGGAGGTCCTTAAAGAAATTCTAATGTAGGGATTAAGAGTCATTATTAAGCCGGAATAATGACTCTTAATCCCCAAACTAAAATTTCTCGTTCTAAATTGAATTATCCTGCGTACAAAAAATATGTATTTAAATTTTCGTCCATGTTATGTTATGACCATCCAAATTTAACGAAATTAATTATATTTTTTAATATTGGATATAATCGTATTTTATTCATATCCATCAAATCTTCAAGTTCCAAAATTTATTAAATTGAAATATGACCATTTTTCTTTGTTAGTTTTGATCTGATTCATTAACAAGCAACCGCGACAAAAAATCTGAAGAAAAATTTTGACAACTTTTAATATGCTTGGTCCCTTATTTGGTCCAAAGATTGAAACTGATCTTTATGATCGGTCTCTAAGATAAAGTGATACCTCATCAAATAATGTGCAAAATTTCTAAATGCATAATACCGCTAGTTTTTCTATTATCAATCAGGGACAAATTACACTCCGCTTTTCTTAAAACTCTTGACGCATACCCCATCGATTTTTCCGCTCCGTTGGGAATAGGTGCCACAAAATAAGACCAACACCATATTGTGAAGCATATTAGTTTGATATTTTTAGCACTAACAAGTTTTAGTTGTAAAGATTGGTCTTGCATAAAATGTCAGATTGGTCAAAATGCGCTATTACCTCTATAATTTCCTGAAATGCTGCTTTACATTCATCATTTCATACAAATGTAACATTTTATCTTAATAATTTGTAAAATGAACTTAGTAATGCTAGCTTTCGTATAAATTTACCATAATAATGAATCATGCCAACAAAAGATTGAATTTGCTTAACATTTAGTGGTTGGGGCTTATCCACTATTGCTTTAACTTTATCCTTGTCTTTACTCCAGATAACGTACCTCTTTTTGAAAAAAACTCACGTACCTCTTTTTGAAATTTTTCACTTTTTAATTTAAAACCCGCGTCTTTTTATTGATAAAGAAAATCTTCTAAATTACAGATGCGATCATAATCATTTTTCACGGTGACTAAAATATCGTCCAACAATATGAATGTTCCGTTACATCCTTGCATCCATTACACTTTGAAAAATAGCTGAATTTGCTATTGTAACAAAAGGTAAAAGATTAATCTGATAGACACCCTTTGGTGTACTCCATTCAAGTAATATTTTTTCGAACACTCTAATTCTAATTGATTGTATACTGAGTTTAAATATATTTTTGAAAATTTCTTTCCACCTTCTAATGTAGCAAAAATAACAACTTTTAAAACCGGATTCATTGGGCGCTTTCAGGTCACCTATCATGATTAGTAAAATCATCGCCAATTTGATTTGAAAATTTCATATGCTAAACATTTTCATAGCGTTGGCCGCGATTTTACTCAACATGTTCCCAACTGTTGGGTGCCCTGAAATCGCCCATTGTTGCTCGATAATCCCAACAAACCCTCAAATCACCATATCGTTTTAAGACAGGCACGTGCTGTACTTGTACGTCCTATGTTACTGTACCTGTAGATAAATTGCACTGAACAGTTGTGTAGTGTTTAAAAGCGACATCTATATTATTATAAGAAAAATACGAATTTCAATAGGTATACTGCGTACCGCAAAATAAAATAAAGCCGTGAAATCTTCGTTTTCGTTCTCGCTTATTTCAATTTTATATGTAAAATTTAATTTCACTATTTCTTATGTATTGAAATATGTTATTGTATTTGTTGTATAGTAAACTCTTGATATAAGCGACCACAGGTGAATCAATTTTTTTATTAAAGCAGCCTGTAACGAAAAAATAGCTGTAAACGAAAATTGGAATTATTTTCCAGAATTTCATTGAATGTATCATTTGATGCTCTATATTAAAACCAAATTGACTATAGTTTAAAAAGATTTTGAACTAAGGATATTGTGCATGACAAGAAACTGTCACATATTGCATTCAGTATCGGCACTATAACCGGAAGCAACAAAAATTGAAATATTAGAAAAAATGACCGAGGCCCCTTGACCTTGGAATGCAAAAGAATGGGCTCCTCGAAACGGGGGACGCACCTCTCAGATTCGAACAAGTCGCCAATTTCATACAATCCCTTTTCTAAACTCATTTCAGGGAAAAAATTAATAAAAAATTGGAATTTTAGCAAACATTTGTATGGGCCCTTAGACCCGCAGGGCCAGTCCTGGTTTTTAAATAATAAATAAATAAATGATTTTGACTTAGGAGTGGAGATAGAAGTGCTTAAGCGCATTGCATTTACAACATTATTGTTTTATTTTATAATTTTGTAAAATTAATAACTTTAATTAATACTTTTATTGTTGCTGGTTTATCAGCATAATCCAGTGACTTTAAATAACCTTTCTGAAAAGAATCGAGAGTTGCCAAATTTCACAACCAACGCAGCCAACTAATAGTGAATCGCAACGCTTGATGATGAACGATATTGATTACCTTGCTATACTGTTAAAGTTAGCCGAAAGTTTCCAGCCGAAAGATAATGCAGAAAGTGTCTTGAATACAGCAAAAATCAGTCATAAACTAGAATTTAGGATGAATTTAGGATCGGGTTATATCCTTCGGGTGAAGGAGAAATTATTTCAGTTTATAGGAATTTAAAAATCGATAGGAGCGAGAGTATAAAGAGAGTTTAACTTTCTGTTGAAATAGTCAAGACACTATCTGCATTATCTTTCGGCTGGCAACTTTCGGCTAACTTTAACAAGGTTACCTTGCTGTCCGGAGAGAAAACGAGCAACGCTGATGGTTTACCGACTCTCCAGCACACCATGTACAACTGCCCATGGAAAAACACTGTAATTCAAGGGGTTATTCCACACACTTCCAACAATTGGCCCTGCGATTTATTAACCATCATTGTGAATGCAAGATGAACCGGAAACTGAACACGCTTAAATTGAACGGCTAGTTGGTTGGAATGGTATTCCTGGAATCAGAACTTTCCTATGATTATTGTTGCTTCAATCACGTTATTCATGAGCCTCTTAACAGTGAGTCTTGTTCCATTGCATAGTTTTTGTTGGTTCAGGTAGCATAACATTATTATCACCGAACCGACCTTGAACTTCAAATTGTGGGGCGCTATTCCTAGCAAATCCAATGAATTCAGGAATTCAATTGGATAATTAATGATATCATCTGGACCTGTAATGGAATAGATCGACTTAAATGAGTGCAATTGGCCAACGATTTGACTTTGAATTTCTATATTCAAATCGTGTAGGTCCCTATTTTTCACTGCCAAAATGGCTTGTTCGCTCAACCAAACATGGTTTTTGTAATTCGCAACAATATTCTGGAACACTTTCGTCATCAATTCTTCTTTAGGGTTGTGATTTGACAAAAATTAGGTGATAACAAAATGAGGCCAGCCGAAGCGTCAACCTGAATTTTTCCATTGCCCATGACTAATACATATTTGTAACGCGTGCGCACGTTATTAACTTGGGAGTTTTCGCGTATCTCCACAAATTCGATGACTTCAAACAAGCGTTTATTTCATCAGCAGCTGTTGATCTTGGAATGACTGGCAGAGCTTGGCTAAAATCGCCAACCAGCAGAAGCATAGTACCTCCAAAGATTATCCAGGAGATCTTTCAACGTTCACTCGGGTGCCTTCAATGCCCATTTGTGCGCCAACGTACACTCATCCCAAATGATTATTTTACAATTGTGTAGTACTTTCGCCATTGCTGATGTTTTGGAAATGTTGCAATTCGGTTCATCGATTGATTGTAAATTCAGTGACGTTTTGTGCGTAGTATGAGCTGTTCGTCCTCCTTCTAACAATGTAGCAGTGTTTCCAGGTGATGCTACGGACAGCGCTATTTTAATTTGCGTGCGAATCGATGCTAAAATCAATTAATTAGACTCGTTGACTGATATCATCAATGTGTCTACTCGGTTTTCTGCTGCTGATTCAAAAGTTGGACTATTGTTCGTACTGATTCACTCAAAGCATCTCGATCGTATTGCCGTTCTCCAATAACAAACGCATACAAACCTTGTACTGAACTGACTATTACGAACACAACAAAAAGAAAATATCAGCTAAATCGGTCCAACCGTTCTCAACTGATGATCTTTCATACATGCGGCAATTGTTTTATTTTAAATAGAAGCTTATTTAGGTTAAATAACTAATCTTCTCATCACAGCTTTGTTGCGAATTCTTCTTAAATTCAAAATATCATTCATTGGAAGGTTTTTATTTTATGACCATTCAATTACATTATTAAAAGATTGTATAATTTGATTAATATTTTAGGTTTTATCATCATCATCATCATATTCACCTTCCGTATTTTCATCATTCTTTTCCTCATTTAAGTTGGATCCATCAAAATTCCGTGACAAACTTTCTGTTGCACCCGTAGCCCAATCCATTATATCTTCACTAGACAATAAACTACCAGAAACAACAATATTGTATAATGTTAAACGGAAAATCATCATCATCATCATCAAATTTATGGGTAAGTTTAAGTTATTGATGTCAATGTCGATAAGAACTTTCCAACCTGATTGAATGACTGAAATCGGAATATCCATCCAAGCTTGATGTATCATAATAGAAACACCTTTAAAGTTTATTTGTTTCTATTTAGCAATTGTATCATTTCCTGATCCGCATGCGGATTATAATTTGTATTAAAATTCTGTATGTTATTCGGGCTGTGTCAAAAAATCCATAAAAAAAATCTAAATGGTACAAAAACCAAATTATTTTAAAAATCCAAAAGCGAAAATCCAAACAGGAAAAAATCCAAATGGGACAAAATCCAAATATAAAAAATCCAAATGGGACAAAATCCAAATTCGAAAAATCCAAAAATCGAAAAACCAACTGGGATGAATTCCAAAAATAATTTATTTTCATAGAAAATTTGAGAATTTGAAAATTTGATTTGGATTTCGGGAGGTGGTGGTTTTGAAATAAAACAATTTCTTAATAATGCGAATACTCGTCTCTGTCTGATACATTTACATTTATGCACATGAAATATATTGTTATTTCAAACAAAAACAATTGTTTTTCTTTTATTATAAATCTTTTGTTTATGCACATTTCGTGTTATTGAAGCAGTCGATAAACGTTTATAAATATCGAAGTGTTTGCAATTTTTAAATATGAGTGCGATTTCAATAGTAAAATTAAATAAAGGGAACGATAAACTATTTATCGACGGGTATGGTTACTACCTCGATAAGAAGTCTAACAACATATTTAGATGGACTTGCTCGCAACGTAAATCGAGGCGCTGCAAATGTCGTGTAGACACCATTATCATAGAGGGGTAACACAAAATGGGAAGAAATGCCATTCAGCATTTTCATGATCCGCAAGCGTATAAAAAAACTATTTCCATAACCAATGCCAGAATTAAAAATATAGCTAAAAAATCAACGCAACGTCCATCAAAGATTTTAACAGATTCTGAAACTGATGCTAATTGTCGACGATACCTACCATCAAATGAGGCACAAAGAAAAAAAATAATTCGCTGTCGAAAAAGTTCCGTGAAAGAACTAACTAATTTAAATGAAATCAACATTCCGAACAATTTAAGGCTTTTAGAAGCTGAACTTTTCGTTCTTAGCGATAAACAATTTAATAATAATATACAGTGCTGGGAAAAAAAATTGGGCAAACATATTTTATTACAAATTGGAGTCTTTTTTTGCTAAAATTATAAAACTTTTGAACGCAATTGGCTTATTGTTTCATTTTAAGTACATGTATGACGTAATTTTTTGAAAAAAAATGTACCTGCAATTTAGGGAAAAAACCCCGAAAAATGCCAAAATATTCAAAATACGTTGATTGGAGTTAAAATAATGGAATAAATAACACCTATTTTTTGTTTTTTTTTTTGTTTTTTATTGATTTATAGAAGTTATAATATTAATATTTTGGTGAACCGCCATTTGCTTTTATTACAGCGATACACCTCCGATTCTAAGAATTTGATAAATTTTTCAAAGTCGTAGGTGGTATGGATTCCCAAATCGTTATCAGCAAACTTTTTAAAGCTTGAATCGATTCTGGGCGCTTTCTTGCTACTTCTAGCTTCATTATATACCAAATATTTTCAATGGGATTTAAGTCTGGACTATACGGGAGCCAGCTCAACACATGGATATTCCTTTCTTTGAAGTACTTTTTTACCTTTAAATGAAGAGATAAGAAAAAAAACTAGTTTTTAACAAATTATTGATATTTATCTGAAATCCAATTTTTCTATCTACAATTCAAATTTAATAATTCACAATTTTGGCGGTATGGCACGGAGCGTTGTCCTGTTGAAAAATAAATTTGCAAGTCTCGCCATAAAGCTTTAACACAGAAGGCTCAAATTCGTTGTGTAGAACCTGCAGGCGAACACCTGGTGTAATGCTGGAACTAAGGAAGCGCAATCGACTGGTTTCATTTCCAGAAAAGCATCCCCAGACCATAACTACTTCATTTTTCGGTGATCAGATCATCTGTTCTAAATTAAACAAAATCCAAAAATATTCCAAACTTTATCAAAGCATTTTCCGCGCGGAAAATTTGGATTTTGTTCATTTTCAATTTATGTTATCCTGTTGCATTGCAGCCACTCGTCACTCTTTCTTTTGAATTTTTCCTTCCCGGTGCAGTTTTTTCATTGATTGTAACCAATGTCCGATTATCAAAATTTTTATATACTAAAGCAGTTTCGTCTGCATTATAAATTTGTTCCGGGACCAACATTAATTCTTTCATTTGTCTTGTGAATGCCTCTTGAAAATTTTTAATTGTTGCTTCCTCTGTACAAGATAATTTTTCTCCTGAAATTTTTTTTCATACGAATTCCATAAAATCCTATGAATATCAAGGGCTTTTATTTGAGCTTTTATAAGTAGCTGATCATTTATCATATTACTTTTTTCACGCTCTGCAAAAAACCATGTATATAATTTTTTTTTTCAATATCTGGAATGCCGGGACCTTTAATTCTTTTCACTGTTTTTGGGAGGATAACTGAATTGATAGCAAAATTTTCCATCTTCTTTTTATTTTGTTTTATCTTGTGTCGATTTGTTTACACCGTATATCTTAAAAATTTCAGTAGATGATTTATTGTTTTCAAATCTTCCAGAATCTTTAGTTTTTCTTGCAAGGAAATTGATTTTTTATTTGAATTCATCGCTACAAAATAATGGTGACTTTTAACGAAAAAATATGAATCAAAAAACGTTGCTTTAATCGAGAATCGCTAATATCAAGGTAGCTTATATCAAGAATTTTCTTCGTACTTGTTTTCACGCCGGCTTTGTTTTAATTTGTAATTTAAAATTCTAATTAAGTCATAAACACACTTATATTAATTTAAAATTTTGACTGGCTCTGTGAAAACAAACTAAAAGTTATAGTTTGGTATTCAGAATCATGATTCAACAAATCATAAATCAACTTATGGCTTTTTTTGTTACTAACTTCAGAACTAATAAACGGTGTAATGCATTATTAATATTAAAGCTGCTTTTGTGCTGTTTACGTGCAAAAATTGACAAAAGTTCGAAGTTTTAATCACATCGAGAATTGCACCCTAAGTATTTAACTTAATGTGATTTTAAACAATGTTAATTCGAAAAAAACTCACACATTCCTACAAATCTATTAATGACATGACAAGATTTTATCTTTAATAGAAATAAATCTTAACCAGCATTGATTCTTTGTTGTAGATTTTACAGTACAGATTTTATTAAGCCTCCACATCAAACTTTTACCATCCATTAAAACTTATGAAATGAAAAATTAAATTAAATTTTTCTTATCCAGATTTTGCTGTTCGGATATTAAAAATAAACTCAAAATTAAATATACAAACAGGAACTGGAAAATGCGCTTTTACGAACAATCCAATTTATTTTAATAATAAAGACTGACGTGATGGTATTAATTTATATCTATCTATGTATTTTTAGAAAAGATTTGATTTCTTTAATTTAATAATCAAAAATAATATGAATGGCTTGTAGGTTAGTGCTGCATTACGTTTATATTTCGTTCACAATGAATTACATAATTTATATTTTTAATTTGGCATATTGCTTCGATTAAAGAATCCAATATAAATAATATAAATAACAGGGGTAAAATATTGATCGCACAAACCGTTATATTTCACTTTCATGCTCTGATATACCCAGGGGTAGGCATTGAAATTTTTCCTTTCCTAAAGTTAATTACCCCGCCGCGTGCTTCTTCTTTACGAGTAGATTCCTGTTTTGCCTATTTTTACTTATACCTCTCGTTTAAAAATTAACATATATTTTCAATTCTCCTGAACTCTATTACTTTCCTCACCCTCTATTAATTGGTATACAATGTAATTTAGTCCAGAATTGAATTTGATTATAAAAAAGATAAAATACATAGAAATATAAAGTAAAGCTTTACGCTAGAGGAAAACAGATTTGCCCTAATTTCATTTAGATTTTTACATTTCGAAAAAAATTCGATTTTCATAATTTACTTTTTTTTATATTAGTAATCATGTTTTCAATAAAAAAAATGTTTGTTTCTATATTTTATTCCAATTTGGGCCGTCTTTTATATTTGGTTTTTATATACCACCAGTCCACCGTCAATGTTGTTTCATTAATATTTCGTATAAAATGTAATTTATAATTTTTCTCTACATCACAGCTACTTTGTAGTATTAAAAATGAGTGTTCTCCAGAAAATGCTTTACAATTTTTAATATTAAATAAGAGAAAATTCATATGACTTCATTTCGATTTAATGTAAAATAGTAATTTTTTTAATTGTATTACAATGAAATTAACATAAGTTGAAATGGTGTAGAATTTAACTAAAGAAAACAAAAATTACTGTTATATTTATTTACACACAATCAACAGGGATGGCGTCGTCCATATTGTTGGTTTATTAAGGAAACGTCGGTTTAGAACTTGACAAGATTAATATCTGCACGAATTTAATGAATAACCTACATTCACCTACAAGAAAACAACTCTCCAAATTAATCGGTGTGACGAACTTAACAAAATTTCTTATTTTAAAATTTACGCGATTGTGCATTCAACAGTGTAATTCAAAAACAGTTGAACAGAAGGGATGGAAAACCGCATTAAATTATTTAAAAGTAAACTTGTTCAATTTGTGTTGCTCAATATGTTTTACGAGCCTATAGATATTTCTACGCGGTTTCATTATCTATTATATTAATACGCTGAATTTTTTCAAACTCAGCCCTAAAATCACCCCTAAACATGATCCGATCCGTTTAAATTTTTTAGGGTAGGTCGACATAAATATTGCGCTGTGCGTGGGCTAAAAATCGGAAAAATTCCACCGGAATGTACCCGAAATGGGTACCTCAGGTGGTTTCAGAAAATTTCCAAGTTTTTGTGCGCGTGAAATCTTGCAACATTTGAGAATTTTATGGGATGACCAAAAAGCAAATATTTTGCAAAGTTGAAAGCAAAGTTGAAAACAGTTGGTACGCGATTCAGATTCGAAGTTGCAACACTGTCGACGCGCGAATCAATTTCAAAGTTGCTTAATGGTTGACGCGCGATTTAAATTCAAAGTTAATCATGCCAGGAGCAGAGCTCGCAATCATAAACGGGTAGTGGGTGTTCCATTAGCTGGGAAAATCATCCTCATGTGTAGTGACTACCTGAAGGCGGGACGCGCGCGAACTTGCGAATTGACCATCAAGTTGAACCCGCTTTGGAAATTGGTAAATAAGTTCACACTCACCAAGAACATGCGTGTCGATGAAGATGAGGACGAGGTTGCGCAATATTTGCTTTCTGTTGAAAACGGCAATGCTCGAACCGACTCGATCACACTTCTGGCAGACTTCCTTAAAGTGTGATCGATTTCGTGTATGGTGACATCAACACAACACCAGCGGAGGGAACCATCGAGGAGCGCACCATCCTTGCACCCAAGAATGATGATTGCGCGCTAACCAATCAGCAGGTGCTTGACCTCCTGCCCGACAAACAAGAAGTCAAACATAGTGCTGATAAACTTGAGACTGACGACATGCAAGAGGAACTCCGCCCACCCGTCGAGTTTCTCAACAAGATTGAAGGGTCCGGATTGCCGCGCCATATGCCATCCCGCTAAAGGTAAACGCAATCGTTCGTTTGATGAGGAATCTTAACACTAGCAAGGGTCGAATCAATGAAACACGCATGCGTGTTGCAAAAATAAACCGCTACATTCTGGAATGTGAGGTGCTGACTGGCTTCTCAAAAGGCGAGCTCGTTCTCATCCCACGCATTAAGCTCTCACCCTCGGAAGACATCTTCTCATTTAAAATGTCTCGCCTTCAATTTCCGGTTCAGCTCGCGTTCGCCATAACCATCAACAAGAGTCAGGGTTAAAACTTGAAGAAGGTAGGAGTGTACTTGCCGGCCCCATATTTACGCATGATCAGATGTACGTATATGTGGCCTTTTCACGATGCCGCTCATTTGACGGACTAAAGGTGTATCGTTGAGACAAGCGATCAATCAGCTGATCAGGATGGGCACATCAGAACAAAGGATGTATTTTTTGAAGAGATCCTGTGCATGTAAATTGTAATATACAGTGTGTTGCATAACTATATAGCCACTCGGTTTTTTGATTTTTTAAAATAACGGATTTAAAATTTTCAAAACTTTTAATGCAAAAAGTTGCGTAAGGATGAAATATATAAAATACAAAAAAAAACCGTTACAATATTCAATAGTTTTAAGCAAAAATTATAAATATTTGAATTTGCCTTGTTGCATAACTATATAACCTTTTTTATTTCAATAACTTTAACTCAATAAAAAATTAATAAAAATAAATCAAAACGAAAATGTTAATATTTCGTTGGTCCACTCTTGGTTTCCGCTATAGTTAAAATTCTATTCGGCATACTTCTAACCAACGAATGGATAATTTCGGGTGATATTTCCTCCCAGGCATGTTGAATACCTACTTTTAATTCTTCTACATTGTCAAATTGCCGGTTACCTTCGTAAATTTTTCTAACCAATATTCCCCAAAGATTTTCGATCGGATTTACGTCTGGCGAACAAGCGGGCCAATCTAATACTGTATTGTGTTTCAAACCATGATTTTGTACTCCGACTCGTTTGTACTGGAGCATTATCTTGCTGGAAAATCTAGTTTTCATCTTGGCTTATGTACAAGAAAGGTAATAGATGATTTTCTAACACGCCAATGTACTCTAAGCTGTTCATTTTGGTGGATGGAAACGCTAAGGTAAGAGTTCCCGCTGAACAGAAAGCACCCCATACCATTAAACTACCACCACCAAAATTTCGTTTAGAAAAGTATTTTGGCTCTTTTCTCATATCTCTCCAATAGTACTGAATGCCGTCCGGACCATCAAGATTATTATTTTTTTCATCTGAAAAAATCACCTGTATTTGATTAATGGGTTAGTTTTAATAAAATCGCATAGTTTTCATAACAACGAAACAATTATTTTTTTAATTACTTTTGACCAGTCGCGACTCATGTTTGCCCTAACAAATTCAAGACGGGCGGCTTTGTGCCGTGGCAATAACTTAGGCGCTGATATTGGCTTACTGTGTTTCAGATGTTCAGCACCTTTCAAACACCGACAGATTGTGCTCCGACACACATTTAATTAAAGGTCGCTTTTCAGGCGCTTATGGCTTTTGACTCGTATTAGTGTATTACTCGCGGCTTTAATCAACCCACGGGTTTCGCGTAAACTCATCTTTTTTTTGGCCCTCCGCTTTTTTTTGTCCCGTAATTAACCGGATCTCTTAAAAAATTGCCAACGGTAACATGGCTGCGGTTTAATTTTTGCCCGAGTCGTCTTAAACAAAAACCTTCTTCGGAAAGGGCCAGAATTTTGCCTTTTTCTTCGTCCGATAAATATTTTCCACGTGGCATTATTTTTCTAAGACTGTAGTTGTAAGGAAGCAAGGGGAACTAATACTAAATTTTTATAATTTATAAAACTGAGCGAGAAAAAACCATCAAAAGGCCTACTGGTTATATAGTTATGCAACAAGGAAAATTCAAAGCTTTGTTTGTTTTGTTTAAAACGATTGAATATTGTAACGGTTGTTTTTTGTATTTTATATATTTCATCCTTACGCAACTTTTTGCATTAAAAGTTTTGAAATTTTTAAATCCGTTATTTTAAAAAATCAAAAAAACGAGGGGTTATATAGTTATGCAACACACTGTATTTTACTATTTTATTATCTACCTTCTAATACTATTTTATTATCCTTTTGTACATTTCTTATGAAATATTTAGATTAAAGTTTGCCTCAGTAATTGTGTGCTTTTCCCTTTTGAGATTTTAATATTTAGTTTGGGTGCGTAAGTGATCATGTGATCCCGAGCGCGCGCTTCCTGTTTGAGATATGAATATTTGACTTGACACGTAAGTCATACTGTGTACATTTGAGCGCGTGCTTGCCGTTTAAAATTTAAAAATTAACCACGTATATATTTACTTTATTTTTGATAAAAGTGGATCAAATTTACATCTTAAAAAATCTTCTTAATCATTTCTTAACCAAAAATTCAACAAAATGTATTCACGTGACTGATTATTTAGCCACAGGTCAGCTAGTATACATTAAATAGCCTAAGTAATAGGCATGATTGCATGTACCATATTATAATAATAGAAATCAATATAAAATTATTGTGATATTCCATATTATACAATAATTGGATATACTATTTGTTTAATTATGTCAATCAGTGAAAACAGAGCTTACTATTATTATGATACTTGTAATCATATTCATCTCCTTTGATCAGCATAAACATATTACATGATTAAATTTTGAATCGTTTAATAATTTTTATGAGTATTTATAAAAAATTCGCTATCTCAATGGGTGATTAATTCGTATGTAAACACTAAATATCCAGATTTTACTTTGTAGTTTCATGGCTGCAGTAATACAGTTTTATGCGAATACCGAATATAACAGATGTTAATAAAATTTTGCGATGGTGAAAAACCAAACGATGCTCATGACGGAGAAAATAAATTCAGGATTTAATGTAGTAAGTATGTATGTAGTATCTATGGTTTTTCTCTCAGAGTTATCATAATAATTCTTATTAATTGGGTTGATTATTTGCATCTATTGACTACATATTTAATCTTAGCGATGGTTAATCCAATCATAGTTTATATGATAAATAATATCGTCATTGTGTGTTAAATCCAATTATTTCAAATGATTGGTTGTATCATATTATGATATTCTTAATCATTTCATGTAATCATAACAATGATGGTCACTTTTATGATCAGCTCAATCATATTTGTTTCCTGAGTGTAGGCTTTCAAAATACTAACATACGGACTAATGAAGTAAGATTTAATGAGATAAGGCTAATGAGACGCACCATGAATTATATCTTTCAATGAAAAATCTTAAGTTTTGTAATTAGTTATGGGGAGGTCGATCCTAGAGATATCCAAGCGGTGGAGGCTTTCACAATATCAAAGTAAGATTTAGAACTAGAGAGATGCAAAATGAATTAACAAGTTTCAATAGGAAATCTTAATTCATTCAATTTTTTGTGATCCGAAACCGTTAGAGTTGTGTAGTTTATTATATAGAGCCGATCCTAGAGATTTCTACGCGGTTTTATTTTTTACAATAAGTAGCCTAAATAGCGTAAAGGCTATAGCTATTGACAGTCATAAGGAAATGTTTCCTTTCGTGACTGATAGTTTATTGTCATGTCCAGTGAGAGTTATGAACCTTGTAAAATATTATAGATAATCTTCTAGTCTTTCAATGTTTATTTCAAAATATATCCTAATAACAGTTTTTATTATATAAAACTTGTATTAATCCAAAATTTCCAGAAGTATATAGCTATTGACATGTTGTTTTAATTATTAATACCACAGTTATTGACATAGTCTTTATTATTGACACGGCAGTTATTGACACGCTTTTATAATGGAACTCACCGTATTAACAAGTCTGATTTTGGTTTAAATTCAATGTAAAAGCCACAAATATCAGCTTTATTTATGGCTATATTATTTTATTATTAAGAATATGTATACACAAATAAAATTAACTTAAACAAATAAAATATAAAATTGAATTCATATCACAAACTGTTCCTGAAGCTCCTTGCTTTCTTAATCACATCGGGTTTCATTTCCTAATAAAACGCTTTAGATTTTGCACTTGCCACATAAAAATATGGGTAGTAAGGACAAATTTAGAATATATATGCACTTTATGTGAAATTCCCTGACACATTTATTACATCTGATTCCAATGTTATCAAACTCAGCAGTTTGAGTTTTTGAAAAAGCATAAGTGCAATTATAGCACATTGAGCCTGTAGCAAGTTTATTTTCTCCAATATCGAGCTCATGTGGAATGTCGATTTCTTGTTCTCCAATTTTAATAGGAATCTCGACATGGGTATTAGCTAAAATTTAAAAGGAAAACTAAATTAAATAATTTAAATAAAGTACTCATTATTACCTAAATTGGTTGTTAAATCTGCATATGCCGCTATATCTTGAAAAATTTGATTGATCGTGTCTTCAATACTACTAATATTATGATTTTCGATTAAACTCTCTGCAATCAAAGAAAATTGTTGTAACAAAAAATGTGATTAAATTAAATAAGACATAATTTTTCAATTTACCATTTTCCATATTTGGAGTGATTGGACTGTTATTAGCCGGCTGTAATTTCGTTAATCCGCTTGTAATTTTCGTTGTAATACGCTTAGGTTTAGAATTTGTTCGACTTGTCTGGGTTTGGGAGGGAATTCTGATTTTTTTCAAACGTTTTTGTCTTTTGGCATCTGCTTTAAGAGCGCTATCCTCAATTTTATTCTGCAATTTCTCTAATCTAATTGCCTTACGGTTTTCCTTTTGCAGTAGTTCTTGTTGTTTTGCTAACTTTTTGTCCTTTTCTGCTTTTATCCATAATCGGGAAGTTATTACAAAAGGTTTTTTTATTTTTGTGGGTTGCGCTCCATTTTTTACCGGGGTAATAGGCCACTCCATATAGTTTTCAATGTATTCAGTTGGCGCTTCAATTATGACATTGTGGGTTTGTGGCGACTGACTCTTACTAATTTCATTAGTGACTATTTTGTCACCGACTGCCAACTGTTCTTCAGTTGAAATTGAAGCTTCTGCATCTAGTGGACAATTTTCAACAATATTTAGTGTTGTAAGGTCACCTGATGAGTTGAAATTTGCATCGTGGATAAACACAAAATCATTGATTTCGCTAATATCAATTACCGTCGTAATTTGATTGGCATCGTCGACGTGTGAATAATTATCACTGCTCTGGCAATCATTTTGCTGGGGTTGGGGACATTTATAACCTTTCAATCTTAAAAATATTTTGAAAAGCGATTTAAAATGATCGTTGTAAAGGTCTAAGTTTTGATAATTTTTAAAGATATCTTCAAAAAGAGATATTTCTGATTCGCCAACAATTTCTGAAAATTCGGCAAAGCACATAGACGTATTCGATGCTTCTTCAGTTGCTGCGTAGTTTTTAGTGGATTTGCCGAGACATTTGGAAAAGTCGATTGCCAAGTAATCCCAAGGAAAAATACCACATGCTTTGAATCCATTTTGTAGAATTTGGGGCGTAATACAATTGTCAAACGCTTGCAACAATAAGGGAGCAAATTGTTCTCTGTTTAACGAGGCCCCAGGATGTTCTTTTCTCCATTGATTGACCACTTTTGACCAACAATTTTTTAGCGGCTTAAATGCTGCGTAGTCACATGGTTGTAGAATCCGTGTAGCATTTGGATATAGTGCAATTATAATTATTCCTAAACGGACGCATAATTCACTGACCTTCAAAGTCATGTGAGTACTGTGACCATCAACGAAATCGAAATAAATAATAGGAAATTTAATCTGGTTTTTTACGAGATGCAGATGAAAATGTTTGGAAATATACTCATAAAATATTTCCCTAGTCATCCATCCATTATCCGAAATTGCTAAAGCCCAACTTTTTGGTAAAGACTTGCGGATCTCCTCAGGAACTCGCTTATATGGATAAATAACCATGGGTGGGACGGTTTCACCACTAGCACTGAATGAACACATAACTGTCAAATTAGATTTTGGAGCACCACGGTCGACTTCGTATATGTTACGGGATCCTTTAGCAGCTAGCACAAACCGTGTTTTAGGGCAAAGTAAGAAATTTGTTTCATCACCATTATATACTCGGTCAAATGATTTTAGGATATCGTAATGATTATTGTCTTTTAAATATTTTGTGACAGAACTAAACCAGCGCTCGATATCACTAGCGCTCATTTTAGCACTTGCTGCTGTTACTGGATCTGGAACTCTGATAGAGATGTTTGGGTTGCGCTGCAAAAATCAAGTCCCTGGTGTGTTGTCCTTAAATGGAGTATCTCTTCGATCAGCTGCGATAAAGTCTTTCACAACATCCACACCGTCTTCTTTCCGTTTAGGAAAACCTTTTTTTTGACAAGCAATGAGCCATTCGGCAATAGCCCGCTCTTCGATTGTCGTCAAAAAGGTTGGTGGACCAGGTTCTGCCTTTACAAACTTCTCGCTTAAACGAAAAATCAAAGTGCTACGTGGTATGTTATATTTTTCGGAGGTCCCTTTCCAAGAATTTTTTTTAGCCTTATTTCATGCAAAGGGTTGCTTCAGTGTATGTTCCTCGTGTTTTTGGCATATATTAACCCTAGATAATTGTATAAATGAATTATATTGGCTAGCTGTAAAATTTCATGGCGTTTACAAACATTCAATGCAAAAATTGCGTTTTAACCGAAAATTGGCACCATAATGTCAATAATTGTAGCACTAAAGAGATATTTATTGACATCCTGTGTCAATAAAAAAATCCAAATAAATTTCAGTTATAGTTATTGACACCCGGCATATTTAATTGTTTAATTAATTTATGGTAAGTTTGAATAGGTTTTTTTTACACTAAATCTATTATAATAATAAGTAAATTAAAACACTACTAATATTTTAATATAATTTTGGTAGTACAATAACTTACCTTTAACGTTATCCTTATGGTAATTAGCTAGAATTTCACTATTTCTTGTTTCATAGGTGACGTTGCTTATATATGAACGAATGGCGCGAAACTAAAGTAGTAAACGAAAAAAATAACGTATTTGAGGAAGAGAGAAGGTTATGTGATCTCATTTTAACACGTGTATTAATTATATAAATTATGTTAAACTGAAAGGGAAAAACTCTTAATAACGTGAACGTGTCAATTACTATATCAAAATTTTAGAGTGTCAATAGCTATAGCCTTTACGCTAGTCAAAAAACCATGCTAAAGAGCTAGTTAATGTAGTGCATCTCATATGAATTAACAAGCCATCAAAGAGAAATCCTAACTCTGATTTCAAATTTGGCAAGGATCTCCTAATTATTGGAAAAAGTTGGAATATCAAGTTTTATTCCGAAGAGTCAATCCGCCTGGAATGTAGAGATGCCGAATTTAGGTGTAAAAGAGTTTTTTTTTTATCAAAACTCGTTATTTCCGCTAAAATTTAAAAACAATCAAACATAATTTTGTGTGAAGTTTAATTAACAATCTTTTTGTTTTTTTTCACAGAGCTTTTTCAATTTTTGCAATGACGTTGAAAAGCTTAGTATTTACAAAAACCGACAAAGAATTAAAATATTTAGAGATTAAATTATAGTATTAGTGTTTAAGATCTACATATGTATTTGAGATCTATTATATTTGTAATAGAAACAGGTAGTGGAGTGTTTCATTTATTCCAGCGACAAATTATTTTTTTTATACAAATCAGTTGTTTCAGTTAATTTCTGTGTGTCTTACTGCAGACGTGTTTTGAAAATTTGAACACGTGGAAAACATTGAATTGGCGCTATGATTTTAATTTGGCAGTTGAACGCGATCTTGTTCAAATACTCTTTTGCGACGAACGAGAGTATGTTTAATAGAACGGGCTAAAACCTCATCAGGTGGTTGACGATAGTACACTGTTGTTTGACCGTATTTTGGTCAAATCACAAATTTGATACTTGACAATTACTTAAAATGTTTCTCGCTTGCTGTTGGTCAGGGCTGGACAGAAACACGTTGACTGTTCTGTAAGAACTAATAATTATTCCATTATTTATTTGATTTATATACAAAAAAGATCATTTATAAAACTATTGACTAAGCAAAATAAATGTAAATGCCCTATGAAAACCGATATACATATTCTGTGTCATCAGTATTTAACGGATGTATATGTATATAGAAAAATTGATATATTCAGTGTCATAATTTGATAGCATAAGTGTTGTTGTTATAACAACTGGTCTTTCATACTTTTCAACTAATTGTCGATTGTGACATAGAACACAAGAAGTTTACATACATTTTGATAAGCCGCTGCTGCTTATACGATAATAATCTTCACGACTTTTTTACCAGCAAATACTGTATTTTTAAATTTTTAATGATTGACAAAAAAAAATTGTATTTGATTAGAATAAGATAAGTTAAACGAAAAATAAATTATATTGACAGTTCTCACTTGGGAAGAATTACTAAAGAAGTAAAAGTTTAATGCTCCATGAGAATTACCAGAATAGGACCACCGTTAATGATTTTCTTATTAAATTTTACTCGCGCGGTTTGGGCATTTCACATGCTAGGTTTGACTTTGTAGTTGTCCTGTATAGGCAACAGAAAATGCACAAGAAGTTTGTACCTTACGAGCAAACACGGATGTTACGAATCAGCATGAGGTTTTTTCTTTATAACATGGCTTATCTCTAAATTGTGTTAACAAATTAAAGCAAAAAAGGTTTAATCTTCAACCGCGCCAAGGATAGGATAAAGAAAATCTGCTAATACTACACAAAACCTAATTTTGCGGTCTCTATTGTCAACATAAAGATAACTGTTCGGCTTTCTTCGTATGAAATATATTCGTTTAAGTTAGACAAGATCAGTCGTGTGATCCATTAAAGACTAACACTGGTATATTTTAATTTCTTCAACGTAATAAAAGAATGTATAATTATTATGAAAAATGACCTCGAGATTTTGGCAGATTTACCATTCGATATATCGCCGAAGTCAAAAAACTGGTTTTTAAAAAATATCTGTGCATGCAGACTAAATATCTGTTGGCATTCTACAGTCCAAACGGATTGACTGATTGGATGAAACTTTATAAATTGGGAAATCGTAGTGATTTTTGGTCAAAATCGGGTCACGGGAGTAGCTTCCATAGAAGTTTTGTCGTTAATTGTAAATCTTAAAGTAGAGCATTCACGAGAAAAACGACTATGTTGTAACGATCCTAAATTAAATTTGCAGCCCAGATGGACAGATTGATTGGAGTGGAACTTCACCCTAAAGTTTTTTCCACAAACTGGGAGATCCCCGTAAATTTTAGGCCGAAATCGGTCCACCGGAAGTGACAGCTTCCAAAGGACTTCTTTCGTTTTTCCACCGGAAGTTACAACTCCAATCGGAGATTTTCGTTTTTTGCATGTATTTGGAAAAGTTTAGAATTAACGAGCAAAACAATTAAATTAATTTTTGCAACAATACCGGTCCAGATCAGTTTTCCAAAATTTAGGCGGAAATGACGATTTTTGAGAAAAATCTTTTGTTCAGTAAAGATTTGGTCCCTGTACTACCCATAGGGATTGATTGATCGGAAATGCACTTCATACTTAAGCTTTCCATAAATTGGGAGATCCCAGTGATTTTTGGCCAGTAGTCACTCTTCTCGATCCTTAGCTTTCTCATTTCCGAATGTCGTACGCAACAATTAGACAGGCTATTTATGATAGAGAGGTTATAAGGAATAATTTATTTGAAATTTATCCTGACAAAGTTGATTTAATTATAAAGTGCGTTTTCTTATCGCATATTATAATTTATTAGTTTAGAGGGCGTTTTAGATTTGACTGAAACTACTCAAACTACACATGATTTTAAATACATACAAAAACAAAATACCAAAAATTTATATTGTTAAATTTAAAAAAATCTAATTGGATTTGTCGTGTAGTGAAATTGAAACATTTTTACCCAATTGAAGTTTATACTAAATTAATCCTAAACCAACAAAAACAAAAATTAATGAGAGTGTATTAGTTTAAAGCAGTCATTTAGACGAAAAAATATTTCTATTGAAATTTTTTAAATATTTATTTATTTAATTCACAGTTTTAAAAACAATAATGTTTACATATAATTATAAACGTTTATAAAAGTCTAAAAACAAATAAAAAATTAACAATATGTATAGCTCTAAATTAAATTATATTAATTTTATATGCTAAAATATATTTCGAACCATAAAAATATGAACGATCAAAAAACATGACAGTATATAAATTAAGTAGACCCAAATGTATAGTCGAAGAAAAAAAATCAGAAGAAAATTGTTCATTCTAATGGAGCTCACATATCTAAAACGATATTCAATTGAAGAGCGGAATTTCTTAGTAAATTTGATTCTAAGAAAATTATTCATATCTCAAGATTTTCACCAATCGGCAAACTTGCCACTATAATATTTTGGTAGACCTATATGTGCACTCTACTTGAGACAATCCGATTAAAATTCTAATGGGGCTCGCATATCTTAAACGTCATTCTTGTGAGGAGCAGTATTTCTTAGGATTTTAATATCTCAAAATTTTCACTGATCAGCGAACTTTTTGTTGTTCTGATATTTATTGTTCTCCTACTTATTGAATTATGGTTTGTTATTATTGATTACAATTAGTTACAAGGCTTCAAATTTGCTACACCAATTACACGCTATATCTGGGTGAGTTATCTGTTTAAATTAATATGCCATGTTTAAGCCATTCCGCCGCGTCAAGGCTGTAATCGTGGATGGTTTAGTTTTTTACTTCATTTAATTTTTTTGGGGTTTTTATATTTTATATTTTTTTTTGGTTTTTTGGTTTTTTGTTTTTTTTTTATTTTTTTTTTTGTTTAATTTTTATTCTAGTGTGGTGTCGGTTATACTATTCAAATTTAATTTTTAATTGAAAATGGGTGGACAAATAAATACCGGACTGATAGACGTATAAAAAACGGACGAAAGCAAAAACAGATGGTTAAATGACTTATGGGAGTAACGGACGTAAAGTAAGAAGCAAATAGAATTAAGTGTTTTATTTGTAAAATACACACAAATTCACACTTGACACAATTAGATGTACGTTGCATCGTTCGTGTATTTTTCGATTGCATTCTTTGCAATTTAAAAATATATCAGATTCAGCGATTATTTCGAACAAAACCAAACAATGATCGAGCACATCTAACGAATTGTTTACTATTAAGGTTTTTAACTTTATTCTATATTTTTTTAGTTCTTCCAGATATTCCGATTCTATCGGTGAATTTAATTTTGGTGAGTTTTTGTTATTGGCAATGCAGTCTATAGCATTTATTACTAGTGGGCCACAATTATAGCTATCCCGTTGGATGGGTAACAAGTATCCTGCTTCGGTTTTAAACGTTTCTGACTCGTCTCCCCACAAAATTTGTAATTCAGTTAGAAAGCTTTGAGCTTTTTTATTTAAACTATGGACATTCCTTTCGGGATTAATTGGATCATAAGAAATAATTTTTTTTTTCGATACATCAATAATAATCAATTTCCAATGATTATTTTGGCAAAGGGGCAGAAAGATTTTTGTTTTATTGCGACAAATCGTGGTCTCTATTCGGTTTGTTGACAATTTAAAATGGTCCTTCGAATCGAAAATTCGAGTGCATATTAGTGGGTTTTAGTAGGTTTTTTTAAGTAGAATTCCAGCACAAACATATAAAACGTCTGACGTAAGATAGTTAGATCCATCCAATGAGGCAAAACAAATATTATTTAGTGGCATATTTCGGCCAGTAAAATTAAATTTAAAAATATTTAAACAATATTCGTCATTTGAATATTTTTTTAGCATCTCATCATAATTAAGCTTTATAACTTTAGGTGTTATGTATTTGCGAAGAGCTGTTCGGCCTGCATATTTATTTATTCTCTTCGGCGTTTTACCCCATGTTTCTTTTAAATTGGGATTGTCTGGTTCAACTTCGTCCTGGGATTTGAAATTCGGACTCGATGAGAGGCGCTTAATCAACGGAATTATTTTAAAGGCCGGTTTTTCATTTAGAGCGTCTATAAACCTACCTAGCTTTTGGTTCGGGTCTTTAATTAAATAGTGCTTTATAATGTTAAACCAATTTTCACAATTTGCATTAGAAACTCGATTGACCTTTTTAAAAAATTGCAAGAAAATAGTGCTCCATAATGGTAAATAAGTAAAATATCTCTTGGTACAAAAAATGACGAAATCTTTACAAAAAAATTCGTTATACTCATACTCATCTTCATTTAATTGACTTGAAATTTCTGTTAGTGTTTCATTTAAAATATTATTGAACCTTTTAAAATATGGAGTATCCCCGATATAATTATTGTCATCTTCGATTTCATAATCATAAACAGAACTGTTACGTGGAACATCGTTATTATTTGGACTCGTCGAATTGTCTTTCAAAATTGCTTCGGAAATATTTAGAAACTCCTTGTAATCTTTAGAAAAAATTTCTGTTTTAAAATTGGAACAACAAATTGTACAGAAAATTTTAAATAATCGATCAATTTGCATTAGAGTTTTGGAATCGATAATAGCAAAAAATATAAACATTATAAATTTTCTTAATTCTGTTTTACATTGAACTACTTTGGATTTAATTTGTCGTATAATTATGGCGGCGAAATGTGAACAACATATAAAAATGCCTACTATATTTTGTAAAGTTGTACGACTATTTATAATTTCGTATGACAAAACTAAGTATTGTTTAATTCCAATTCCGTTATTCATATGCTTTAATACACTATTTACAAAAACCCAAGACCAATAACTTACAAACAATTTTGGAAGGTGAACTTTGGGTTTACAACGTGAGATTTCAAAATGGAAATAGTTTAAAAATGATCCGACAGCACTAGCATCATGTCTAGAAGAAATTAACTCCGCTAATGGCAATATAGTTCCTTCTATTTTGACTACGCACGCGTAATAAAATATTGTTGGGAAGACATGGTGTTCGGAACATTTTGGATTTCGTACTAATCCACCTGTTGCATCAATATATATTATCCCATCCGAAAGATTCAACATATTTAATGTTTGTGATCTCATTAAAAGAACATACAAAGGGTCAGCTGCAATGTAAACATAATCCCCAATTGATTTGCGTCTTTGAATTGCATCGTGAATCATCCTTGAACTAGATCATTAACGTGTAATCGTTCTGATCTTGCTTTCCTTAAAACGTCAGTTGTAATAATTTGTTGGGTGTTTCCTGCTTGCAGTAGATTTTTGTCAATATTTACTAATTGCTCCAAGCTGAACAAATTAGAGCTTTTATTCGCCAATTGGTCTTGAACATGACAACGTCGTTTCCCGCGTAGTTGGACAAACTGTTTAACAAGACCGTGATACTTTAGGTCATTTCCAATTGTGTACATATTTACATATTTTTTATCCATAATGATAAATTTGTATCTTTGTCCGTGGTGTTTGTATTTACAAACCGCGTACATAACCAACGTATTAACACTTGTATTCCTGTTAATAGTTTTAAATGATAGCACGGAAGTGTTTTTCGCATGAATGAGCGATCCTCGTATGCTTTCGCGAATGGAAGAAATCGAATTTTCATTTGATTGAATTTGTAATTCGAAAATGCCGCGTGATATCCATTCATTCGATTTATGTTTTTTGATTACGATAGGCATATCGTTTATGTTAATTTCAGGGTCATTTAAATAATCATTAGTACTGTTCTCGTTGATAATTTTAGACTTTTTGTTATTTTGATTATTAGAACTGTCCGAGTATAATTGATTTACAGTGCTATGTTCAGTATCAAATATTAAAATGCGTTGTTGTTCAGCGAGGGGTTTAAACGTTGTTTGATTTTCATTAGAAATGTTCATTATTAAACAAGATTTGTTTTCTTGTATAATTCCCGGAATATGTTTTGTGCCATTATTACATAACTGCTCGGGATTGAAGTTATTATGTAGAATATCAGAGCTAGCATTTTCACTTGATGGAGAGTTCAGAAATATGGTAGTTTTCAAATTATATTTCCAAATCCGTCTTCGATTTTCAACGGAATTTTTTATTTTTAAAATACTGCATAATTTCTTAAGCTCATCACTAATATGCCGTGGTATTTTAATTTGTTTTAATTTATTACCATACATAAAATTCAATGCATTCAACAAAGCGCCACTATTTAATTTATTTTCGCTTTGAACTGCCTTATACTGCTTACGCTTTTTAAGAATCAATTTCACATTTTCACTGCAGTTCTTCATTGTAATAATAATCTTTTATATTATTCCGAAAACTTATGAAAGAAATAAAATTGCCCGAACCCGAATAATTTTAAAATAGTTAAAGAAAGATACCTGTAATCGAATATTTTTTAAAATGTAAAATCACAAAGCAACGAAGAAACTGAGTTGAATATTAACGCAACGAATTACGTAAGTTCTACTATAGAACAATAAATTTTTTGTTACTATTCGTAAACTACTATAACATACAGTTATATTATAAAAAAACAACAATTAATATGCGACGATTATTAGAAAAAGGAAATAGCTACCAAATAATTTAAATTATTAATTATTTCAAATTTTTTTTTCTGGAATTGAAGCCTATACAATAAAACACTCTGTTACGGAGCCGACGTTTCAGTTGTTTATTTACAACTATCCTCAGGGCATAAAAAATAATTATAAACTCATAATATGTATAAAAAAGTTAAAAAAATATATATAAACTTCAAAATTAATGTAAATTAAAATATTTGGTATAATGTTATTGTAAACAGTGAAAAATTTAAAAAAAAAAAAAAAAAAAAAAAATGCTCCGTAACAGAGTGTTTTATTGTATAGGCTTCAATTCCAGAAAAAAAAATTGAAATATAAAATAAAAAAGCCTAATAATCATAATTATATTAAATTATTAAATTTTGTAAACGATTTAGATCAAAACACAAAGAACGTTTGTGATTTTTAAATTCCAATATACTATAAATGTTGGCATGTATCACTTTTCACAAGTAAACCATTAAAAAATTTGTCTAAAGGATTAGTAATTTAATGTAGCAGTATAGCAGTAATATATAAATAAATATCGTAATATTGTAAAATTTAGTACTTTAAATTATTTCGTATTTCCTTTTTCTAATAATCGTCGCATATTAATTTAATTAATCGTCGCATATTAATTTATTTTAATAAAATAATGGCCGCTCACTAATGGTGTGGGCAGGCATTTCTATAGACGCCCTTACGAACCTTGTATTTCTACGTGGCGGCACTATAACTGCCCAAAGGTATATCGTGGAATGTCTAGAAGAATTTGTGGTTCCATACGCCCCATTTATTGGACAGCAATTTAAACTAATGCATGATAACGCCAGGCCCCACGTTGCAAACGTGGTCAACAATTATTTGGATGAGGTGGGAATTGATCGAATTGTTTGGCCTGCTCGCAGCCCTGACCTTAATCCCATGGAGCACATGTGGGATATGCTAGGGCATCGTTTAAGGCAAAGGGAAGTCGTTCCAGAAACCTTGGATCATCTTCAATCAGCTCTGCAGAAAGAATGGGAAATGATACCTCAGGAGTACGTTGCAAACCTTGTGCACAGTATGCCAAAAAAATGCTAGATGTGATCAGAGCTCGTGGCGGAAATACTCGATACTAGAGTACCGACCACTTAGATTGATTGTTGGTTTTTATTTAAATAAAGATGAAGATATATCAATATCCGGTTTTCGGTAATTTTGTTATTTCAAATGTTTTGATCCTGTGGTTACTTTTATTAAACGAAAACTTGATCCGTTAGTGCTTTTTGGCGCATATTATACTATTTCGTACAACCATAACGCGAATAATGCGAATAGTTACCGTTAACACAAATATTTACTGAAAAAATGTAGTGTCCGGGTTTTTTTAAAGAGCAGTGTATATTGTATTATGTTGAACTGTACTGAAGTATACTGAAGAAAAAATAAAACAACTTTCCCTTTATATTAAGAAATTTTTGTTAAAATCGGCTTCTATTTCACCAAATAAAATATTAATTATTTTACAGTTGGTATTTCACAACCTTTCAATTTGCCAATTAAACGTACATATTTTGGTCAAAAATGTTGACAATTAAATTTGACAATTAACAAAAACACTGTCATCACAACACAGAAAAGGTAAATAATTGGAATATAAAATAAATTTGTAAATAAAATACCCAATTAAATTTAATTTTTAACTTTATTGCAGGCTCTCATTTGTCAGAGCTCATTAGTATGAAGATAAATAAAACGAAGTAGGTTTCAATTTATTTTTTGTTTTGCTCATTGTGACAGATACTCTTAAGGTAAAAGTTTAAGGCAAAAGGTAAAGGCATTTTTTTTTCTATTGTGAGAGCTCTGTAATCTGTTAAAAACTCTAGATTACCAGATAGTACCACCATACATGTATCGCTCTACAAATTATTCCGTTTTGCGTTTTTACGGAGGCCACTCGGATTAATCCGTCGTTGCGACTAATTTCTTCTATGATGCGACCAAGTAACCAATTTAAAGGCGGCAAAACTCTATCCATGACGAAACCGATATCATCCACTTTGAGATTTGGTTTAAGTGAAATCCAATTCCATCGTGATTGTAATGTGGTCAAATACTTAATGTGCCATCTCTGCCAGATGTGTTGTTTCATGTAATGGAGCATCTTTCCATCAATTTAATTTCGACAATTTGGTATTCGTCACATTCACTTCGGCAACCAGCACTAGTGAATGTCCTACGATAAAATTTCCTGGGCGCATATTCTTGAAATCGGTGGATATATTCGTCTACGTATTATAATTTACATTCGAATTTTCGCTGGCTACTTTAATGGTTTTTTCAAATTTTCTTGCAAGTTTTCAATTATTTATTCACTACTAAACAAAAATCGGTGGATAAATCCGCATTGATTTACCTAGGCGGACATTTCCACCGATTTTTGTTTAGTAGTGAAATAAATAATAGAAGACTTGCAATCAAAATTGAAAAAACGATTAAAGTAACCGGCGAAAAATTCAAATAATTTAAAGAATCTAATGATAATTATAATTCGTAGACGAAAATATCAACCAATTTCAAGAATATGCGCCCTGGGGCTCTATCATGATTTCCGCCGCGAAACAATTTTTACACGATATCAAATTTGGAATCACCAAACATCTATTCGATATCGAGAAAGGTAACGCTTTGCTTTTGTGTTGATCAACCGTCTGTCGCTTGTTACGTTTTGCGATTTAAAATAAAATTAATAATGTAAGTAAAAATAAAATAAAAAAATGTTTATGTTTTTTTGTAGTAAATATTTGTATTTATACCAATAAATTATTTTTCAAACTTTTTAGGACAGCAAAAGTTTCCAAATCTAACCCAAAAAAATTTGAGGTGATTGTTGATTTTATGGTGAATCATAGGGATTTGGCAACTAACAAGTTAGTAGGTACGCAATACAAAGAGAAGTCGAATTTTTATGGAATGAATTGACCACTCAAGTAAATGCTTAGGGCCCCCAGTGAGAAATTCAGATGGATGGAAAAAAGTTTGGAAAGACATCAAATACTATACAACCCGCAAATTAACATATAATATGAAAAGAAAAAACCAAACCGGTGGTGGAAAATTTAAAGAAAAAACTATTACGGCACTGAACGAATTATAGAAATTTGTAAACTTCGTACTAGAGCACAGGGTCTAAATTATTGCAATAGTTTTGGAGTTGAAAAAGATGTCCCAAAAATATCTCCTTCAGAAATTGAAAGTATTGGGTGTACAAATAAATTTCCGACCATTTTAGATAGGTGTCGTTAGTATCACTGCTTGCATATTATTAAATCGGGCAATACATGTTTTTTGGAGGTTAGATGTCAAGCTTGAATAATTACTAGTGACATTTGTTCAAAGCGTAAACAACAATTATTTTCATGTAATTGACGATGTCGAATTTTGTGCCAAAAAACAACATTTGCGGGAAGTTTTACTTCATTATTTTTTGTTGAAGGAAAGTGCAGCAGAAACAAATCGTTTGCTTGTGGAAGTTTACGGTGAAAATGCGCCATCAAAAACAACATGCAAATAGTGGTTTCAATGATTCAAAGTTGATGATTTTGACGCAACAGACAAAGAACGTGAAGGCAGACCAAAAAAATTTGAAGAATTGGACAGAATTGCTTGATGTGGAACCTTGTCAGAGTGAAAAACAATTGGCAGAAGAGTTGAATATTATCCAACAATGTGTTTCGCAACGTATACATGCAATGGGATTGGTTCAAAAGCTGGGAATTTGGGTGCCACACAAATTGAAAGAAAAGGACATGGAACGTCGGAAGACCATGTGCGAATTGTTGCTTCAACGACAACAAAGGAAGAGGTTTTTGCATCGGATCATCACCGGAGGATGAAAAATAGATCCATTATGACAATCCAAAGCGCAAATCAGTGTGAGTCAAGCCAGGTGAACGAGGCCCGTCGACGCCAAAAGCAAATATCTATGGTTCGAAGGCGATGCTTTGTATTTGGTGCGATATGAAGGGTGTTGTCTATTATGAGCTGCTGAAACCATTACGGGACAAGTTTATCGACGACAATTGATGGCTTTGAAGCAAGCTCTAGCTGAAAAACGACCGGATAGGGACAAAAGGCACAATAAGATTATTTTGCAACATGACAACGCTAGGCCACATGTTGCTATACCTGTCAAAAATTACTTGGGCTGGGAAATTCTACCCCACCCGCCGTATTCACCAGACATTGCTCCCTCTAATTACCACTTGTTCTAGTCGATGTAATCAGCCTTGGCACAGCAGCACTTCACTTCATATGAAAACGTCAAAAAATGGGTCGATGACTGGATCGCCTCGAAACCACCAGACTTCTTCTTTCGAGGAATCCGTTTATTGCCTGAACGATGGGCAAAGGTTATAGCTTCCGAAGGAGCATACTTTATGCTTTGTATGCTTAATGCTGATGGTTATTGCATTTATCAAGCACATACCGTTATATCTGCCAAACTCTGTGAACGGAGAAATTTTTGGCGACATATGAGGATAATTCCGATACCTCATCTAATTGAAGCGATTATTAAATCAGCTGGAGAGGCCCCTTATCCCCACTGTAACGTAATGACATTTTGTGTGCTTAATGCTGATAGTTATTGCATTAATTAGGCACATACCGTTATATCTGCCAAACTCTGTGGACGGAGAAATGCATGGTGATATATGAGGATAATTCCGATATATACAATAAGAGAAGTGAATATTAAATCAGCTGGGGAGGCCCCCTATCCCCACTGTATCGTAATGAGCATTTGTGTGCTGATGGTCAATTAGGTACATATATACCATTTTATCTGCCAACCTCTGTGAACCGAAATATTAAGGTTGTTGAAAAATTTTCAATCAATTTTATTAAATTGTTTTTTAAATTTCTTAAGTTAAAGTGAGAGATTTACAATCTCTTCTTGTAATAGATTTCAACTTAAAATTTGTTTTGTGTACGTCGGATTGTTTTTTTTTCTCGGGATGGAATTTGATTTTCTCCATATTTTTCTTAATTTTTCGGGCTGAATAGTCTTTTAATGAATTTAGCGAAGAAAGGCACCTAAATTGTAAAGGCGTTTGAAAAAATGCTCCTCATCACTCGCTGGGCTGATAATTGCAATATGTGTGCCGCCGATGTAGCCAATTGACGTTGGCCATTTTGATTTTTCGATTTTTATATTTCATCACATTGCGTAATGAAAGTAAGTATTGCGTCAGGTTACGTAATGTTTTGAGTTTTTTTTCTATGTGAAACTTTGTTTATGCAGTCCCTATTCACCCCATAAAAAAAATCTTTTTAAATATGTTGTGAAAACTATTTTTTGTACCTACTTGTGTAATTTTGGAAGATTTTTTGTATGCGTTTTTTCTTATGCGGTTTCTATTACCGCACAAAAACAGGTTTGACTGTATTCTTTTTTGCTACATACCAACTTGGCTAATTTTTCCTTTACTTAATCAATAATCACTTTCGATTCACGAACTCATTAATTTTATTTTGGTTTTTCGATTGTAATGGTGTTTGTGATTATTCCGTATATTGGTCTATTTTCAGCACTCTCGAATTATTATTATTACCACCAATCTACGGAACAATCACAATTATAATCGAAAAACCAAAGTAAAATCTAATAAATTCGTAAACACGAAAAGTTAGTTGTGTAAATCAGCCATGCTACACGAGATTTTAGTTTCTGACTTCAAACTAAGGCGTAATAGATTTTTATTGATAATTTAAACCCTTATTGTATATTAAAACACCGATTTTTTTTTTGTATTGTTTTATTCTGCTCTCTCGAAAATAAATTTTAAACAAATAATAACATCTAAAAAATGACCTTAAATTTTTTTATTTTTATTTCTATTTTTTCATTTCGGTTTCAAGAACAAAAATGTAATGTCGCAGCTGCGACAAATCTATTACGCCTTAGTTTGAAGCCAGAAACTAAAATCTCGTGTAGCATAGCTGAATAGAATATAGATGAGAAATGTGGAAGAATCGAATTTCGTACGCTATGTAGTAATTTGCTAGTAGTACAACTACATGGTATTGTTTCATAGACAATATTCCAAAGTAAAATAATACAACATCGGTCGTCGCGACCTGATGAGAAAGCTGATTTTTTCAAATCAGTTATCTCATCCGTTCGAAACTGATTGTTGTGATTCTTACACATTTTCCATCAATAAGTCAAAATATTTAATCTTTCTTTCAACACTTTTACAGTATATCTATGAGACGAGGAGTTTATTCTTTAAATATTTCGAGATGTACGTAGTTTAGCCATTGAGTGTTCCCATGCTTAATATTTGCATATATTACGTTTGTACCAACGAGGCACAGTTTAATCTGCATTTTAACTCAATGTAAACAAAGCAATGTACTAATTAAGAAAAAAATAATTAGGTTATATTCGCCAAATTGACCAACACCAACCATCTGGTCGCCTTTGTACTATCGAATTGTATTTAAATTTACTGTTTTATCTTTATTGTAATTTTATTCTTGAATAAATGAGGCAAAGGCTAAAGAAATATCGAACATTTTGAATTTAACATCTCACCACAGTTTTCTTTTCTACGTTATTGCATATTTACAATTTGTCAATCTGTTTCAGTGGAAAAATACAAAACTCGGGTTCATTGTTTTCCCAGGCCAAAATATTATTTCTATTTACGATTCAATAAAATAATGTTATTGTTTCGATATAAAAATGAACAATAAAGCATATTCCAAATAAAATTAATTTATATGACAATTGATTCTAATCAGATATAATAAAAAATGGTCATTTCAAATATTGAAACGAATGTGACATCTATCATATAATTTAAATACGTATAAAATAACAAAGCACGACAACACCACTTTGTATTTTAATACGCTTTCGTGTTTATATGTAGTTCAGCGTAAGTAGAACGATTGGAACTGATTTTTAAACATGAATTGGTTTTTCTTTTGTTATTGTTTAGTTATGGTAGGTGACAGCTAATTTAATTGTTGTTTCAACTCCTACATATTATAGTTTACAAATAATTGTATGAAACATAATTGATAATAGAATTGATTTTTGATATCCTCTGAGTTAGAGGGTGTTGAAAAAATTTGGTTCAGAATACAACTGCACATAAATATTAAACAATTACTACCAAATTATGAACTAGTAAAAGGCCTTATTTTAATTATTACAGATGGTTATCTCATATCGCCATTGATTTATCAGCCAATATTATTGGGTATATGAATATGATTTCGCCCTTCTTTATTAAAATAAAACGCATTTGACTGCTTAGAAAACGAATTTATTATTTATTGAAAGTTTGCGCCATCTGCAGCCACAACTTTCCCCCATCTTTCACGTATTTTGCGGAAGCTATTAAATCAATAAGTCAATTTTCAATCTCTGCACGAGAACTGAACCGCTATTCAGAAAGAGGCGACTGCATCGACCGGAATAAGTAGTAATCTCAGTTCATAATAAATCACACCTTGCGATAAACCAGCTTCACCAGGCTTCACTCAAGATTGTTTTGTTTGGGATTCTCATAATAAATCCATTTTACATCTCTAGGTCTTTTTCTTTTATTTCGTGTGGAACCAAGTTGCTAGCTTTTTGAACCATTTAACCTTACAGCCAATTCTGAAAAATCTTCAGCCAATAACGTTACCAATTCAGCATCTTCAAATTTTTGGTTGGTTGTCAAAATTATCATATTTAAATCGTCAAAACCATTATTTGCACATTGTATTCGGTGGAGCATAGTCACGGTAAATTTCCACCACAAGCAAACGATGAGTTTCCGCTGCTCTTTTCTTTGCAGTTCTTCGAATTAACCCTAAAGATAAAAGAAAAATTGAGATTATTTTTATACAATATATTTATATTATATAATTTACTTACGTCGAAAATCAGTAATTAACGCATCACCTGAAAAGTTCCCGGTCTAACAAAGAAAACACAATTTTTTAAATAATACATTTTATTCATCAACCTAATTTCCTTCTAGAGCGATACAATCAGTTCAACCCCTCTCTAACATTTCGATGCCTTTTTTGCTAGAACGATTTATTCTTTTTCTTCAAAATTAGCTTCAGTTTCGGCAATAATTTCTTCATTGAAGCCAAATCTCTTTCCCTGCAGCGTTTTTTGATGTTTGCAAACAAGTAATAATCGCTTGGGGCAAAATCTGGCGAATACGGTGGATGAAGAAGCTATTCAATGTGATATTCGTGCTTCGTTTTTTATCCATTGTGAGCAAACGCGGTACCCACTTCGAACACAGCCCTCTCATGGACAAATGTTTGTGCAAAATATGATCAACACGTTCCATTGATATCTTTACAATGTCAACTGCTATCTCACACAGCTTCACTTTACGGTCTTTCACAACAATTCGTGGATTTTTTTATATTTTCTGGAGTCACAGACGACCACGTTTAAATTCAGCATACCAGTCAGTGTTGGTTGATTTTCCTAGTACAGAGTTCGGATAACAGTTATCAAGCCACTGATTTGCTTGAACGGTATTTTCCTATAAAAACAGTGTTTAATCAACACACGAAATTTTTTTTCCGTTGTTTTGAAATTAACAAAAGTAGCGTCACTAAAACAACTGTAAATTGTAAACTTATTGATTGAAATGACATGAAATTTTAACAAGTATCATTTGATGGTTGAATTTAAAAATCATATGGGTTTTTAATTTGTGGCACAATCTAAGTGCTCTTAACCTGCACCGACCAAAGTAGCCCGCCTCAATGAAACCTGTACTATAATTTGTTACACATTTATTACAATTTATTACAACAACTCCCGATTTTATTACAGTTACCGTTTTCGAGGAACGAGTGGTCGGTTTAGCTTGTAATTAAACCTACACCGCCAAAATTGTAACTTTTGATGTAGCTGTGATATCGGGATGAATCTTGGACCAGAATTTATTACAAATTAATTACATTGGTTAAATAGTTCAAGATCAACCCTATATCTTGACTAAGGGTAAATTTCACCCCAAAAGGTTATTTATGACAAAAACATCGATTTTACCAATATTAATAAAGTATTACACCAGACCGCCACCAGATATTTACTACCAGATATAACTTTTCGACCTTGTGGAGGGCAAATCAACCTTATACAGGTGTGCAATACCTTATATATGTGTCAGGTTACGCGGAATTGGCTCCAAACGGTAAAGGGTTCAAACGTCTAATTTATAGTTCGATTTTATCATCTTCAACAATTTATTACACCAGACCGCCACCAGATATTGAGTCAAATGTTACCCCTGGAACCTTGTGGAGAGCAAATCAACCTTATACAGGTGTGTAATAAATTATCTTTGTATCAGGTTACACGGAATTGGCTCCAAACGGTAAAGGGTTCAAACGTCTAATTTATAGTTCGATTTTATCATCTTCAACAATTTATTACACCAGACCGCCACCAGATATTGAGTCAAATGTTACTCCTTTACCGTTTGGAGCCAATTCCGTGTAACCTGATACAAAAATAATAATAATAATAATAATTATCCCAACGACCTATTACCCCTCCCAACCGCGCGCGGGGAGTCTCCACCTGTATTATTATTATTTTTTTGAGTATAATTCAAGTGAATTATAAACAAGGATATCGAATTGCTTAACCAGTGAAATTGAAAAATTGAATGTTGAAACGGCTAAATATGTAAAGTATAAAAATCAAATATGATTATAAATGAATAGCTAAGTGAATAGTTAAGCAAAACGATACCCATCGCAGACGGAAAGAAAACGGAAGTCGAGTCTGCTTAGTACAAGCAGATTTAAAATAGATAAAACAAGATAAAGTAAAGCAGAATAAAATGAAACAAATAAAAACAAATAAGTTAAATAAAACATCAAACTATAATCAAGAAAAATAAAAAAGTTTTTTCAACATGCGTTTCGTCATATTAAAATCGATCAAATGGAAGTGCTGATTAGCTTCGAACAGCATTCTAGAGACTGGCTCATACTTTCCGTAATCAGTTCGATGAGGGTCGATTCTAAACATAGGTACCGTTCTTAAATCTCGCGAATTTATATTTAGATTAATTTTACCAAGCAGAACTGGAGAATCGATACCGCCGGTTAGTATTTGATGAATGAAAACCACGTCTGCAACAACTCGGCGCTTACTAAGTGGTTGTAATTTAATTAGCTTTAGACGATCCTGATATGGAGGCAGGTTGAACATGTCCACCCACGGTAGCCCCCGTAAAGCAAAGCTAAGAAATCTTCGCTGGACTGCTTCAATCCTCTTAATATGAACCTCATGATAAGGCAACCACACTTGGCTAGCATACTCGAGCAGGGGGCGAACGAATGTTGAATAGAGAGCCTTCGTAACATAAAGATCATCGAATTCTTTCGACCAACGCTTGATGAAACCGAGGGCAGAGTTGGCTTGATTGATAATACGATCGATGTGTTGTCTGAAATCAATTCACTGTCGCAAATGACTCCCAAATCACGAACAGAACTGGCTCTGGTAATGGCATCGCTGTTAATGTAATAGTCGCGAGAAATGGACTGTACACGTTTTCGAGAGTAGGTGATTGTTTGACATTTACCCACGTTCAAATCAAGGTTGTTCTTTGCACACCAAGTGGAGAAGTTATTGAGGTCGGATTGTAATAGGCTCTTGTCGGTAGTGTTTGAAATCCGTCTGTAAATCTTCATGTCATCGGCGTATATAGATATCGATGAATTTTTTATTAAACAATCAGCGTCGTTGATTGATAGAATGAAAAAAATTGGAACCAGATGGCTGCCCTGAGCACTCCAGATGTTGCTGATATATGAGTTGATACTGATGACCTGAATAGAACATGGTATAAATGGCCTTTGAGATAAGAGCCCACCCAACGGATAATTTGGGGAGGAACGCCAAGGGCCCTAAGCTTAAACAAAATAACTTGATGAGAAATCCTGTCAAACGCCTTGCTAAAATCGGTGAAGATAACGTCAACCTCTTTTCCTGCTTCCATCGTATTTAGTGTTTGTGAAGTGAATTTAATAAGGTTTGTGGTCGTGGACCGTGCTTTGAGAAAACCATGCTGATTGTCAGAAAACAACGGTTTACAATGAAAGTACAGTGAATCATACACAATCCTTTCAAACAGCTTAGGAATACTAGATAATTTTGCAATAGGTCGGTAATTACAGATGTCTGATTTGCAGCCGTTCTTATGAATCGGAACTATAAAAGAACTTTTCCAAATGGATGGAAAAATTCCAAGCGAAAGCGACTTTTGGAAAAATGTCGTCAGTGGATTTGCCCTCCACAAGGTTCCAGGAGTAACATTTGACTCAATATCTGGTGGCGGTCTGGTGTAATAAATTGTTGAAGATGATAAAATCGAACTATAAATTAGACGTTTGAACCCTTTACCTTTTGGAGCCAATTCCGTGTAACCTGATACAAAAATAATTTATTACACCCCTGTATAAGGTTGATGTGCCCTCCACAAGGTCCCATGAGTAACATTTGACTCAATATCTGGTGGCGGTCTGGTGTAATAAATTGTTGAAGGTGATAAAATCGAACTATAAATTAGACGTTTGAACCCTTTACCGTTTGAGGCCAATTCCGTGTAACCTGATACAAAGATAATTTATTACACCCCTGAATAAGGTTGATGTGCCCTCCACAAGGTCCCATGAGTAACATTTGACTCAATATCTGGTGGCGGTCAGGTGTAATAAATTGTTGAAGGTGATAAAATCGAACTATAAATTAGACGTTCGAACCCTTTACCTTTTGGAGCCAATTCCGTGTAACCTGATACAAAGATAATTTATTACACCCCTGTGTAAGGTTGATGTGCCCTCCACAAGGTTCCAGGAGTAACATTTGACTCAATATCTGGTGGCGGTCTGGTGTAATAAATTGTTGAAGATGATAAAATCGAACAATAAATTAGACGTTTGAACCCTTTACGGTTTGGAGCCAATTTCGCTTAACCTGATAAAAAGATAATTTATTACATACCTGTGTAAGGTTGATGTGCCCTCCACAAGGTTCCAGGAGTAACATTTGACTCAATATCTGGTGGCGGTCTGGTGTAATAAATTGTTGAAGGTGATAAAATCGAACTATAAATTAGACGTTTGAACCCTTTACCGTTTGAGGCCAATTCCGTGTAACCTGATACAAAGATAATTTATTACACCCCTGAATAAGGTTGATGTGCCCTCCACAAGGTCCCATGAGTAACATTTGACTCAATATCTGGTGGCGGTCAGGTGTAATAAATTGTTGAAGGTGATAAAATCGAACTATAAATTAGACGTTCGAACCCTTTACTTTTTGGAGCCAATTCCGTGTAACCTGATACAAAAATAATTTATTACACCCCTGTGTAAGGTTGATGTGCCCTCCACAAGGTTCCAGGAGTAACATTTGACTCAATATCCGGTGGCGGTCTGGTGTAATAAATTGTTGAAGATGATAAAATCGAACAATAAATTAGACGTTTGAACCCTTTACGGTTTGGAGCCAATTTCGCTTAACCTGATAAAAAGATAATTTATTACATACCTGTGTAAGGTTGATGTGCCCTCCACAAGGTTCCAGGAGTAACATTTGACTCAATATCTGGTGGCGGTCTGGTGTAATAAATTGTTGAAGGTGATAAAATCGAACTATAAATTAGACGTTTGAACCCTTTACCGTTTGAGGCCAATTCCGTGTAACCTGATACAAAGATAATTTATTACACTCCTGAATAAGGTTGATGTGCCCTCCACAAGGTCCCATGAGTAACATTTGACTCAATATCTGGTGGCGGTCTGGTGTAATAAATTGTTGAAGATGATAAAATCGAACTATAAATTAGACGTTTGAACCCTTTACCGTTTGAGGCCAATTCCGTGTAACCTGATACAAAAATAATTAATTACACACCTGTATAAGGTTGATGTGCCCTCCACAAGGTCCCATGAGTAACATTTGACTCAATATCTGGTGGCGGTCAGGTGTAATAAATTGTTGAAGATGATAAAATCGAACTATAAATTAGACGTTTGAACCCTTTACCGTTTGGAGCCAATTCCGCGTAACCTGACACATATATAAGGTATTGCACACCTGTATAAGGTTGATTTGCCCTCCACAAGTTCGAAAAGTTATATCTGGTAGTAAATATCTGGTGGCGGTCTGGTGTAATACTTTATTAATATTGGTAAAATCGATGTTTTTTTCATAAATAACCTTTTGGGGTGAAATTTACCCTTAGTCAAGATATAGGGTTGATCTTGAACTATTTAACCAATGTAATTAATTTGTAATAAATTCTGGTCCAAGATTCATCCCGATATCACAGCTACATCAAAAGTTACAATTTTGGCGGTGTAGGTTTAATTACAAGCTAAACCGACCACTCGTTCCTCGAAAACGGTAACTGTAATAAAATCGGGAGTTGTTGTAATAAATTGTAATAAATGTGTAACAAATTATAGTACAGGTTTCATTGAGGCGGGCTACTTTGGTCGGTGCAGGTTAAGAGCACTCACAATCTATGTGTCAGACCGGGAAATTTCAGGCGATGTAATTTACAAATTTTATGGTATTCTGTTTATCAATTTGACAAGTATTTTCCATACAATACAGTGAGAAGAACAGTAATTAGAACAATGCCATAAACAAAGTATTACAAATGGTAGACAATATAGGAGTTGCCTTTGACTTTCGTGTCAATAAGATGTTTTTTTTTGTATTTTAAATAAAAAAAAATATTTTTTGAAATTCCATATAATTTTTAATTGTAATTCCACAAAGTCTGTAGAAATAGTGGTTCAGGATTTTTGCTAAACAAAACTAAAAAGCTTGTCGAAAATAATCCATGCAGTAATGTAAAATAGTTAAATGAATGCATTGGAGCTCACATTTTTGAGGAAACCCTTTGCGAACAATTCCGTGGCATTTAACAGTTAAGCATATACATCTAAAATACACCAAGCAAAGGACTAGAACTTTGGATATCATTTGAACCACACATCCCATTATAAATGAGCTTAGACGCTCAAGATGTAGTGTGTAGTTCTTAAAATGTTTGTATACATATTGTGGTAAATTCATTTAGAATATTCATTGGGAGATGGCGCTTTCTCATAATTTGTCGAAATTTGTATGTAAGAAATATTTTTTGTTGTGGAAAAGGAAAAATGTATTCATGCTAGTGGAATCGTTAATTGTGAATTATATTTTCATGTTTAATTGTTCGAGTCTTGTTTACACGGGCGAAAAATACAATATTACAACTTTTAAAATATACGGTGATAAAATTCGAAGCAAGCTTCTTTTATTTTGAAACTCTGAATTATCTCAGCGAATTGGCGAGAGAAACCTACTGTGGTTTCTCATTTCGAATACCTACCTAAACATAAGAGATACCGTTTTTTATAACCTCTACCACATTCCTCAATCGGACACAATTCTTACTACCCGATTTATTTACAAACGACATTTAACCAACAAGACAATCGAGAAATGCGATAGAGAACTAGCAATATTTTTACACGGTAATAATGGACCTGGTTGGTAATTACTAGGGTGCAATAATACCAACTGCAATTGTCGTCATAAAAGAACAATTCTGAAGACCACACAAAGGTCGAGTGTTAGTGAATTGTGAGTCACAAATTTCATTTAAATCAGAAGATTGTGTTCGGAGTCTACGCCAAAAAATAAACAAAGCCAACGTGAACATAAAAGGCATAACATCAAGTTCAATAAAATCTAGAGGAAGAAATACAATAATGATGTAATGCACAGAGATGTTAATGTTTTAATTTTAAAGAAACTTTCACTGAGAAAGTCATATTGATCGATGCAAATAATTTTTTTGTATTCCGTCGAAAAGGAGTCAAGCAAAGAAATAATGATTCGAGTCGACAAAGGGAGTCTCATTAAACGATATTTTGATGGTTGGACCAACTATTCAACCCCTTTTTGGGTTATTTTAATGCTGTTTAGAAGCAACCGGATAGCGCTCCCTGACAACATCAAGAAGATGTATAAACGGGTGTATGTTTCTTCTAAAAACTCATATCAGAGATTATTATGGCGAGAGAATCGAAACCAGCAAATACAGTACTTTAAATTGACACAGTAACATTTCGATTAGCCTGTTCTGCATATCTAGCAATTAATACTCTACAAAAATTAGTCTATGCCTTTGGGGAGAAATAATAACACAACACATTTAACACGATTTTTATGTGAAGTTTCTTATTTAGAAAATGGTAATCGAATTATTCAAAATTGTGTAACGAAATAAATTCTACGGTCAGCGTTCTTGAGTTACATTGGCGTCTCGTTTAAAATCAATTCTAGCGACAAAGGTCGAATAATAAAATTGATTCCACAAGATTTGGCTTTTGAAAATTGATTGGGATGGCACCCTTTTTAATAACCATATAATTGAATAAAAGCGAATGAGAGAAGAATTTAAATGTTTTCAAGAGGTTTTAATAACCATCTATCTATCTATCTATTATATTAATACGCTTAATTTTTTCAAACTCAACTCTAAACTGACCCTAAAAATGATCCGATCCGTTTAAATTATTCAGGGTAAGTCGACATAAATATAGCGGTGTGCCTTTGCTAGAAAAATCGGAAAAATTCCACCGGGAAGTACTTGAAATGGGTACTTCAGGTGTTTTCAGCAAAATTTTGTCACGACGCCAGAATGCCATGACAAAATATGTTTATATAGAATCTATGATCATGCGCATTACACCGTGACAATGACAAAATTTATTAAAAATGCCGATGTTTTTGTGATGACACACTGTGATGACAAAATGAGTAGACAATTTGTAATTGAATCTCAATTAAACAAAACAGAGAACATAAAATGATTTCACATACATTTTGGTGTTAATAGTTGTGACTGTAAAAATACAATTTTGTCATGACACTCTATCTATTTAAAATTTAAAAATTAACCGCGTATATGAATTTACTTTATTTTTGATAAAAGTGCATCAAATTTACATCTTAAAAAATCTTCTTAATTATTTCTTAACCAAAAATTCAATAAAATGTACATATTAACGTGACTGATTATTTAGTCGAAGGTCAGCTTCTATCTATCTATCTTTTATTATATTAATACTAATAATTTTTTCATACTCAACCCTAAAATGACCCCTAAACATGATCCGATCCGTTAGATTTTTTGAGGGTTGGTCGACATACATATTGCGCTGGGCTAGAAAAATCGGAAAAATTCCACCGGAAAGTACCCGAAATGGGTATCTCAGGTGGTTTCAGAAAATTTACAAGTTTTTGTGCGCGTGAAATCTTGCAACATTTGAGAATTTTATGGGACGACCAAAAAGCAAATATTTTTGTTCAAATTAGTGGCGCGCGATTCAAATTCAAAGTTGAAGAAAGTCGAAGAAACATTTCAACCTCTAGGTCAACAGACCAATGACGAAAACACTGCTGATACGCCCAGAATAACTGATTTTGAAGAGATCAGGCCTGTAACATTAAGAACTAAAAGCTGAAATTAAGAACATAAAAGTAAAGAAAGCTCCTGGTTATGATCCTTTACTAGATGTGGATGGCATCGTGGACAGGAAACGAATCCTGTGGGCGCTGAACGGTTTTAAACCTTATAAATCGGCGGGCCCGGATCGGATTATACCAGCAGAGATCCAAAGGAACTCTGCAGTCATCCTCCCCTGGCTGGAGGTTATCTTCAGGGGATGTCTGCAATTGGTCTATATTCCCAGGAAATGGACGGAGGTCAGAGTGGTTTTTATCCCGAAATCGGGAAAAACCTCACAGGCTTATCCAAAGGACCTGAGGCCTATAACTCTATCATCTTTTCTGTTGAAAACCTTGGAAAGATTGATAGACGTACTTGTTCGAACAAAAGTTGAGCCAAGGAATTGGGCAATCTCGCAGCATGCGTACTGTAAGGGAAAGTCGGTGGACACAGCTCTGCACGATCTAGTACGCATGATTGAGAAGTCAATTTACTCGCAAGAGTATTGTATGGTAGCATTTCTCGACATTGAGGGTGCCTTTAATAATGTAAAAACGGAGGCGATCATGGAAGGATTGTCATTTTTGAAGGTGGATAATCCTGTAAGTAGGTTGATAAATCAGATGCTGGTAAGCAGGATTATTATCTCGGAACTGGGGGAGTCCACCATTAGAAGGCGGGTGGTTAGAGGAACTCCGCAGGGAGGAGTAATGTCCCCCTTTCTTTGGAGTGCAGTGGTGAATGGATTGCTGTTGGAACTGGAGAAAGAGGGGATGGGGGTTGTAGCGTATGCAGATGATGTAGCGATAGCTGTCTCAGGCAAATATCTGAATACGATTAGGGATGTTATGCAGAATGCACTCCTGATCGTTACGAAATGGGCCGGCAAATGCGGATTAGGGATCAACCCGTCCAAGACAGAGCTGGTACTATTTACTAAGAAATATAAAATTCCGGTAGTTAGCCCACCTACTGTGAACGGCATTAGACTGGCTTTTGCTGACAGATCGAGATTTTTGGGCATAATCTTGGACAGTAAGCTCAGCTGGGCGCCTAACATTGTAGAAAGGGTGAATAAGGCTAATGTAGCCATTTACTCGTGTAGGCCATAGGGAAGAAATGGGGTTTGAAACCAGAGCTGGTACACTGGCTCTATACCGCAGTGGTAAGGCCTGTGCTGATGTACGGGTTGGGCGTGTGGTGGCCAGCTCTGGAGAATGTAACATATAGGAAGATGATGGAGAAGGTGCAAAGAACGGCCTGCATGATTATAAGCGGGGCACTTAGGTCAACACCTACACGCGCTTTAGAGGTTATGTTCCACTTTATTTCAATCGAATTTTTTGGTAAGCAGATGGCAGCCAATGTGGCTACAAGGCTCTCGGCTGTCTCTCAGAGGAAGTGTCTTCAGGCGGGACACTCGACGATAGTTAGATCACTAAGGGAAGAACTGGTGAATCTAGATTATATTAAACCAACGTTGTGCTTCGATATAGGTTTCCGGATCATCTGTCCTTCTAGGGAATCCTGGAGGAACGGATCAATACGGGAAAACAAGGCACTGAAATTTTTCACGGACGGCTCTAAGTTAGACGGCAAAGTAGGAGCCGGAGTCTTCTGTGAGAAGCTCATTGTTAATATTTCTCTTCGTCTCCCTGACTACTACAGCGTGTACCAGGCTGAAGTGGTAGCGATAGGGGAAGTCGTGACATGGTTGAAGCATAACGTGGTATCTGTTAGGGATATCGCGATTTATGTGGACAGTCAAGCGGCACTCAGGTCACTAGAGGCGGTTTCTCTGAAATCACGGGTGGCGAGATGAGCGAGTTTTTCAGTATCCAGATGATCTGGGTCCCTGGTCACTCGGACGTCACGGGAAACTGCAGGGCAGATGAACTGGCTAGGTACGGTACGACTCTCCAGATGCAACCGGAAAGGGCAGGTCTGAGGAGGCCTATAGCAGCGCTCAAATCAGAGCTCAGTAAAATGGCAATCGCCTAGACAGATGAGAAGTGAACCAACACTCTCACGTGCAGGGTAGCAAAACAGGTTTGGCCAAAACTGGACCTGCGGCGCTCCAAAGCACTTGTATCCCTGGGAAAACGAGATTTAGGATTGGTCGTAGGGATACTAACAGGACACTGCCTTTTTGGGGAACATGCGAGAAGGCTGGGTCTAGAGACGAATGACTTTTGTAGAAGTTGTATGGACGTAGAGAAGGAAGAGACGTTAGTTCACGTCTTATGCTCGTGTCCGGCACTATCATACAAAAGACGTAAGTACTTGGGTGTGTACAACATGTGTACAAGTAGCTCTGGTTGGTTTCAGCGGGAGTAAGGGGAGATTGGATCCTGTGGTATCACAATGGGCCATTATTGGCCTAAGTGTGCGATAGCAGCCACTCTAACCTAACCTAACCTAACCCTTTAATCCGAAACCTTGATTTCTTTCTGTAATATGTAAATCAAATTTACCTAACCAAGAATTTTAGCTATTATTAACTATATAGAACATAAAATTGACAAGTAGAAATAGAATCAATGATAAAAGCTCTTTCAAGTATTTAAAGATATTTTTAATCAACTCCATCACATCAATCAAATTCTAATATAAATGTCGTCAACGAAATTCAAATATTTTTTTAATTATAAAAATGAAAAATACAAAACAAAAGTTTATTACAAATTTTTTTATTTAATAACTATAAAGTGTTATAAATCACTCAGTGAAACTGCCATGAACAGTAAAATCTGCAGTAGACAATTTCTTATTTCAAAATATCTACCTAAGTAATTTATGGTGATTAATATTGCTATTAATCATAAAGATTTACGAAAACCACAATGATAATCCATTTAAGCCTGGGAGAAAACCGTTATGGTACAAAATAGTGAAATCGAGCGATACTAAAAACCATACAATTTATTTTCAACTAGGATTTAATATTTTGTGGTATGATTTTAATTTTATTATTAATGGTAAATTTTATATACCAATTTATTTGAGCTCCAACATCCTCGAATACTGTAAAAAATATGTTAGTTACAGATATATATATCAAATAAAAAACTTCTTAACGAGGTAAATATTCGAGTGACGAAAGTTGAATTCAAGCCACAAAATTTCTGATATCAAATTTGTGCCGAAAAAAACAACTGCATTCGATTTGTCAACGATTTTTCGGAATGTTAGTGCATTCAGTGCGTTATTGAACATTCCGAAAAATCGTTGACAAGTTGCTGTTTTAACAGCTAGAAAGAAAAATGTAAACAAACGCGCTGAATGCACTAACATTCCGAAAAATCGTTTTCAAATCGAATGCAATTGTTTTTGTTCGGCATAAATTTAATATAAGAAATTTTGTGAATTTAATTCGGCTTTCATCACTCGAACATTTATCTCGTTAAGAGGTTTTTTATTTGATATCGATGATTTTGGCACGGCAAATTGAAAATAAATTGAATTGCGATTCGTTTTATTGTTGTCAGTCAAAACAGTTCACACACACTCGATAGCAATTCATTTTTGATTCCTTAAACAATACAATAAAATATACATATTTTAATGTGTTAGTTGGAAACAAAAATTAAGGGTAGCTACTCTCTCGCTGATATTCCATCTTCATGCGATGGGAGGAGAGATAAGATTTATTTTTTAAAGAAATCATCGTAAAGATTAAAAAATTTCGATTTTATGCAAGGAGACTGTCAAATATTCAATGTTTTTTTGTGATTTTTTCGATCACACCAATTTGTCAGTTTTTTCATTTTTTTTGTTATGAGAAAAGGGTCATTGGTGAAAATTCTCTTACTAATGATAATAATATTTTTCTCGCTCTCTCTCTCTCTCGCACTATATCCCATCAAGAGATTTGGCCGCCTCAAATGAGGTTTCATAATCATATTTTCATTTCGGATAATGAGTGATTAATCCATTGAACCTAAACCAGCCGTGAAATTTTTTCCTTGTCATCACCGGGAATCGAACCCGAGATCTCCGGTCGCCGGAGCAAGCATGCTGATCACTTTGCTACCAGGGCGGCAAAGATGATAATGATATGATATATTTATATTTGTTTCATTATAATACGTTGATTTACTATCATTATGAACCGCAACGGACCGATATTAGGGTGCATTTGAGGCAAAAAATGAAATTTTGCAATAAATTAGGGTGGCTTTTAAGTTATGGAGGTCGCAATATCTAAAATATACGAGTTTTCTGGGAAAAACGGTTGATGTCATATTGTAGGTGAGGTTTGTGGCTAATAATCCTGAAAATATGAACCAAAAATCTTGGGCTAATTTTTTAGCAATTTGGCCGAATGTGACCAGCCAATTTGGCATTTTGCAGTTTTTTGGCCTAAATGACCCTCAAACTTAATTTTTTGAAATTATTCTATATGCTATTTGATAGCTGGCGTCAATACCTTCCGAACGATATGCATATCTCCGGGTTATGTCGAATAGGTTCAGTGCTGTGGGCGTGGCCAAAAATGACCGCTCAGAGGCAGGCCGCGGCCAAATCAAAATGTTGTAGAACAAAAGTTGCTTAGTTCTTCAAGTGCTACAAACCCTGAAAATATGAGATCAAATGAAAGAAGTACGGACAAACATATATACCCAAATTCTCGACGAATACCATAATTTACCTCTAGGCGGTCATGCAGGCACATGGCGAACATACAAACGTATTAAAATGTTATATTACTGGAAAAAAATGCTTATAGACATTACCCGATTTATCAGAAAATGTCACCTATGTCAAAAAAATAAGGCACACCGAAAAACGAAAATGCCATTACAAATCACAGATACATCTACTCACCCATTCCAAAGAGTAGCTCTTAACACAGTAGGTCCATTACCTACAACAGAAAACTTCAACAATTATTTATTAACTTTCCAAGACGACTTATCCAAATTTTCAGGTACAATACCAATTCCAAATCAAAACGCAAACACCGTTGCAAAAGCCCTCTGTGAATGTTACATCACCAAATATGGCATACCAGAAAAAATTCTCACAGACCAAGGCAGTAACTTCATGAGCAACACTTTTAAAGAAATATGTAAATTGCTAAAATTAAAACACATAACTACAACCTCATACCACCCTGAAACCAATGGCGCCCTTCAAAGATCCCATAATCCCTTGAAAAAATATCTTAGATCCTTCACGGACATAGACCGAAATAACTGGGACGAAATGTGCCATTACGCCATATTTGTTTACAATACAACACCCCAATGTGTCACAAATTTCACCCCACATGAACTAGTCTCCGGACAGCCTGCTCTTATACCTAGTGCCATCCAAAAAGAATCCGAACCAGTATATTCATATAATGATTACGCCCAAGAACTAAAAGCAAGACTAAGATTAGCCCATGCCATAGCCCGTGAACATATTATGAAACAAAAACACCAAACCAAAAGACGATATGACAAATCAATAAATGCCGGGTATTTTTACCTTTTTGAATGCACTTACTTTAAAAGCGGGGTAATGAATTTTTACTCATCGGTTTACATACTGAACTGAAAGAGTTAGCTTCTACTTTTTGTTTAGATTCAACAACTTTACTTTTTCACGTAATAAAATATAAGGAGCCATAAATGTGTTTCGCCTTTAAGTTGTTTTTATGCAGACCACTCATCATTTAAATGTATATCAGTCATGCCACACGAGCATTTTTTGTATTTTGGCATTTTTTTTCTACCAATGTTTTGTTCTGCTCTCTCTTAAATAAAATTTTAACTAAAATGAGTAAAAAATGTCCTTGAAATATTTTTTATTTCATTTATGTTTGAGTTGTGTGGTAGAACAGAAAATTTGTTTAAGTCGCAATTAAAACTTGTATCATAGGGGAAAGAAACGAAGAAAATTGCGGCATTCTTTTTTACGTGTGGCATGAGCCTATAAATACAAAGCAAACTCGAATCTTTCAAGGATTTTTTTTAGATAAATATTCAGAGTTTAGTAGAAAAGGTGTTAAACATATGTTTTTAAAAATAATTCAGTATTTAGTTGGCTTTAGACGGTTGAATATTTCTTTTTTTGGTGTTTTTTTTATTATAATAATAATGGCTTCTGATAATGATAGTGAAGTTTACGTAGATAATTTATCGCAAATTTCAAGTGATGCCGATATTGCTGAATTTGATAGCGAGTGTGAAAGTGATGAAGACTTCTTTCCACGTTCGGATGATATCAACAATTCACTCAGCCATAGTATCATAGAAAGTTCGCCCGCTACGCATATCAGTTTGGTCTATTTGGCTATCCGCTATAAAAAAAAAAAAAAAAATGTATTAAAGTATTTAATTTAATTACACATATTACATTTAATAATTATTTAATTCTATTAATAATTTTTAATTAATCCTAACCCTTAATCTCTATTCATGAATAAATCCAAAAAAAAAAAATTTTATTAACATATTTAATTTAATTACATCCTATCTTACATCTAATAATTATTTAATCCTAACCCTTAACCCCTATTTATGAATACTCTTAAATTTCTAAAACGCCCTCCTCGGCTACATCCTCCTGCGATCCATATCCCGGATCTTCGTCATCGGAATACTCCCAAGGCGAATCGACCCGAAGCGCCCAATGATAATCATCCTCATCACTATGAGATTAATCACTCCCATCTTGATCAAATACAAGCTCCTCCATTCTCATATCGACCTCGACTGAGTCCCCTTCCACTTCAATGTCCTCATCGAGAACACCTTCTGCTTCCAGCTCATCCAAAGCCATGAAAACATTGGCCCAAAACAAATCATTGAAGTTTGCGACGTTACACATTGAACCATTATCACACATTTTTTTTTCTAATTTAATTTTAATTTCTAATTTAAGAAAGACCTTAATAAAGACTAATTACAACTGAATATCAATTAACCAAAATTGTCACTTATATATACTAACCCTAGAACTTTGGTTTATATCAATTGTAATGGTGTATTGTGATTGTTCCGTATATTGGTCTATTTCAGCATTCTCGAATTAATTACACAACCGTAGGAAATTCTTCCATTTGCGTCAAAAACTGTATGACAACGACTATGATAATCGACACCTACTTACACACGATCAACTTCCCAACCACCCCATGCACTTTTCTTTCCTTTAACGCTGGATCGCGGATAAATTTGAATTTTTTGACTTATAGATGACTAATGTGTAAGAATCACAACAATCAGTTTCGAACAGATGAGACTAATGATTTGAAAAAATCAGTCTTCTCATCAGGTCGCGGCGACTGATGTTGTTTATTACATTGAAATATTGTCTATATATATAGAGCAATACCATGTAGTAGTGATGGTTTTACTAGATACTTTTCAGTATCAATATCAATTGATTCATTCGAACGAACTACCTGATACTTTTAACCAATTGATTCTTTTTGTGACATATATGAATTTAATACCCAAAAGAGGCTACTAATCAAAAACAATAAGATTTGATAATGTTAAAAATTTAATTAATCATTTATTAATTTGATTTAAATCTATTCGAAATAAAAATATCATTTATTAATTTTATATAAATCCATTCGAAATAAAAATCAGCCTTAAAGAAAAATATTTCAATATTAAATCCGAACAATCAACAATAGTTACAGATATCCGATATAAATATCAATATACCGAAACCGAAAGTATCAGGTTTAATATCAATATCAACTCGAATATCAATATCGGTTCGTCAAGTAGAGATTTACGAATCTCACATACAAGTATTTATTCGGTACTCAATCAAAAATATCAATTCGGTATATCAGCTCAATGTGAAAGAAAAATAACTCATATACATATGCGTGATCTCTTTTGATTCTCTTTGGTATATTAAAATTGAGAGATGAATACTTTTATATGTATACATATTGCGTTGTTATATGTTTGAATAGCTATTTATCTCTATTTATCAGAAGGAAACATCCAAAAATATTAATTTATTAGTTGGTACGAGCTACGATATACACAATTCGCTCTTTCTCGCAAAACAAATTATATGTATAAAGAAATACACCATACGAATACCAAACCAACTATTTGGTTATTCCATTTGAGTTGAGCATCGAATGTATTAGTTGATACTTTTAACCAGATACTTTTAAAAGTACTCAATTGATAGTTCGAACTTTTTGAGTATCAGGTTAAAAGTATTCGGTTCGACTCAGTTCGAACATCACTACCATGTAGTTGTACTACTAGCGAATTACTGCATAGCGTACGAAATTTTTGATTCTTTCACATTTCCATCTATATTCTATTTAAACAATTAACTTTTCGAATTCACGAATTTTTATATTTTAATATTTTTATTTTTGTTTTATTTTTATATTTTTTTTTTATTTTTTTTATTTTTTTATTTTTTATATTTTTTTTTTTATATTTTTCATATTTTTACTTTGGTTTATATCAATTGTAATGGTGTATATTGATTGTTCCGTATATTGGTCTATTTCAGCATTCTCGAATTATAAGGTATTTATTATTGAATATTTACAACATAAAAGTGCAGACTAAATTTTTTTTATTTACTTGTAGAACAATGAACCTAATAACGACTATTATAACACTAACTACTATAACAATAGCAGCACCAATAAAGACAAACGAAGATTTCAAAATCCAGTGCTTGAGCAACACCAGCATCTATTTCGAAACAATCAGTACAGCTATATTCTTTTCTAAACGCATAAAACTAATTACCGAGATAAACATTCCCGAGACGAACCAGATAATCGAAACACTCTACAATTGTAATCAACATTTCAAAACTTTATGTGATGAGCTCCTAGACAAAAATTCCGCAGATCTATGCAAACCTTTCCGTAGAGAGTTAAAATGGCACATAACACAGATCCAAAGACAAGATGACAAATTATCACAAATGTACGGAAACAGACAAAAACGTGGATTAATAGATATAGGAGGCAGAATATCCAAATTCATTTTCGGTACTATGGATTCAGATGACTCACACAACATATACGATAACTTACAGAACCTAAATTATGATCAAGAAAAATTATTTGAGTTAGAAAACCAGCATATCGCAATTTTAAAATCAAACTTTGACAGCCTCTCCAAACCCATTATACAACTTCAAAATGAAACATAAGAAATCGAAGAGGAACTGAACCAACCCATCATCCGGTCTAATAATCATCATGAAATATTCGATAGAGTACAGAAACTCAACCAACAGACGATGGAACTATCTTCACTTCTCCTCGTGCAATGCCTTCACATAAGCAGATTACAAGAAGAAGCTACTGAGATAATAACATCACTCGAAAAAGGAAAACTTCATCCATTGATCATATCCTACACTAAGATTACTGACATATTAGGAAGACAAGGAACAGAAATTAACATCAAAATGCTAAACCATGAATTACTACGACAAATCACAGAAGTAGATTATACAGAAGCACAAGGAAAAATCATTGTCAAAGTAACCATCCCTATCCTATATAAAGAAGAATACACGTTATACAAGCCATATCTCATTCCATTCAAGACACAAGGAGAATACAAAACATTCGTAACAGAAGCAGACTTCCTAGCAATTGACAAATCAACGAGAAAATCAGTAGAACTCCATACTGAAGACATCCGAAACTGTAAAGCTTTAATAGATCACCTAGAAGCCAAACTAAGAATATGCGAACACACTCAACCAACATTTCCAGAGCAAACCACACACTGCCTGCCAAACCTATTCTTTAAACCTATTTTGAATTACTTTTTTAATTTTATTTATTACACTTATAATATTACACTTATGATTTTATTTCTAATTTTATATCTTGTACTTCTGATCTTACTAAACAACTATCGATATTTTACAACTGCTTAAATTAACTCTAACTTACTTTTTACAACTGATTTTAAGTACAACTGTGTGATTTTACAACTAGAATTTAATATTAAGGTACAACTGATTTTACAATTCAAGATGTTTACTATATATACTACTGATACCAGAAGTAAATTGCTTCCGTATTTACAATCAAAATATGTACATATATGAAAACATATAATCAGGTCGATTCAATATAGATCTTCTATTTTCAATATCTTCTATTCTTCTATATTTGTATATGAAAATTATTAAATGTCGAAATAGAAGGAAAAAATAGAAGAATTGCTATGCATATTAAAAATAAACAAATTTTTTGATTTTTTCGCTTAGAAGGTTTTTACTAAAAATAATACGAAAAAAAGAAATTTTTGACTGTTGTAATGTTCTTTTCAAACATTTAGTTTGTTTTATAAGTTATCTAACCGTATCTTGATTTGAATTTCAAATAACTACCGACTCCGAATAATTTTCAATATGGTTTTGTGGGCTATGTGTGATTCTAGATGGCTTTGATGTATATGCAACAATTTACGTTTCTAGCAATTATATTTTTTGAGTTGTTAAGGATAAAAAATAATTAAAATTTCGTTTTGACGTTTAATGTTCACGTCGAAACAATGAATTCTTCTATTCTTCTTGAAAAATCTTCTTCACAAAAACAGAAGAAATCAAAAATAGAAGTATCTTCTATTTTGCTATTCAGTGTAGCAGTGGGATTGTAATCTTCTATTTTTATTATTGAAAGTTCCAAATCGAATTGTTTTCTTCTATTTTTATTTTCATAAAGTATGCCGTGCTAAAATTTCATGGAAAAAAACTCAATGTGCATATCCATACTACGGTAACTTGAATCCGGTAACTACTTCGTTTCTTTCCCCTTTATCTATAAATGTTTTTTATTTTATAGGTAAAGGGGAAAGAAACGAAGTAGTTACCGGATTCAAGTTACCGTAGTATGGATATGCACAATGAGCTTATTTTAAATGCGCTAGTAGATGTCACATCCCCAACTTTACCAGCGCATTTATGCTGTGATATCCTTTTCTGCAAAAGTATAAATTGCCAGGTGTCTCAACAAAATTTTTTGGTGGGGCGATGATTATTTGGACACCGTCAATAGCACTGATTATATTCCTTTTTCCATATTTATCCTGAAACCTGTTAATGGAACATTACGAAATTTTATAAATTAATAAATATGATACATTTTTTTCATACCTTGATTTGTTTCTAGTTTTTTCTAAAATAGTTGTAGGCAATGTTCTGTGCTTTGGCACCAAATATTTGTTTATAAGGCAAGTTACATTGTGAATACAACTTGACACACTAGGTTGTTACAGGCCCAACACATTGATGCTACCAACGGAAGCTTGATAGCTCCCTTGCCTACAAAAAATGCAAAGTAGCAAGCACATAAGTAATAAGACTCATTTATGTACCCTAATTGCATTTCCAAATAATTAATACATACTTGTAATTTAAATGGTATTGAGTTGAAGCTGAATTTTGCTACTAAATCGGTTACAAATATCACAACAATTCCCTTTTGCAATCAAAAGTACTTGTGGAATACACTATCAATAAGCTGAAACGGATCCTTGTTTATTCTTATATCCTTCAGTCTCATTTTTGGTTTTTGCCTACAAAAATTTATTTAATTAATTTTTATTAAATAATTAATAAATTTACTTACGAACCAATACGCTTTTGGCGGATTCTTTCACTTCGCATTAAACAAAAATTCATTTTTAAATTGTAAAGATTTAATCAGAACACAACCCGCTTTTGATAACAATCGATAAAAGTCTATTTCTTCTTGTCATAAAAGTCTCATTTTTATATCTTCTATTTTTAGTCAAAACCTTCAAACGAAAAAATCAAAATAATTGTTTATTTTTAATATGGAATAGCAATTCTTCTATTTTTTCCTTCTATTTCGACATTTAATAATTTTCATACACAAGTATAGAAGAATAGAAGATCTATATTGAATCAAGTTAAATATTTTGTATAAAATTTGTACCTTTAAAATTACCCTTACCACAACCCATAACAAGTTGAACTATAGTTTGGGAACAGATGCTATTTGGAATAACTTATATTCATAAGATTAATGTTGAAATTTAAATGGGAACACAAGATATGGGCCATCAAAGTCTAAATATGAACCCACGAAGAGTGTGAAGTTTTGACATTTATTTATCGTAACCGTTTTAAATTTTATCTTGGAGTGCAATTAGAGAATGCGAATATTGCAAAAAAAAGGCAAGATAAATTATCGTTTACACGTTTACAAATTATCTTACTGCTTAGAGAATTAGGGCACAGTTTTGGTTTTGTGTAATAATACATTTTTGACATTATAGCAAGAGCAAATAGAAGAAAAAAAAATCGATTTGGAACTTTCAATAATAAAAATAGAAGATTAGGATCCCACTGCTACACTGAATAGCAAAATAGAAGATTCTTCTATTATTGATTTCTTCAGTTTGAGTGAAGAAGATTTTTCAAGAAGAATAGAAGAATTCATTGAATCGGCATGAATATAAAATCAAATAAAATATTTTTAATAAATAGTCAATAATTAATTTGCGAAATAATACTTAAGTTTTTTGTAAATACATTTGAAATAGTTAGTATATTATCTCTAAGATAATATATGTAAATATCAAAAATGCCTTGAATAAGTTTAATAGATAGTGTTCACATTGAATAATACTCCTAAGCTGTTGTTAAGTGTACAGTAAAACAATAAACCGTAAACAAGCAAAACAATCTTTATGAAAGTGTTTTCGGAATAATTTGTATTATTGACAGTGAATCAGCTAATTACATTATATATACAAGTCTAACAACAATTTCAGTGCCACGCAAAAAATTCTTTAAAAATAATTTTATAATTATATGTGAATTTGTGAAAAGCGATACATCCATTCAATTGTTGTATTTTATATAACCCAAATAACGTGGAATAGTGCGCAATAATTAAAAACCAGTCTACTTTGATAGTTCAATTTGCTAAGTAAATCTGTGGTCAAATTCATTGATACTATGCCACAAAAAAAAATTCCATCTATGGATTTATCTGATCTAACAAAAAAGGATCTACTTTCAGCCAAACAATAAAGGATCTACTTTCAGCCATCATAGTGTTGAATGAAAATATTAGCAGCCGCATCGACAAATTAAGTGAAGCTGTTAATAATCTGCAACAGGATAACAACGAACACAAATCTAATATAAATAAGATCTTTAAAGTGACTGATGCACATGATGATGATAGTAATTCTCTTAAAGGTCAAGTAAATGTGCTTCACCAAAAAGAATACACAAATGATGTCATTATTACTCATTTACCTTCCGAAGTCTCATCGACAAATGTAATTCTTAGCAAGCTATCGGAAGTGTTACCTTTCAAATTAGATGACGTCAAGTTCTCCTTTCTAAAAATCAATAAAATTATATCGGACTCTTCAGCAATACCTTCAACATCATCTACTCATCAACTTCATACAGCGCCATCTCAATCTCTCATTATCAGATTTAAGGAACTACATGCTAAAGTTGAGGTAATGAGATTCATGAGAGCGAACGGGCCGCTTTTTACACGTCAAATTGTCCCCACTGTAACGAACAAATCAAAACTACATGTTAATAATCGAATTACTCCACATAATCTACAATTAATGAAAACGTTACACATCTTGAAGCAAAATGGGGAAATTGCCCAAGTGTGGATGCAAAATCATCATATTTTTATCATGTATCCCAAAAATGATCAGCCGGTCATAATAACATCATCAATGGATATCAACAACTTACGCAGTTAATTTTTTGTTTGCATGCAATTTATTTATTGTTTCATTTTTCTTTTTGTTATCACATCATGATTTTGCTGTTATTTTTGTTTTGCAATTGCAGGTATAAGGTTTATTTTTGATTTAGTGATTCTATTACTGTAATTAAAATTCATTATTTCTATCCCACTTCCAATTACACAAGTACATATTTATTATTTATAAATTGTAAATGGACGATATTCAAATTTATTATAACATTGATATTGAATATTCTATTGCTGTTGATAACAATCATAAATTTAATTTCCGGCTAGTGTCAATAAATGCAAGAAGCTTACGTAGTAAAATGGATCATATTGAATTATCCATTTCGGCCATCGGTTATTTACCTCAGGTTTTAGTTGTATCCGAGACCTTTATTTATCAAGAGAAAGAACTATTTTATAACATCCCGAGTTATCAATCATACCATTGTACAAGGAATAATAAAGGTGGTGGTGGTATTAGTATTCACTCATAACTCAGTTACAGCAAATGAAGTTCAAAAAGATACAGTGGATGGAATTAGTTATGTGGTAATCAGCTTAATTAATCTTAATACTAATATTATCGGAATGTATAGGCCTCCAAATAGCAATTTAGATGTTTTCTTTCCCGTTCTTGATTCACTGCTTGAACAGTTTCCAAATTCGATACTCATGGGTGACCTTAATATTAATTATCGGGCATCTAATGATATAGCAAACTTGAGATTGCAATCAACTGTATTATCCAATGTATATTTAATTTTGAATTCACCACTAGAAATTTACGCAACTAGATTTTGAAACACAATCGCTACTGTAATTGACTATGCTATAACGGACTTAGTCTCTTTTAAATATAAACTTACAATTTTAGATTTTTCTTATTCTGATCATCAAATGCTCGTATTGGAGTTGTATAATGAATTTTTTACTAATTCTAGCATATCACGGAATAAAATTATATTCAATGTTATAAACTATGATCATCCTGATTTCTTACATGTTCTAAATGGAAATATAGATAGCTTTGACAGTTTAATTGAGAAAGTTCGAAAAGTAAGCTCAAATAACACTGCTACTATCCAAAAACCTTATTACAAGCCATGGGTTAGTGTTACCCTTTTCAATTTAATGAGAAACCGTGGTAGATTTAGCAAGTTACGTCGCAAATATCCCGACAATAATTTTTTCAACGGAGAGTTTAACAGGCTACGTAACCAAACTGCGAACCTAAACAAAAAATTGAAATTTAATTATATTTCCGGAGAATTACGCAAACATGAAAAAAACCCAAAACATATTTGGAAAATCATCAACAAGCTTGTTTTTAATAAAGATGGTCCAACGACTCAAGACTTTTCCGCCATTGAGGTAGACAATGTTATTCTCAAGGATCCTACAATAATAGCCAACTCGTTCAACAACTATTTTACGAATGTGTCACTCAATATTGACCCCTCAAATTCAATTACTAATTACGATCTAGTGCCTCATTTTAAAAGTTATTCTAAATATGCCTTTAATATTCAAGAGTTATCGTTTCATGAAACCAATAATGAGAAGTTATCTTTAATTATTGATAGTCTTAAAAAAACTGCTTCAGCCGGCTATGATAGTATTTCTACTAGGTTTATCAAAAGGTTTAAAGGTGAATTAACTCCAATTTTGCTAAAACTTATTAATGAACATCTCACTGCAGGAAATTTTCCTAATTGCCTAAAAACTGCTAGAATAATACCTATACATAAGCAAGGTGATAAATTAAAAATGGATAACTATCGACCTATCTCGATCTTAAATGGTTTCTCTAAGATATTCGAGTCAGTCCTTCTGAAAAGGCTATTGAAATATTTTAAAGAACATTCGATTATTAACATTAATCAGTTTGGATTTATTGAGTACTCAAGCACACAAGCTGCTGTAACTAATGTGTTTAATAGTATATACGGTGCAAAAGATGAGAAAATGTTTGTGTATTACTTTTCATTGACGTTAGTAAGGCTTTCATTTGTGTCAATCACACAATCCTCTTAGAAAAATTCAAGCTATAATTGAAAGTTATCTTGCAAACAGGAACACATTCACTTCGCTAAGAGGTGTTCATAGTCATAATAACATTTCGATTGCGGGGGTACCGCAAGGCTCCATACTTGGCCCGTTGCTTTTTATTTTTTACATCAATGATATATATAATATACCATTGCATGGAGCCCTTCAAATGTACGCTGATGACGCTATAATTGTTTATAAATCATTATCTCGGTCAAAGCTACTACAGCATATGTCATCAGATTTGACAATGATTAATAAGTCGAAAACTAATTATATTATTTTTCATTCTAAACTGAAATCAGATGATGATGTCTTCCCTTTTCCTGGGTATTTCTGGTTTAATGATACTAAAATTAAAGAAGTAACTGAAGCAAAATATCTTGGGGTTAGAATCGATTCTGATCTATCATGGCGAAATCATATTACATATATTAAAAAGAAAATCTCACCTATGGTCTTTGCAATTAAACGAATCCGACCACTCATTGATTTAAAATGTGCGTTCATGCTGTATTTTACTCATATCCATTCACACTTATATTATATGAATATTATTTGGTCAACTGCGGCAAAATATGTAATAGAACCTTTAAGGATTCTACAAAATAAATCATTAAAAATCATTCTGCAGCTACCTTGGCTTACTCCTTCGAAAAGTCTCTATTCACCCAAAATTATTCCTCTCCCACTTATATGTACTTATGAAAGTATACTTTTTATCAAAAAAGTTAAGTCGAACCTACTTAAATGTAATTTAGATCTAGTGCAAGTCGGCCAAATCCATACTCATTATACCCGAAGACAGTCACATTTCTTCATTCAAACCCATAAAACCAACAGGTCGTTTAAAAATATTTTTATTAATGTACTTCATCAATTTAACAGCTTACTCACTGATATTAAACACACCAATGAGATAGAATTATTCAAATTTAAATTAAAATCCTTCTTGTTTTCAAAGTGGATAGAAAATGATTTTTAAAATAATAATTTATTTATTTCAAACATTAATAACTATGAATAAGATTAATTGATTAAAAAAAACATCAACATATTTGTATTTTTTATATATTATATTATATTTGTAAATCCTACATATTTTTATACTCACCTACTACAGTCATTCATTTGACTATCAGGTGTGCTTTGTTGAATAAAAAAAAAAAAAAAAAAAAAATGTTTTGGTTTCAATTTTCAAATTTGTTTGTTATTTAGCGTATGTTAGGTATTTAGCGTAATTTTTTGTATATACGGAAACATTTTATTTCCGTGTATACACAATTTTCTTCACCTAGAGAAACATAAAATTATATAATATAAATTGCATAATGACGAAACAGCAAAAATGTTTCCTAGTAGGTACATGCTTTTTTAATGGTTTTGGATTTTGTTAATTAGGTGTTTTCATTTTTAGATATTGTCAATTTAGTTATATGATTTTGGGTCGTGTTTCAATAGTTTTTTGTACGTGACTTTTTATTCATTTTGCTAAATATTTCATCATTTTGACAAAATTATATTTTGATAATTTTGCTGTTCTAAATTTTGGATGTTGTTAATTTAGCTATTTGATTTTAGGTCGCGCTTTTTATAAATTATTTTGTTCTTATTTATATTTTGTGGAATTTGTCAATTATGTATTTTGATTAAATTCTATGTTCCACATTTGGGTTATAATACTATCTAATGTAAATGGCCGAATTTTGATAATGATTAAATTCGGACTTTTACATGAGATCTTATTTAGACTTACATGACGTTGATTTTTATGACGATGATGATTGTTATGATTTGTATGATTTATTTCAGAACAAGCTCGATACCGCTTGAGCTAAATGCCACTGAATCGAGAATTGTTGACATTTGCAGAATGCATCTTTTGGACGGGGACGCTGATCTGAAGCAATTCGGATTAATAAACTGGATGGTTTTTCCGTTACATTTTTTGTTTAGATTGAACCCATACAAGAGGTAGTGACAGGATAATGTTACACTAGCTTTAACATCCTCTGAAATCGCATCTTCGTCGTTATTTCAACTGGAAGAAATATCACCACAACCTAGGGCCTTCCCCCTCCAACCGTCGCCGCAAACACCGTCACAGCCTAACACAATTAGATTATCCATCACCAGAGCCTGGAATATCTCGGCTTCTATGCGTCAGAGACAAAGCATCTCTGAGATTTTACTACCAAGGTCGCAGCAGTATAGAGAATATGACCACAGAAGTATAATTAATTATAAAGAGCGCTGTTTGAGTGTGACAATAAAACTACACAATACAGATCCTCAGTCTCGGCCAAACAAGTCATTCAACGATAATTAAACAAAAAAAAAACTTTAATCTGTTGTAGGGTTGCGATAGGAAACCATCATGTAGGGCTTTATCTTTATAATATAAGCAAAATATTTTAATTATCAATTTGTTTAAATAATTAGATAGTTAATTATATTACCAAGTAGCCATGTATGGATATCTTCTAAATTTAAACTTTTTATGGTTGGTAATATTTAGCTGTCATCCCAAATTTGACAGTCGTGAGCCGATCCCGGATACCGCGCTTTTCTCGCTAAAATTTTTAATCTTGAATCGCATGTCTGCCAATTAAAATTAGTTACTACTACGACATGTCTATGTACTTAACATACCACATGGGTGTTCACAAATTGAAAGTTTCCCTGTTGACGTATGCGTACTCACTCCTCTTGGGTAAATTAGCGATTGCGATGTGCGTGCAGTCAATCAATCCTACAATGCCAGGTTCTCAATATTTTGCATAAAAACTAATTTTGGTCAGATGGCTGCCGATAATGTAGGTAGAAAAATAATTTTTTATGAGCTTCATGCCTAAGGCTTCGGAAATGTGAGATATTGATTTGCTAATTCTAGACTGGCTAATGTTTAATTGAACATTAAAAAATTCTGTCATCGGTTGTAAGACAAATCAGAAGTATTCATGTAAATATTTGTTTTAAAACCTGTTTTATATCAACATAAGAAGAAACTGAGAAACTTTTACGTACAATTACGAAGCAAAAAATTTAACATCAGAAAACGTGTGTTAAGATCACCGTGGGAAATCACTACTCCAATTATTAAACTTCTACCAGAAAGTGTCACTACTGGGCGACCACACTAATTCGTTTCCCATTTATGAGTCACACCACACGAGATGCGACACAAATAAAAAGTATCTCCATGCACATTTAAATTTACAACTAATGTAAAATTTATATGCAGAGGACAATGATCGCCCTGCTTCGATTTGGAAATATACCGAGGTTTTTAAAAAAATTAATAAGTAACCGAAAGTGCTAAACTTAAAGATGAAGAAAGAGCTAAACTTACAAGAAAACGAAATGATAAGATGTTGACAGCTAAAAACAGTACTACGAAAGTGTAATACATTCGACATGCCTAAACGTTTACCTACACCGCATTTAAACACAAATATATCGTTTTATCAACGATGTTTATGGACCTATAACCTGATGATTGCATTACCAACCTGCCGTATAATTATATGTGGCACGAATCTATTGCTAATCGAGGGAAAACGAAATAGCCACGTGTGTATTTGAACACAAAATCTTTACCGCATTCAATCAATCGGATCGTCTTTTATAGGGACTCATGCGCCGGTGAAAATAAAAACAGCTTTGTTGCTACAATGTTTTTGATGTTTATTCAAAATAATGACCATACATTTTTGGAAGTTGGCCATACTCATATGGAGTGTGATACCGATCACGCCACCATCGAGAAACAGAGAGCAAAAAATTCAATTTCTATATTCATCACTCCAGAAACTGGATTCAGTTTATTAGATCAATAAGATCAAAAAAAGCCTTTTTGGTATTTGATATGGGGCAAAATAAATTTTTATGTTTGGTAAAACATTTATGGGACTAGTTTTGGGTTCATGTTACACGAGTCTTTCTTGAAGCAAGCGGCTCATGATGTTAACATGTTTCTGATAAGGCTGGATGCCTTAACATGTATCACCAGTATGTGACCCACTCATGTAATTAGTGGGTTGAGCGGCAGGCCAACTACCTATTCTAGCACAAAATCATGTTATGAACCCTACACCAAGGGCTCGGATAAATTTATAGTATTCTTATCAACAACGACCTCGAAAACTGTTCACGGGAAGATGGAATATGATGTGTCCTAAGACCTTGAGGTTTCCAGATCCTTTCGAACCAAGCAAAAATAGATACTTTTGAGGTACTTGCAATATAATAGCATAAATATTCTGGCGGTTAATTCCATAAAACAACCAATAAGTACACTCCCTACTACAGCAATAATCAGAAACGAGGAAAATTATGATTCGGTTTTACATCCTCTGACGAGTACAGCAGTTTATCATTTTATAATCCCATATTTATCAAACGTGTCGAATTCCATAATTATCGGTTAAATAATAGGCGTGTCCCGTTCCAGGTGGCCATATTAAGAAACCTTTTTCAGTAGCACTATTCTGGTAATTCCCCGGGAATAGAGAACTGATGATAGATTTTACATAGCATTAAATCAGTTTTTTCTTGCCTACTGCGAAAAAAAGTTTGATGTAAATATTTGTAAATTATTGAGAATAATTTTTCCATAGCGAAATTATCACGGAAAGTTATTCGCAATTTTATTTTGTTTTCAAAAAAATTGCCACTAACTTTTTACCTTAGTATGCCAGAAAAAAAATATTTAAATAGAATTTATATGTACTAAATTCTTTCCCCAGTTCCCTATTCCCGGGGAACTACCAGAATAGTGTCACTGAAAATTATTAATTAAACTCATTTCCATTAAACAAACTTAATCCCATCGTAATCGGTTAAAAACTGCCTGAATTCCGTCCAAGGTGGCCATATTCCAAAACTTCTTCCAAAAATCATTTAGGAATCCCCGAATCCATCCATTATAATCGGTAACCGAAAAATAGAAAATAAAAAATTGTCCGTTATATCATGAGTCCATTAAATCGAGAGTCCCTTAAATCGAGCGTCCGTTAAATCGGGGTCCGTTAAATCGAAGGTTTACTGTATATCGCTAAAAACAATTTCAAATTTTTCCACCGCCTCCAAAATCACACTCCCAAAATGCACAAACTCCGCAACGAACTGCAGTGTTTGGATAATCATTGACTTCTTATAATTACCGATGTAATTTTTCAAATCACGTATGAAATTTTTAATTTTTGACCTTATGTTTTACCAAACATTTGCGGTTCAGGTGGAGCTTGAACCCCATTCGTTTTTTACTTTGCGGCAACAGCTAAAACTAAACGGATGTGGCGGAATGTTGATGATGATGGTGATAGATTTAACTGACACAACGTGGATGGATCAGATTTGAAAAATATGAAATGAAATTCAATTAAACACGACGATTTTCATTTCTCTGCATCTTTCTGTGCGTCTCCAATGCAGAGTATAGGCTTTTGACAACAATTTCTTTGGCAATAGCTTTATTTTAGCGCTTGCCTTCAATTCCATTAAATATGAAAACACACAAATTTTTGATATTTGGTAATATTTTTACCCTAATACATAATACAATAAAATTTCATTCAAACATATTCTATACATAATTATTGCCCATTATTTATTCTGTATATCGTTTACTTAATCCGATCGTAGCCATGATTCAAAACTTTTTGAAAATTAAAAAAAATATTTCTTATTAAATTTAAATGTGTACGCGCACAGTATTCATTCTAGTATCGCTAACAAAATATTAGAGGGAAAAATAAACGATGAAACTTCAATAAAATGTACATAGTTGTTTTCCCCTGTATTGAAAATTTCTTAATCGCCAGAATAAACTTTAAGTCCCGAATGCTAGGAAAAGGCAAACAATTCACAGGGAAAACCAGAATACGGCCACTAGTTTTAATCGTACTTGAACAACCGCTCCCAATATATGGAAAGAGGAAGCAAAAGGTACTCTAATTCAGTAATTTCAGACACCTCCGTTGTACCTAAAAACTTCCATATTAACCCATTGATCTCCACCATTTTCATTAATTGGGTCACTGGATAATTCATAATTCTAAAATCTTAACGCTTGCAAGTGAACTTTAAATTAAAATAATTAAAAAAACAAAAATATGCACAGAATAAAAACAAAATTAATAAGAAAAAGCAAGTTTTGCAATATTGCGAATTTTTTCAATACACATTTTTTTTATCACATGCAAAAAAACAACCAACCAGATGCATAACAGGAATTGCGCGAATACAAAATGTTAATAAGGCCCATGTAACATTTTTGTTATTATAAAGCAGCAAAAAATTATTTTTAAAATTATATTCAAAATTTCGTGAGATTTTTTTACCCCTATTTACAGTCAATCTCTCACTATTTTTATTAAAATCGGTCAATTAAGAAAAATAATAGTCGGCAACACTAAATTCAAACTCATATGACGGACATGTTCATCACAATATGTAGTGACGTTAAGTGTGTTCTTTGTATTTTACCGATAGGAACAAAGGACACAAACATTTGTGTCCTATGTTTCGGTAGAAGTTATTGGAATTTATCAAATGCTAACCAGAAACGTTTTTAAAGAAACTGAAGGAGAATTTCCATTAAGAATTGGAAAAGATTATATTAGATGCAAAAACTTTAAATTTATAAGACATGTATATTCAATCTATATAGAACTAATTTAAATATTTTTCTTTAATGAATTGAATCTATTCCATTTATCTTTTTTATAAATTTAAATACAATAATAAAATTTGTTGCCATTCATATCAATATTTTATTACTTTTATTACTAAATTTTTTAGCTGCCTGAAATTCCACTTACGTCGTTGCATACCTTACGGAAATTAATTCTACCCAAACATCCTTTATATTCACCAACGACATGCTTTGATTTCAAATCATGATTTTGCACTAAAACTGCTTATTATAATTCTGTACATATAAAAAGTTGCCCCTTCAGAAAAAATTCACTTTACTAATTTAATACGCATGAGTTATAAATGAACAAAATTCATTTCATATTGACGAAAGTGTACGAAATTGGTGGGGATATACAATTTTGGATTTGAGGAGGCCAAAATTCATTTATTTTACCGATACCAACCGGTACAAATAAATTTCGTTTTATGCAAATTTTTTTACAACTAAAAGGAAATTAAAGGTGGATTTTGTGATAACTGACAGCTTAAATATTTTGGAATCCTTACAAATTTATGTTACTTCCAATTTTAAAACTATTTCAATCAACAGTCTTAACGTTACGATAAAATACATTTTAGTATGCATTTTGATTTGGGATTTAAAAGTCTTGCAACAATGTTGTTGTGATTGAAATACACTGATAAAAATTTGATCAAAAACCTAGTAATACCCACCTCAAAACTAAAAATTTTTTTTTATATAAAATTAGCATCAATTAATTAATTACAAGCGGATTGAACAAACGAACATTTCACTTGCACTTCTTTCACTATAAATTTCGGAGACGGTTATACCAAATATTAAATAGTATCAATATAGGACACCACTGCCTTGTAAAATCGTGTTCCAAATTTTTTTTTCTATAAGACAAGAATAAAGTTAGCTGTCTTAGTACAAGTTCGAAAAAAAAAATCGAAAATCAACACAGCTAGTGAAAAAAAAAACTGTGTGTCAAAATAAAAAAGTGTAGTTTTAGTGTAGTTTGTTAAAATTAAAAATGCAGAAACGATGAATAGTTCATCTTTCTGAATATTGGAAGTTAATAATTTAAATTCTAAAGTCATCATGGTTTCTTCAGCCATCCACAATGCAAATATTTACATGTTACTGTTGTCGTATTTTTTGGTTACCGGTGGTAAGCACATGCCGCCCCGGTTAAATGTATAGACCATTGAGTGATGAATCAACTACGGACGAGGAAAACGAGCAATACAATATGGAAGGTTTGGCAAGTAGTTTTCAGTTTACGGTCGACTGACAGGACAATTTTTGAAGGAATTTTCTCATCTTGCGATTGGATAAACTCAAATTTGTTAAAGATACCGATTTCACTCTCAACTCTTTGCAATGTACACTATGTATATAAACTAACATCAAAGATGATACAGCACGATGCCAAGAAATCTAGCGTTGAATTTATGAAGCAAATCGAGTTTCACTTCTCTCGAGTTTCTATCTGCCTTCAGTCTTTGGATGAAGAATATCAAAGAACACAATTTAGTGGTGTTAATCAATGTACAATACTTAAGTCCCCTGCCAATGTTGTAGGAAATGATTTATTTCATGATACCGGGCAGTTCATGGTACCCGGTTTAACGGGAATGTGAAGAAACAATTGAAACACGCTTTCTGTGAATCTGCAATATCACTGCTTTCTGTTTTTTTTATTATTATTTATTTAAATAGTACAACCTTATCACTTGATAATTTATTACTAATGATAATAACGCACTTATTTGAAACTAATAAGTGGAGCGAGTGTGAGTTTACAAGAAATCAATATTCTGCTCCCAATAATGAATCTTTATTTATTAGGTGACTAGCTCATGAGGCTTAATTCTTTTAAGTAGTCTCAGTTCTTGTGTTATGTTAAGAAGTTGTATTGCTTCACTGTTGGTATGTTCCAGTAACCTTCTTTCATGTTTGATGGTAAATTCCTGGATCACTTCATCAATCCATTTAACATTTAGGTCTTTGTGTAATTCCTGGTTGGAACAGTTCTGCTGTTTCTTCGTTACGTCTCATCTATTTTCCATTTATGTTCCTTACAGGTGGCACTTGAATTATTGGCCTCTTGAATCTTTTAGTAGCTTTCCAAAGAGAATAATTTTGTGTCACGCAATATCACTGCTAATGGAATACTCTCTTTTACAAAACCCGTATTATTTCCAGTACTGAAATAAAGGGATGAGGGATTCGAGGTGACAAGTAAGGACAAGTTCTGTTACAATCTTAGTGATCTTAATAATGAAGATTAACAAACAACTTTAGCCAAAGATGAACTACACTAAGAAAGAATACAAATACAATGTTCCAAATAATTTAAAGCAAATCTTTTATTTAATTTCTTATTCTCTTTATCCTCCAAAAATGCTATTTGGTAGTTTAAATCATGCTTACCAAGCGATTTTAATTCTCAAACACCTTTCATAGCCGCTGGATCACCGTGGTTATGTCCCGTACCTAGTTCTGCTGTGGCCCGTGGTAAATGAATCACGCAACTTCGAGCGGGCTTCTAAAATTAAGCTTACCAGATTGAACTGAAGCTGAACTATTGTTGTACTTTTCTACTTTCTGTTTGACAATCAAGAAACACAAATGTACCGTAAACAAGTTCTGGATGTTCCGGATGAGTGCGAACCACCTTACTCGAAATACAAACATGATTAGTTAGTTTCGAGGTTTTCAATTCACGTACTCGATGCCTTTGTCTCGAGATTCGGCAGTTCAGAATTAATTAAATTGTAAAATATTTGAAATATTTTGTTTCGCCGAATTCTTTAAATCTGAAATCGAATACATGTTATTTCTAATGGACAAAACGTGACATGCTTTGCTGTTTCCGCTATCGATTTGGTTTTTTGCCAATTTTACGGTTTTTTAAACAACAGAGGATTTGAAGATCAGAAATTCTTTATTAAAAACCATAATCTAAAATCCACATACGTATGCATCTTTATTTTTTTTTTAAATATTTACAAAACATCACCATGGTTTTGTATACTCCGCCTGATAAGAGAAATGTCGGTATAAGGGTGTAATGTGGTAGTTTAGGATACGACGTTTTCATTTGAAGAAGATTCCAATATCGATTTCGTCAACAGCCTAGCCACTGCTAGTGACACAACGCCCAGCTTTACAAATCAGGCATGGGAACCTCATCGATTTTCTTCAAGAAGTTATCAGATACAGAAAGAAAATATTTCGCATTTGATCGTGAATTGCTTACAATTTTCCAAGCAATTAAACATTTTCGTTATTTTGTCGAAAGTCTGGAATTCACAATATTCACTGAGCAAAAACTGCTTACTATTACCTCTAAAGCGGATCGAAATCCAAGGCAAGCGCGCCATTTAGATTATGTTACTCAATTTACGACAGACATACAACACATTCAAGGCAAAGACAATATGGTTGCCGATACATTATCTGGGACTTCCGACCACAAACTGGCCTCCACAAAAACACGTTAAGTCATCACAACGATCGCTAAAGCACAAGCAAGCGATCAAGAACTACAAGAATTACTCTCTAGATCTAAAAATCGGCGCATAAAAAAATGGAAACTAGAAAAATTTCCATTAGCCGATTTAACAATTTAATGTGAAATAATCACGGGTAACAAGTGTAACGTCACACAAAATCACCTCACGGGAATTTCCATTTCTATAGGAAAAAGGAATTAGGAATAATATTTTCATAGTATTTTTGTCACAGATTTATTTTTTCTGGCATACTATGGTAATCAGTTGGTGTAAATTTTTTCAAAAACAAAATTAAATTGGGAATATTTTTCCTATCCAATTTCGATACGGAAAAAATATTTCCTAAATTATAAAAATTTAGATCAAATATGATTTCTTTGAAGGCCAGACAATGATATTTTTGACTACAATGCTATGTAAATATTTTTTCTAATTCCTTTTCCTATACCCATGTAGCAATTCTTAATCGAGGTTAGATTATAACTTACCACATTATCAACTTTTAAGTTATATTTGAGTTTTTATCAAACCAGATTCTATGAATGTATATACCACTGCACCACTTGTCCGGTAACTTTGCTGATTAAAAACGTAGAAACTTCTTGCAATCTCAAAGACTAAATAGATATGTGATTATTTTTTATAAACAATGAAATGCTATTGTAATAATTACAGGAAGGTCCTGCTTTACGTCGCTATTCGGTTCCACACATAGAGACGCAAACTGAATTTCGACACCAAGCGAACAATTTAAAATATGGTATTGGACAGTTTGCCTCTTACGTAAAGAACTGAAAGCGACGCAAAGCGGGATAGATATATAAAATAAATAAGATTAGTAATAAAATATTGAATTATAATTTTTTTTTTCTGGGAAAATGTTTTTATTTTTTTTTATTTTAATGTCCTATATCTATGGAAAAATTGAATTAGATTAAAAAATATATATATATGAGATTTACAAATACATGGGAGGTATCCTAAATCCTTTTTCACCACTTTTCCGCAAATATTAATTTTCTTTAAAACGGTATGAATTAGCAAAATTTTGAATTTATTTTTTGTTGTAAAAATGTAATCCATTTTTAATTTTTTGTCGCGATCTTTTATCACTTTTTTGTTAAATGTGTATAAAAAAAATGAATTTTTATTACACTTTTTTTACAAAAATGTTATTATAATTTTTATTTTTATTTATTTTTAAAAGGATTTAAAAAACAGATTTAAACTATATTAACAAAAACAGTTTAAACATTTAAAAAAAAACAATAACATAATAAAATTAATAACCATAAAATTTGTAGTTTTTATCTGTTATGTGATAATATTATTTTTTTGTTTTATTTTTAATATAATATACCGGTTCCGAACAACTTGTTCATCTTCAGTATTCTTTAACTTCTGAATTTTTTCGATTAGAAAAGCCGAAGCATCATCATCAAATATTTCAAATGGCGCAAAGTTGGCATCTTTTGATGTTACTAACATGTATACAAACATCCCAGTATCGGACACAATTAAAATAACCGAAAATCTACTAAACAAAAACCATAAAGACCCTATAAAAATTTCGGAAGCCATAGAATTACTAAAAGTAATAACCCAACAAAATTATTTCACACACAACAACTCTATGGATGGCTTACCAATGGTGAACCCTTTATCAGGAGCACTGGCAAATATATATTTAAACCACATAGAACAAACGCACATCATCAATAACAAAAACAAATTCAAAAAGAATATTATATATTGGCATAGATACTCGTATGTAGACGACATCCTCATCGTGTTCATTGGAACACACAGACAGTTAAATATGATACATCACTATATAAACAACATACATAAAAATATTAAATACACTCTGGAAATAGAAACGGAAAGATGCATAATTTTTTTGGATTTAATAATTGAAAACTATAACCAACAATCTAAATTTAATATATACAGGAAGGAAACACAAACAAATCACACCATACACAATATGTCGAACCATCCATTGCAACACAATATTTCTGCGTTCAACCATACTTTAAACCAGTTAAACTTTATACCAATGTCCAAACAGATTATGCCAATGAATTAAATACCATCGAACACATTGCAATAGACAACGGTTACACGAAGGATTTGCTTCCTCCTTTTTTAAAAAACCACGCTTATATTTAAAGGCTCTGAAAAGTAGATAATAAAAGGCTTTGAAAAGTAGAAAATAAAATTTTGCTTCCTTACTCCTATCAAGGTATATTTATAACAAGTAGAAATTTAAAATTAATATGACTAAAAATATCAGCGTGGGGCGCTCCTTTACGGCATTATTAATTTAAGCCTACTAGACACATGAAGTAAAGTCTTAGTAAAGTCTTTTAGTAACACTAATGGAACAGTCTATTCTGATGTATCCGAAGAATAGATTTTTTGCTGGAACATTTAAGTATTAACGTAAAAATGATATATTGAGAGATAGTATACACATTCCGAAGGAGCGCCCCACGCTTATATTTTTAGTCATATTAATTTTAAATTTCTACTTGTTATAAATATATGTACCTTGATAGGAGTAAGGAAAAAAAATTATTTTCTTCTTTTCAAGACCTTTTATTATCTACTTTTTTGAGCCTGTAAATATAAGCGTGGTTTTTAAAACGTTTTTTTTTAATATATTTTATTTTCTACTTTTTAGTCATCGAAATATGCAATCAATTTTTCGACCATGTTAACATTTGTCAGGAAGTTGCAAAAAGATAGATAGTATATCTATCTTTGGACCTTACCTTTTAGAGTGCGATCCGAGAGCACTATGTCATATGATTGTTTTTTATTATAGACAACTTTTATAAGTCTTTGTCAATATGTGTTTTTTGTCTGTTATTCGCGTCCCCCCGTAGTCTCACCATTTCTGCCAATGCCTCATTATTACATGGCTTCTTTCCTGTCAATTTTTGTCAAAGGCTTTGTAAAACAAAGGTGGTTTTTAAAAAGTTTTTATAAATATACCTTGATAGAAGTAAGGAAGAATTTGTTTTTTGATGTCCGAAAATGTTAGAATCGAGTATTGTCATCGGAGTTAAGCCTGCATGCAAATTTCAGCTCAATTGAACTATCGCAAGTGGTTAAAAAATTGATTACAAAATTTGATGATACAAACAGACACACAGAGTGGGCTAATATAAGCGTGGTAATAACAAATCAATTAGTTTTCATTTTTTGCGCTTTTGATTAATTTGTCACTATCTAGGAGAAGACCAGACTAGTGATGCAGTGGTTAAAGCTTCGGCACTTGGAGCGGGAGGTACTGGGTTCGAATCCCATCAGAGGCTAGATCCAAATCGAATTTTCATCATCGATTACAATCGGTGATGTTAATAAACACAACTAAGACTCTCTGATGGAGTGCAGAATTCAGCGCCGACCCACCGTCCATGTCAATGTCAGGTTGACATGGAGCTTGCAATGTGCAGGTGGTATACTGTAGTTGTGTGAGTAGGTGAATGGGTTAATGATGTGGCGTGAATGCGTGGGAGGGAAAATGGGCCAAAAATGGCCTAAGTGTCAACCACTGAAACCTATAGCCTTTAAATATAAGCGTGTTTTTTTTAAAAGTTTTTTTTAAATATATTTTTTTTTTCATGTTTTCATTTGATTTTTATTTTTCATCTGTTGTTTTAAGTTTTTCATCATATCGTTAGATCTTTCATATCGTTGCAATGGATTCGGGTTCAAATAAAAAACAAAAATCTCGCAAAATTTGGTCGGACAGCGAGACAAATATTTTCATAAATATTTGGGGTGGCAACATCCATCCAGAAACTGCGCAAGGCAAAGAGGAACGGGCATATTAAGTGGCGCAATGACTGGAAGATAAATTTAAAATTAAAGTTAACTCTAAAAAATACCGGTTAGTAAAATTTAAAAAAAATTAATATATTGCTTATAACACACAAAACATTTTGTATTTCGTGTATTGCAATGATGGAAAGAAGCAAAAGGGGGTTTCTGGTGGTTCGCCGTCAGACTGGATATACTATGAAGCAGTGTTGATCAAAATCGGTTCGTTTAAACGTAATCGGTACGATTTAAGGGAGGAGAGCTGCGAATGTAAGCATTGTGTAACTTTAATAATCGTTAGATAGAATAGTGGTTATATGTAATGGAAAATTTATTTATATTTTTCAATAAAATGTACAAAATACACTAAAAACATATTTTTTAGATATGTGATTTCGCCGATGCGTATCTACTATCAACTTCCTAGATGTTGCCCATGTCATCTGCGGCTGAAGTATCCACTAATAATAAAAAAAAGAAAACTTAATGATAATGAAGATCTAATGAAAATTTGGGAGGACTGTTCGCGAACGGTAGCGGACAGTTCGAATTAAAAAGATCGAATAACCTCACAAAAGATGCGATCGAAATTGATGTTTTTCTGAACAAAAATTAATTAGTACCTATTTTAAAATCATAAATGAATTATCATAGATTTTTTAATAAATTAGTAATATTTAATTTTTTGTAATGACTGAATTAGGATTTCACGACTGATTACCAATTTTAATGAAATATATGTGATATATCTGTATAAATGTAAATAAAAGCTGTTTTATTACCTAAAAATGTTACAATCCCGTATAATATTTTCGTTTGACGTTATTCAGTTTCCAAATGTTGTACGTACTTGCGGCTGAACTCTGTGAATAATTGGCAAATTTGCTTAACCATGCATTCCCGAAGGAATCATTTTGTTCGTTACATATGTCATGATGTACACAACATGCTTATTTATATAGCTCGCATTGTGAATATTGACTTCAAGGCCTTTACCAATTCGTCTAAATCTAGTCTTTATTTACCCGAATGCGTTTTTAATTACTCTCTCGCATTTTGAAAGATAGTAGCCGTGTTTTATTATTAGCGCCCGATAGCTGTATCCGGAGCAGACAATTTTCTATGTCAAAACTTATATTTAGCGCGCTATTGTTGCATATAATTAATTTATTTAACTCTAAACTAAGATTTTTCTTTCAACTTTTTAGTTAAAAATCGATAAAAAAATATCTTGCTCTACCTATTTATCGGGAGCACTATCCATTTCAGGGAGAAGCTTTAAATTTCTCTTGTTTTGTACAACCCTTAAATCAGAGCAAACTTCATTCTGGTCTACAAATTTTGACGTAGTTATGTCAATTTTTTTTTGTTTTGTGATTTTGACAAAAACATACGAAATTGTTTTTTTTTAGTAAAAAGTGATTGTTTTGTATTTAAAGAAACATGTTACGTGCCTATGTCAGCCAACACGTTTTTAAATCGGGTAGACTTCAACGGCATGTGGGGGTTCTTTGCTGACATACATTAGGCACCACAAAAACCTATCGTGTTGTATCTTAACAAAAGTCTCACATGATCCTCGCAAATAACTTCATCACCAACAACTTAGAAAACGGAATCACTTCATTATTTTAAACATTTTTATTATTATTCGAAAATCATTACATCAATTAAACAAAAAAAGTAAAAATAAATTGTTGTTCCGATAAAAAGAGAACTTTAGGTTTGGATGCAAGAAGCAATTTTTTTTGTATTAAAGAAATCGTAAAAACTCACCTGTGGGTTTCCAAGAGCGCTCGTTGGTACCCTACGGCCTGGAATATGCTGGAAATAAATTTATTGCTTCTAACAAGCCACTATACGCCCAACAATTTACTTTACACTAACAAATCACTAAGCAAATTGTAACAAAAATAATAAATTAATAATGCTTTACAATAATTCTATGTTTATCACAGAGTAAAGTATTTTTCGGTTTTTTTTTTTATGAAAGAAATAATACGTATAACGGCTTCACTATACGCGTATCCAAATAAATATTAGTAAAAAAACTCCTTGAAACTGTTACTCGATTTGAACGCCTTATGTCTAACGTTGTTCCTTTTTGCATATAGCCGATGAATTAGTTCAATAAAAAATGAGGCCCTATTAAATAAATTGAAACTTAGTTTGTGACTTGCACAATTCAGAGGTCAAATGTAAGTCCTTACCCACTCCTAGTCACCATACATCTATACAGCTAATATACTGCACTTCCGTACTATTATTTAGTGGAAACTGGACAGAATATTTTCTGTTGCTGGATTTAAATTTATGTCGCTTCGTCTTTCCACTAAATATTGCACACTTTACAAAAACACTAGCTAAGCAAAGAAAAGCACAGTTAACGAACTTTACTAAACTCAATATCAAAATTTCGCTTACCATTTGACTAAACTATTATCCGGAATTTCAGCTTATGATAAACACGGTGGTATTCACTAGATTTATTTTACTTTACTTAAATATATTTTTTTATGATTTTTATTTTTTTTTATCTAAACGATCAACTAGCCTTGGTGGCCTCTTAGTAAAATATATCACATAAAATTCTATAAAACTTTTGACTAACAGATCGATCATTTATTACCCTGTTATATACTAATAAATTGTATATACAAATATCTAATTGCATAACATACCACCAAATTTCTCAATTTCTCATCTACAGTACTAAAGTACAATAATACCAAGTTAGTAAATGGGTGTAACAACCACATTCGAATGTATGTAAATACAATAGGGAACGTAAAAATGCAAATTATTAAAGTCAACCGAAATAATTATATAATTATCTTAGGACAACAACAAAACCAGCAAAGTTATAAGTTGGTAGACTAAAATTTGGTAGCACCTTAAAAGAAGGGGAGACTGCGTTTGCTATATTGCAACGAATTGTTAATGCGGATGTACGTAAACTAAGATCTCCACTATACAACTGTAACAAACATTATATAATAATTTCCGTAATTTGTTTTTTTATTAATCTTCTGGTGTCGAGCTGTCAGGCTAGCTTTTTATAGAGAAATTTATAATTTTATTAATAAATTATTATATAGGTCTAAATATAATAATTTATTATTGGTGGATATTATCAGTGGAAAAAAAGGGCATAAAAATAACCTTACACTACGTAGTACGTTGTAATCCTTAGGCTTAGGATTTTTATGCACGAAAAAATATAAAATATGTATCTAAAATACGTGCTTAAATAAAAGAATATGCAGGTAAACCGACAAAGGTCGAAAATAAAAAACTATTTAGGAAAAAAAACACAAGCACACGCTAGTAAGATATGGGGCGTATCCAGCACACAAAAAATAATTGTAACTATCGAAACCTGTCGATTTACTTCGCAAAAATTTGATCTAATTGTTTTGCAAACTCTGTGTATTCCATGAACTACATAGATCTCATACAAAAAATTTTGAAATACAAAAATTCCTGATTGGATTGTGCGGCTTTTACCATATAAGACGCCACATCTGAAATAAATACATAAAAAATTTCCCTGCTCCAAGCTTTCTTTAAATATTTAGTACATATATTTAGTAGATATGTATGTATTTATGGGGAAAATATAGTAAAATTGTAAAATATTTAAAAAATATGTATTTATTCAGAAAAATGTAAAAATATGTTGTAACTAATATGGCTAAATGTTTTAAAATATTTATGATTCTCAAAACGGTTATTTATTTTGCTTAATAATCCAAAAAAAAACCTATAAGTGATTTTTTTTATTATATAAGTTTTAATTATACATATGTTTCTTAAATTATTTAAAATGTTTATTATTATTTTGATGGCTTGATAAGTCATTTTTGTATAATTTATTTTTTCACTGAAGATTACTAACAGGTCGAAATATTTGGCTAGAGTAATAAATTAATAATAAAATTATAAATTTATCTATAAAAACCTAGTTGATACATCGTAAGTAAAAAAATAAATAAATAAAAGAACAAAGGAAATTGGATTATTATTTTGAGGTAAAAATTAGTTATAGATTTATAAAATTTTGCGTATAATTCTAATAAATTATTTTTTCCTATTTTATTTTAGAGCTGAAAAAATGAGTGATACAAAAGAACGTCGTTTTTGGACGAACGAAGAAACAAAGGCTTTGTTATTTTGCTATAATAACCGCAAAATGGAATTTACACATGCGAGGAAAAAACAATACGCATATGCCAACATCCTTGAGAATTTCACATCCATGAATGTATTGGTAAGCATATTCAAATAATTTATATTAATATATGTAATATATTAACCAATATACCAGAATCTACTTAAATATAAGTCCTGCTAACTCCACACATATGAAATAAACAATAACTAAGTAAAGATGTATTGGAATTTTTTTTTTCCATAGTAATTTTTTTTTGAAAAACTAAGTTTAAGTTGGTATAAGTGTATTAGCGCAGAAACAAAAAAATGTAGAAAACAAAATTCAAATTTACGTTGCATTGTTAGTGTAACCAACACACTCTTTGTTAGTTTTTTTTAAATAGGTATATGTCAATGGAAGAGTAAGCAGGACTTATATTTAAGTAGATTTTGAATATACCAATACAGTTTACTGTAATATCAATACAGTTTACTGTAATATCAATACCAATACTGTATTGGTATTGGTAATATGTTCGGTAATATTGGTATTGGCAATATGTTCGGAAAAAGATTTAAATAAATTTGTTTTACATTTTTTAACCCTTTCTCGCCCCAATTTTTTAACCCTTTCTTTTGAATACACAATTGCGTAACGTAAATTTCGATTACGGAAAACAAATATGTCAAACATAGAATTATGTATAAATTGAAGAAGAACATACACATTTGTATACTCTATTTAAAAATATTTATCCAGGAAAAAAGGGTAATACAGTTCAAGCAGCACAATTGTGTGGGGATGTTTAAGTTGCCGGAAAGTTCAGGGAAATTATATGATAGTCGATTAATGTATATTTTTGTAAAATGATGAAGCAAACCACAACGTTTATGTTTATGCTGTTTATCAGTCTCAAATGTGTATGTTAGTCCGTGATTAATATTTACGCCAAGAACTATGGGCACGATTGTTTCGGTTGAACTTTATTTCAATCGAAATTTAAAACGTAAACCTCAATATTTAAACAATGATAATTTATACAGTTGTGAGCAATATAATAGGTAATATTATGAAATGTTCAAATTATACGTTTTTTTTTTACAAAAGCATCAATATCAAAAATTGAATCATGGTTTTTTACTTGTCAGTCTCTTCTAAAAAACAAAACATTTATTACAATATCAGTTCACTGTGATCGCAGATGGTTTAACAGTAATTCAATTTTAATTCATGTACTCCATTTGTGCAAATAAATAGGGAAATTTAAGCATCTTGAATAAAATAATTACTTATACCACGTTTCAACTCACCTCACAGGTTTTCTATTGGGTTTAGATCGAGAAATTGAGCTCGCCATTCCATTACGTTATTTTTTTTTGCTGTTTAAACTAAAATCTACATTTCAAAAATAGTTCGGACAAAATTTGACTAAAAATAAGTCTATTAAAACCGGTTTTATATGTAAAAGGTGAAAAGCTGCTTCATTTAAAGCGTCGTGTGGAACGGCGGAAATAGCAAAAATAATAATTAATATTTATTTTTAGGTATCTCCATTATCAACATCTGGAATCAACAATAAAATAAAGCGCTTAGAAGGTGCATATAAAACAGCAAAGGACCACATGCAGCGAACAGGAGAGTCACAAAACCTTATTCCATTTGAGCATGAGCTAAATGAAATATTCGGTGACCGGCCGAAACTGCTCTATCTACTATGACGAAAGATACTGCAGCAATGCATGTGGAACATGTAAATATATCCACATCCTCAGATTCCTCTTCCTTTCAATCATTTAAAGGGGGTCGTCCTTCCTTTACAGAATCTTCTCTCTTTGATGATTATCATCATCCAGAGTTCCCTTCCCAGTTCATCCCAGCAGTTTACCCCAAACCTCCACTACTAATCCTCATATTACTCACACAGCAAGTTACAATCCACATTCACGCAAGCGAAAAATAACAAAAAAAGACGATTTATTTTCAAAAAAAAAAAGAATTAATTATGTATCTTGAAGAACGAAAACAAAAACGTCACGATGAACTGATGGATGCAATAAAATCATTAAAAAAATAATTGTTTATTTTTTAATTTGTTTATTTAACATGTTTATTTAACGTTGGAAATGGAATGGAATTACACAGATATTTGAATTTTACATTGAAAATTGAAATATTCTTAATTATAAAATAAAATATTGAAATAAAAAAATTATAAAATGCGTTTTCTTATTAGTTCCTCCAAAAGTATTTCTCGGCGATTGATTGTATTATCGGTTGCAACATTTGAGACCTCAACATTTTGCTCTGAGTAAAGCACCGTTGAATCTATAGTAATATCATCATTCTGCATAAAACAAATATTATGCAGAACGCATGCCGAATATACAACTTTTTTAACCAATTTTAAATCCTTTTGTTCCGTGAAATTTAACAATCGACGAAAACAACTCTTTAACATGCCAATTGCTTTTTCCACAATGATTCTTGTTGACGAGTGTAAGAAATTAAATTGGCGTTGAACATCCGTTAGAGCACCATTATCTCTGTATGGCGGTATTAACCACGGTTTCAGAGGATATGTACTATCCCCTAAAAGAAAAGTATTAGGAGGGAAAAATTAATTTTTATTTTGCTCCACCATTTGGAACAAACTGCTTCGGCGTAAAACTCTTGCGTCGTGCATAGACCCTGGGTCTCGCAAGTCACCGTAATGAACATCATACATTTTTTTATTGGCATCAACTACAAACTGCAGACTTATGCTGTAATATTGTTTTCGATTATAATAATCTTCAGCATTTTCAATGGGTGCGTTGATTTTAATATGAGTTCCATCAATAGCACCGATTATATTAGGAATTTTTTTAATGCTTCAAATTTCTTTGAGATGTATTTGCTTTCCTCGTGTGTCGGCCATCTCAAATATTCATTTGATATGCTCATAAAAAAATCTGATACGCGAACAATTACGTGCCACGCAGTAGATTTAGCGACACCGAAGAACTTTCCAAGTTGTCGAAACGTGACTATATTGCTTAAATACCAAAGATACATATAAATGTCTACGCTCCAACATTGGACGGCCCGAACTTATCCTTCTTCCGATATATGTACTGTATTTTTCTGTAAATAGAAACACCACAATAGTATTTCACAGTCAAAAATTAAAAAAAAAAAATCTAAATATTACCTATTAATTCCAAAACTGTAACTCGATTTAAACGAAATTTCTCTTTATAATCTCGATCACTATAGCTTTCGATTGTGTCGATGAAATTATTTATTTTCGCATGCTCACGATCCTCTTCAGAATCTGATGAAAATAAAAGATCAATGTCATGTTCGTCTTTATTTTCTTCCACAGCTTCTAGTAATATCAAAAACATAAACAAGTTTCTATACACTGAGAGAAATGTTACTGTCGCATTGATAAAATGAAATTGTAATTTTGCCTATAGTTGCGATCTATTGTATTGTAAATACGACTGTCAAAGTCCAAGATTTTTTATGAATATGATAACAGTTGATCACTATGATGAGAAATATATGTATCTAGAAATTATTCCCTGCACTGACAATTTGATAAATGTTAACATGTTAATAGTAATATTTTTCAATAACATAAATCTATATCAAAATTATTTTAGATTTTTAGAATTATCTACATATTTTACAATACATACTATAAACATTATTATTATATTATTAACATCATTATTATTCATTTGAAAGGAATATTATTAAATAATGAATAGTTGCTGTGTAATGTGTATAGACTATTTCTTACATTGATAAATTCATTATTAATTATCGATAGTAATGTTTATCAATATGGTAAGACAATGCTATCAAAATTATGTTTGGTAAAAATGTTGATCCATTCTTTAACATTTACCATCAATATGATAGCGTACATTGTTGGTGTGAAGGAAAACTATTAATGTAATTGTAATAAACGACGAAATACGAAACAGAATACGAAAAATGCGGACCACATTAAATATTGGTTATACGAGTATAGTCAAACGCAGTATTATCGTCTTCGTCTCCATATAGGTTTAGATTTGTGCAAACATTTTAATTAAATTTATTTTTGTTTAGCATCGGTTTAATCTGTTTATTTTGCGTGTTATTATACAATTAATTTGTGGTATGCAGTGAAATTCGTTGTAAGTTAAACAAATGCTTCTGAATTACATTTTAAAAAAATATTTGTGTTAAAATAAAATATTTATTTTATTAGAGTTCCGTTAGAATTTCGTGGTATTTCGTGTTCATTTTTATTTTCAGTTTCAAATGATTTGTTTTAAGTGCAAAAAAAATTTTTGCAATACATCTCAATTGAAGCATCATTTTAAGGTATGGCATAATCTTACATATTGTTCTTGGTATGAATGTGCTGAGGGCTCTTGTATGCAAGAGTTTCACGGCTTCAATGTTTTTAAACGACATTTAAGCCGTATACATAACAATATACACTGAAAAAAATATTTGTCGTTTTATTAATGAACAGCATTCATTAATCCAAAATCATCATATTAATGTATAAACCATGTTATTTAAGTAAAAAATGAATTTTACATTTTGAAACATAATATTTGTGACATTAATATTATGAATTCAAGTTCATTAAAATTAAAAGTTTATGTTTTTATATCATAGTACCACAATACACCCACAACCTTTATAAAGTGTTTAGTAATCAATAATCTTCAATTCATACTATTAATGTTCAAATTATGGAAATTATGAATAGTAAATAAGTTTCTTATTTAAGGACAAATTAAAATAATGTTGATGAGCAATTATGAGTTTTTGCATAGTGTGTAATTTCTTCCGTATAATTTATAATTGTGGTTTTAGAACAAATTTGTTATCTAAACAATCTTAATTTTTGAATTGCGGTTACTTCTTTTTGATAAATTTCAAGACAAAAAATGCATTTTTCAAAAAGAAGTAAATATAAAAAAAAGGTTTACAACCATTTTATAATTATTGTTTAATAAACGTTTTAGATATATTTTAAACCATATTTAATACTTCGAGTGCTCATGTTACGGTTCACCTTGACCTAATATAATTTAAAAAAACTATGAACAGCTAATAGATATTTTTGCGTGTTTGCTGCGCACAAACCAAAACAATTTTCATTGCTTAATGCTTCCTTCCGAACGTTGGTTGCTATGCGTTGCTTATCCGTTGATGTCAAGAAATATGGGGTCTCATACGAAACGACACATTTCACAACAGGATGTGCTAAAACAGGATGTCACAAAACAGGATATCACAAAACAGTACATGGTACGCTACAGTACATGGTACGAAACAGGACCGATTAAAACAGTACATCACAAAACAGTACATGGTACAGTAGAGTACATGGTACGGAACAGGACCAATTAAAACAGTACATCACAAAACAGTACATGGTACACTAAAGTACATGGTACGGAACAGGACCGATTAAAACAGTACATCACAAAACAGTACATGGTACACTAAAGTACATGGTATGGAAGAGTACATCGCAAAACAATACATATTAAAAAAGAACACCACAAAATAGTGAATAGTCAATTTTACGGTTTTAATAACTAGTTGTGTGGGTGCGGAAAAGTACCATGTCAAAAATTTATTTTGTATGTTTTTTGAACCAACATACACATTTGTGCATTCCATTCAAACTTATTTTCGCCCGAAAAAACACTATAACTATATACACAATTGTGTTGGTTGTACTTCAAATCAAGCGAAATTTTTTATCAAAAACGTCATTACATACTATGGTTTTTACTCACACATTTGTGTGGTTTGGACTTAAATTCAGCCATTATTTTATTTATTTATATATTTATTTAAATTTGTATTTATATATTTATTTAAATTTTTAATCTATTTATTTATATATTTATTTAAATTTTTAATCTATTTTGCAAAGATCAAGTATTAGCGATTTAAATAAAAATAATGTTATATATTGTTAGGTGAAGGGATATTTTATTATAAATTAAAGCAATTATAATTCTATATAGTATACTGTCTAATTACTCTAGGTGAAGGCAAATATCCACTTGATAATATCCTAATTACTAAACGTATTCAATAAAAAATATTTAACAAATCAAGCTGAAAAAATCCTCCAGCTTAACGTTCAGTAAAATGTACTTTAGTGTACCATGTACTGTTTTGTGATGTACTGTTTTTATCGGTCCTGTTTCGTACCATGTACTGTAGCGTACCATGTACTGTTTTGTGATGTACTGTTTTCATCGGTCCTGTTTTGTACCATGTACTTTAGTGTACCATGTAGTGTTTTGTGATGTACTGTATTTATCGGTCCTGTTTCGTACCATGTACTTTAATGTACCATGTACTGTTTTGTGATGTACTGTTTTTATCGGTCCTGTTCCGTACCATGTACTGTTTTGTGATGTCCTGTTTTATTACATCCTGTTTTGAAATGTGCCATAGTGAGCGGCTTCGAGAAATATGCATTTTCGAACAAAGCTATATTTAATCCGTAACCATCTTCTGACTGTAAATTAAATACTGTTATCTAGTTTAATATTAAAATATTTTTGTTATCCGTATTAACATTGAATTGAACTTCAATTTATAATTTTAAAAAATCGTAGTTATCCTCAATTAGAAGTAAACGTAATCCACGATATAAATAATAGGTTACATTTGTAAATACAAATTTTCTACTCACAAACGGATACGAAACCGCTTCCAACAGCGATTTTAAATCAATCATCATTTCTATTAGGAAATAAATAAATTAGCAGGATACAAGATGTGAGTCAATACTTTGTTTTTTAATGCAGCTTAATAAAGCGTTTATCACAGTTTTATGAAAATTATATATATGTACATATATATATATATACGTATATATTTCAAACTAATACCTATAAAAACAAACAAACAAATTCAACATAATACAAAAAAATTAATTAAACCGCAATTCATGAAAAACGTCAATTAACAGTTTGGCCACTTTGTGTGCTATAAATTGACAATACAATACTACGGTACGTGCAACACATACAATTTTCCATTGGATACATCTTTCACCATGGCGCCCAACGTTCATCCAGTATGTAAGTTTAGTTTTGGTACTAAATTTTTCTATTAAAAACATGGCTAAACTTTAATAATTATAATAATACAATTAATATTTAATTTTGTACAAAAATTATTTTGATTATTTTTGATAAAATTCTAATTATTTAGTATTATAATTAAAGTGATATATCATAATGGTTTTTTTGTTTAAATCCTAAACATCTTAATAACTGTGGAGGTTTTTTTTCACGAGATTATTCGTTGGCCCAAGTAATACCATATTTATTATTATTTTTTTTTTTTTGTTTAATTTTATTTATATTAAACATGGTTTGGGAATTAAATAAATAAACATTTATTTTTACAGTAGTTTTAGTGTTAAACATGTTTTGCTAATTATAAAATTTTGTTTATATTTTTTTTCTTTTTCTTTAATTTAATTTCTTGACAATAGTTTTGAAAAATAATTATAAGTTGGTAAATGGAGAAAATCAATTTTTTTTATTATTAAGAATAGTTTTCGCTGAAAATTAATATGGAATCGTGATCGTAATTTAATAAGAGGGGAGATGTGATGGTAAGTAGTCATTGCGAGTGAAATGTGACCTTCATAGTACTTTGTTATATTCTCTTCATTCGGTCGAGCAAGATTTAATCATGCTCCAGAAACCTCACGCTCATTTCCTGAGCCTTAGCCGCGCAGTTGACCGTGTTCCTGGAGCCGCTGATTAAATAAATACAATCTTCTAGGTAACAGAATAATCATCATAATTCTATAGAGTTTCCGTAATTAAAAATTTCGGTGCTGTAAATGCAAAACGATTATCGACTCTGTTACAACATGATTGGTGTTAATATTTTCGAAAAAAAGTTAAATGAGAAAATATTTTTCCCTGCAAAAATTTTGTGTAACAAAAGTTTCCCAAATCACTTTGTTTTGAAAATTTTTGCACTAAACTTATTCTTTCAGTAGGCCAGAAAAGTATAATTTTAACAAAAATTCTATGAAAATATTTTTCCTAATTCCCTATTCCCAGAATAGGGCCACTGGGAATAGGGAATTGGGAACAATATTTTCATATATTGCGAATTATTTTTCCCTGTAACAATTTTGTGGAACAAAAGTTTCCCAATCAACCTTGTTTCGAAAATATTTACACCGAACTAATTTCAACAGTAGGCCAGAAAAATATATTTTATACTTTTGTATAAAATATATTTTTGCTATGCTATGAAAATATTTTTCCCAATTCCCTATTCTCAGGAGGCTGTTCGTAAACTGTACATTGTATAACATTGTTATAGCTGTCATTGTAAATACGCCATTTTACATTACAATTGTCATTGTTACAAGTGTCAACATTTTTGATCTAGATTCGTATGTTCTGAATATTTATTATTTTATTATATACTTTTATCAGAAATGGATAATGAAAATGATAATAATGCGCTAACCGTGGCTATGGTAAGAAATTACCAAAAATATTTATTGAATGTAAGTATGATATACCGGGTGAGTTTTTTAAGCTGAAACTTTCAAATATCTCGGAAAATAAGCCTTCTACGATCAAAATGACCATAATCAAAATTAAATCATTCTGGAGGGGAAATACATTAGTGCTAAAATTAGGACCCCCTCCCCTGTTTGTAAGGGAGAAGGGGGCAACTTGGAAACTAAGATAGGAACCCCTATTTTTTATTGCAAATTCGGATTCTATGGCTAAAAGTACGTAGGATTTCCTTGAAACATTTTTTCGATTCATGATAGATGGCGCTGTGATAGGCGATATTAATTTTTTCGATTTCTCCTACTGAGAACATAATGCATACGATTCTGCAATATGTTTGCATTAAAATTAACACATTTTCAATGTAAATACTTGAAATAAGTTTTAAACAAATTGTATTTCTTAAATTAAAAAAAAAAACTACTTTTAGCGTAACCCAGGAACAACGACGGTGATGTTTTTGCATAAGAACATGCGACTAAATTTGTTTTCAAATAAATGACATTTTTTGTTTTAGAAATATCGATTCAGTTCAAAGATTATTTCGAAAACAATAAGACCTGTTTGCGTAAGGCTATTACAATTCAAAATGGAGTACAGTGAAACCTCTTTTATCCGGAACGACTGGGGCAAACAATTCCGGATAAAAGATTTTTCCGGATAAAAGATTTTTTTTAAATTTCATAAACAGCATATTTTAATATTTTTTAAACTGCAGTGTCATTTATTAAGATTTTAAATTTATTTTAGTTAATTACGTAGTAAAAAAATTATTTCATTTTTGGAAAATAAGGTAAGTAAAAGAGAAAATGAAAGAATACGAAAAATACTTCTTCCGGATATTAGAATTTTCCGGATAATAGATTTCCGGATAAAAGAAGTTTGTATGTATTTAACTGTACAAGAAAAAATTAAAATGGTTTATGGAGAAGCTGGCCGTACTCTTGATAATTCGGTCAATCTCTACGCTTCGCGTTTTCCAGATAGGATTGAAAACGTGTTAATTTTAATGCCAACATATTGCAGAATCGTATTCATAATGATCTCAGTAAGAGAAATCGAAAAAATTAATATCGCCTATTACAGCACCATCTATCATGAATCGAGAAAAATGTTTCAAGGAAATCCTACGTACTTTTAGCCGTGGAATCCGAATCTGCAATAACAAATAGGGGTTCCTACCTTAGTTTCCAAGTTGCCCCTCACCCCCTTACAAACAGGGGCGGGGGTCCTAATTTTAACACTAATGTATTTCCCCTCCAGATTGATTTAATTTTGATTATTGTCATTTTTATCGTAGAGGGCTTATTTTTTCCGAGATATTTGAAAGTTTCAGCTTAAAAAACTCACCCGGTATAATACAATACTAAATAATTTTAACGATCAAGGGAAGTTCATTTATCTTTTTTAGTTAGCTTCCATAACTTTTGATAATTCCGATGATGATGATGATGATGAAATGGAAGTAGAGGTTTTAATGAAGAAATATGTGACCGAAAGTAACGCGATACCATGAGTTACTGGGTACGTCGTAAATGTGGTTAATTTATACGATAATTTGCAATTTCAGCTAAATTTTCGACTTAAGCGACCTGCATTTAAAAATTTATTATCGTTAGTGTCCCAGAAGGTCGTGCTTAACCATACTGGTAGACCACAAATTGACATGAAGCATCAGCTTCTGGCCGTAATTTGGCGTTTGGCCACACCCGATTCATACAGGTATTTTTGCTTACACTTATATTATAATTCTAATTAAATTATATTATTTCTGTTTTATTAAAGATCTGTGTGTAAACGCTTCGGGATATAATAAAAATGAAATTTGCTTCAAATAGCATTTTTAATAATTGTATAGGCGTTGTGGATGGAACATATTTCCCACTCAGTGTACCGAAGAAATATCTCTGCGTACACGAATCGCTAATGTTTTACGTCCATGACGTTACAGGCAATTTGCGATTCCGAAATGTGGTACATAGATGAATATTGTGGATGGCCAAGTTCGGTACCAGATATCAGAATATTTAAGAACTCGCATATTTACCAAAGTACACAACAAAACCCTACCACATTTTTTCAGAGTGAAGAATTTATTTTAGGGAATATGGCCTATCCTCTATTGGATTGGTGTATCCCACCATATATGTATCGTGGCCGAACAAGAAGTCAAATTTAACCAAAAGCATTCGTCATGTCGGCAGGTAATTGAAAGGAGTTTCTCATTACTATTTGGCAGATTCCGAAGACTGAGGCAACTTGATTTGCATAGGGCGGATTGGGCTCCAGAAACGATCACAGCTTGTTGTGTTTTGCATAATATTTGCCTCGATTATGACCATCATAACCTAATCGAGGAATATATAGTAGAGGACTTATCTTCTCAATATACTAATACCACAGCAGGTAATCCAAATTATAGTCCCCGTACTTTAGACATATCAAGTGGTGGTAGTGCAGCATATTCAATATGTGCTCAAATCAATTAGTAAAGAAAAAAAACAATTTAATTTAATTTTTTATTTTTTATGATTTGAACCAACTGACGAATTTGATTGTCGGACGATTCACATAACTGAAGAACTCTTTCCTGAAATAATTTATTTTCCATTTGTCTTTTCTCTCGATTTTTTTTAAGCTCTTCCAGATTTCCGATAATTATTTGATCTGATGTTTTTTTCTTTTACTTGCTGGAACTGGCTCATCATCATCTGAATCTATAATTTAAAGAAAAAACAAATCTCACGTTAGTAAATCTTACAATTCTTAATCGACCTAAATTGAATGAATCAAATTTGATCATGTCAGAATTATCAGATGTATCCACCATTAAATACACAGAACTATACCATTCGGGGAAATTTCGGTAGGTATCGAAACGGAGATGGTGTTGGGTTGTAAGCTAAACGATACACCAATCGGGTTGCTTATGTGTTCTTTTGCAAATAGTTCGTAGAACTCATCATAATATTCGAATTCCATTGGTGCTGCTCCTGTACGCCGATCGTTATTGCATTTTTTATGGTACACCCGTTTCATATTATGAAACTTGTCACGACATTGAGTCTTAGACATCTTGTAGCCTCAACTCATCATTAACGAGTGTATTTTTTCCATATGTCATCGCTTTAATGCATTCCTGTTCCAAACAAATTTTTGTTGTCTTGGAAGGCCGTTATAAGCGCAAGAGTTGCAGCTCGGTCCCGACCAATTAAAACAGTACATCATAGAAAAGTACCTGGTACACTAAAGTACATGGTACGGAAGGGTACATCGCAAAACAACAGTACAAAATATAACAATATGTATTAAAAGAGAACACCACAAAATAGTTAATAGTCAATTGTACGATTTTAATAACTTAATTTTGCAGGTTTTTAATTCCAAAAAATTGTTTAATTTTTATTTATTGTTGCAAAATAGATCAAAAATTTAAATAAATATATAAATAAAATAAATATATTATTTTTATATTTATTTATATATTTATTTAAATTTTTGATCTATTTTGCAACGATCGAGTATTAGCGATTTAAATTAAAATAATGTTATATATTGCTAGGTGAAGGGATATTTTTTTATAACTTAAAGAAATTATAATTCTAGATAGTATACTGTCTAATTACTCTAGGTGAAGGCAAATATCCACTTGATAATATCCTAATTACTAAACGTATTCACAGGTCCTGTTCAGTAACATGTAATTTAGTGTACCATGTACTGTTTTGTGATGTACTGTTTTAGTCGGTCCTGTCCCGTACCATGTACTTTAGTGTACCATGTACTGTTTTGTGATGTACTGTTTTTATCGGTCCTGTTCCGTACCATGTACTGTTTTGTGATGTCCTGTTTTATTACATTCTGTTTTGAAATGTGCCATAGTGAACGACTTCGTATATAAATATATAATAAAAATAACATCATTTACCTAGGTTATAATAGGTTTCCCGAACAAAGATAACCGTCCTTTACGACAACCTTGGCGACGCAATTCAAACAAATCGTACAAATACCAAAACAATACATAATTATAAATTTTTCACAAACTAAGAATTTATACAAACATATAATTTATTTACAAGAAATTTTACATACCTGTTTCACTATTTAAATATAAATATTGGTTTTCCGCAATATTTTGGGAATTCCAAGATTATTTCCATTGGAATTGCTCATTTTGTTGCCGCTAATACGAAAATTTATGTTTATAATATTATTTGACGTTTGTAAAGCCAGTCTCGAGTAGGGGTGAGAATGACATTTATAACAATGTTAAAAGAGTTTACGAACAACAAAAAGCACGTGGCCGTTGTTACAATGGACAGTTTACGAACGATTTACAGTCATTGTTAACAATATTGTAACAATGTATAGTTTACGAACAGCCTCCAGAAAAAACAAGAATAGTACCACTGCTGAGGTTGCTTGACTATTTAGTGATCATTTTCATTTTTCGTTTTTATTATTTTTTTATCGTGTGCATACGAAAAATTTACTTTCATTTGACTTTTACCTGCCTATTGGGCCGCAGCTTGAAATTATATAAACCATAAGTGTTGCCTTAGTGTTTTATGTAAACGCTAAATTCTCAAACCAGCTTCACAGACATAAAAATCCAAAATCTATTATTTAACTATACTGCCACCTATAGTAAAATATCGAAGTCGTCGACATAATTGCCGCCAGTTAGCAATATTATAAATGCAAATGGGCCACTTGTATTCTAGGTACCATTCCGTCTATTGTTTACCGATACTTAAGAAGTCATCTGAGTAGCCAATTCTTCACAAAACGCTTTTGCAACAATTTTTGTTGTGCAACTATAACATTTTAAATATTACATTTATTCTTATAACATTTTCGATGAACCCCATTCAACCAACATTTTATATCTATTATTTCAATATTCGACAAATACGAACATAATCTAATGTATTTTTTTAAACTCGAAATATAAGCATAGCAAAAATAGTCCATGCTGTTTGAAAACGACCCGCGTCATACGCCATATATTCATTGCTTCGAATGTCAAAATGATTGCAAATAAAATATAGTTAAATTATACAGTGAACATATACAATGCACGTATACCATTAAAAATTCGTTTCCATTTCAATTTTTGGTTTGTGAGTCACGTAATCATATAATTTATAATAACCAGGAAAAACAAATCTGTCTTTAAGCTACAGGAGACAAATTCATAAACTGGGTTTCTAAATAAATTTTTTGTTTATGTGTATAAAATGATACTTAGATATAATGCTGAGTGCTTGATTTTTGATTTCTAAGAGAGAGCCACGTATGGCTTCAATATTTGATGCTACAAGGTATCATTATTCTTAATACAAAAATCTTAAATGTAATCATTTTTATACAAAATGATATTTTCTATAGAAAGATGTGTATTAGAATAAATTATCACTAAATTTTCCTTTCTTGGAAAAATTGGGTCTATCTGTATGAAATAATCCAATTTATATACAAGCTTATTATAGCATACATATTTCATTGTTTGACCATCGTCAAATTCTTACAGTTTTGTTTTTGTAGATTTGTTTTTATTTATATTTGACAATTTTATTTAAACCAACATATCAACCTTGCTTATTATTTCTGTATTTGGTCGCAGTAGACATTTTATTACATATGATAAAACAACTAATTCTTAAAATTATTGCGTACTAATAATAAATTTCGGTTTGAATACCACGTTAAATGTTTTAACAAACTTGGGTCTGGATAAGTTATGCTGTTAGCTGTACAGTCATTCACAAACGGTAGAAGAAGAATATAAATACCAAATTGAATTCTTTGAATTTAAAAGTTTTGAATGAATGGTTTGTATCTAATGAAGGTTTTCGAATGCTCTGGTTTAATGAATGCTCCTGCTTTTGGAATGAATCTGGCTTAATCGAAGTTCTAAAGTGTGCTACACACGCGTATATCTTCTAACTGAAACACCGATAATGATGTCAAAGTGAATTAAATTTAAGGTTAGGAATTACTAACAGCTTCACGTAAGGCTGTATGGTACTCAGAAAAAAAAATCTGTTTTGATGTCGATATTAAAATGCCCAAGAATGTGTCCAAGCTAAACATTCCCCCGTGCTCTTTGTGTATTGTATTCATTACTATGAAGCTCTGATAGCATTAGTTTTGCAAATAAAAACGGAACGAAATTTTATGATGAGATGAAATTAAAAGCTAAACAATTGCAAGAAAATAATTCAAATTTAGTAGTAAAATATATTTTAAACAATGGCGTTTGGCTTTTATATATATTTTAGATATTTTAAATCTCGATATGAAATTTTAAATTTATTTTCAATTTTGTCAAACAATCGAAATATTGGGTTATTTAAAAAATAATACAAAAAACAAAAATTAGAATAATAAATATTTTTTAAATAAACAAAAATTTAAAGAATATTTTTAATAATGGCTGGAGATGCGTAGAAATAAAAAAAAAACTACACAATAAAAAAAAATTAAATTAAATTACTTATTATAGGCCCTCGAATCAATCCTTTGCTTCGTACGAAAAGTAATGCGGAATACATCCTAAAATCAAATCAGAGAATCAAATTGTGACAAGCTAGGCATCCAAGGTAAACCTAATTCGAGTATGCTGAGTTCAATGGTGCAAGTCCCATTTTAAAGTTAGTCTCCATTTTTGAGATATCGCATTCGACATGTTTTGGCCCCGAGTCAAAATATACCCTCATTTTCACGTTGATAGCTCTTGAACCATTAAGATTTTCGTTATGCTTTCTTCAGCAAAGTTGTTGCGCAGGTCAAGACCAACAACTTTGCCGAACATATCAAGACCGAAAAACCACATCTAATTTTTTTGCTTTTCATTTCGACGGAAAACACTGTTTTTATCATTTTTTATCATTTTGTTGAATTTAAATCAAGTAGAATCGATTGAATAAACATCGCATCGACAAATATAGATACAGTAGAAACTATTTAAAAGAAAGTTAAATCGATTCAATTGATTTTATGGTGGTTTTTCCTAAAAACAAAACGGCAGTCCAAACGAGTGACGAAAGCACCTACTGTGCTGGAAGTAGAACTCGTATATAAACAACTAGTTTCGAACTTTTTCCCTTTGAGGCCGCCAGAATCATGTTATATACCACACATGGCCAAACTCCACGTGCTTGATGACACGTGAAGCCGAATTCTAATAATTTCTCGTTACTAGAGCCAACTTAATCGAAGTCGCAATTTTCAAGTAAGAGCACAAAATAATTTTAATGAATTATTAAATGTTATTTAATTATTTATTTCTTTTCGAGAGCTGCATTCACTCTTTCAAAAAGCCACGTGCGGCTCGCGAGCCGCAATTTGGCCATGTGTGTTATATACCATTTTAAAGGTCTTGAAAAGTACACCCAGATAATGTATAAAAGCTGGAATTTCCACTAGCATTGACTGGAGATATTACCTTCTAAAAATCGCCCCAAAAAATTAGTTTTTCAGATATAACTGCCCCAAAAAGTACCCCAATTATTTTTTAACTAGCAAATTATGATTGTAGACGTCAATACCAATTCAACTACACCTCAAACGTCAGAAACGGATGATTTTGACCAAAGTTATGACATTTGGAAATTTTTCTATGACGTTACCTTATAATCTTGCTTTGGTATATATGTTTGTTTGTTTGTTTGTCCGTACTTTTTTCATTTTATCTCATATTTTCAGGGTTGGTGGTACTTGAAAAACTAAGCAACTTTTGTTGACAGCTATCAAACAGCATAAAAAAAATTCAAAAAATTAATGTTGAGGATCATTTTGGGCAAAAAACTGAAAAATGCCAATTCGGCCGGCGACATTCGGCCAAATTGCTAAAAAATTAGCCCAAAACTTTTGGTTCATATTTTCAGGATTATTAGCCACAAACCTCACCTACAATATGACATCAACCGTTTGTCCCAAAAAACTCGTATATTTTAGATATTGACCTCCATAACTTAAAAGCCACCCTAATTTTTTGCAAAATTTCATTTTTTGGCTCAATTGCACCCTAATATCGGTCCGTTGCGGTTCATAATGAAAGTGAATCAACTTATTACAATGAAACAAATATAAATACACAAATATTATTATCATTGCTAAGAGAATTTTTACCAGTGACCCTTTTTTCATAACAAAAAAAAATGAAAAAACTGACAAATTACTGTGATCGAAAAAAATCACCAAAAACACTGAACATTTGACAGTCTCCTTGCATAAAATCGATATTTTTTTAATCTTTATGATGATTTCTTTATACAGTAGATGTTATCTTCCCTCCCATCGCATGAAGATGGAATATCAGCGAGAGGGTAGCTACCATTAATTTTTGTTTCCAACTAACACATTAAAATATGTATATTTTATTGTATTGTTTAAGGAATCAAAAATGAATTGCTATCAAGTGTGTGTGAACTGTTTTGACTGACAACAATAAAACGAATCGCAATTCAATTCATTTTCAATTTGCCGTGCCAAAATCATTGCTATCAAATAAAAAACCACTTAACGAGGTAAATGTTCGAGTGACGAAAGCCGAATTCAATTCACACAATTTCTGATATCAAATTTGTGCCGAAAAAAACAATTGCATTCGATGTGTCAACGATTTTTCGGAATGTTAGTGCATACGGCGCGTTTGTTTACATTTTTCTTTCTAGCTGTCAAAAACAACAATTTATCAACGATTTTTCGGAATGTTCAACAACAACGAAAAATCGTTGACAAATCGAATGCAATTGTTTTTTTCGGCACAAATTTGATATCAGAAATTTTGTGAATTGAATTCGGCTTTCGTCATTAAAACATTTACCTCGTACAACAGACACGCCACGCCACTTTGCATAGAAAAAGTTGAAAAAAATTGAAAAATAATCTGGGATAGAAAAATCCGAAATTTTTATCCGTCGTATGTTTCTGTGATTGAATGGCGCAGTGACATTTGATGGTTGATATATTGATGCAGATGTTTCTTAATTTACGTGTATAACTTACGTGATGTAATTGGTTAAAAGGATGGAATGGAAAAATCCAGGATTTTTATCCACTATCGCAACGGCACGCCATTGTTTTTTTTTTCAAAGAGAAGAAATATGTTAATTTTTTAGGATTTTTTTTTTTTAGGAAAAACCACCATAAAATCAATTGAATCGATTTAACTTTCTTTTAAATAGTTTCTCCTGTATCTATATTTGTCGATGCGATGTTTCTTCGATCGATTCTACTCGATTTAAATTCAACAAAATGATAAAAAATGATAAAAACATTGTTTTTCGTCGAAATGAAAAGCAAAAAAAAATTAAATGTGGTTTTTCGGTCTTGATATGTTCGGCAAAGTTGTTGGTCTTGACCTACGCAACAGCTTTGCAGAAGAAAGTATAACAAAAATCTTAATGGTTCAAGAGCTATCAACGTGAAAATGAGGGTATATTTTGACTCGGGGCCAAAACATGTCGAATGTGGTATCTCAAAAATGTAGACTAACTTTAAAATGGGACTAGTACCGTTGAACTCAGCATACTCGAATTAGGTTTACCCCCGGGTGCCCAGCTTGTCACGAAAGAAAAGTTTGCAATTCAAGCACAGTGTAATTAGTAACTAGTAATTAGTTACCAATAATTAGTATTTAGTAACCAATAATTAATAATTAGAAACTAGTAACTAGTAATTAGTAGTTAGTAACTAGTTATTAGTAATTAGTAGTTAGTAACTAGTAATTAGTAGCTAGTAATTAGTAATTACTAATTATATCCAGCGTCTTTAATCGTCATACAATTCCGAATCGTTTTTTGTTAAATAATATGACGTATAATGTTGTTGATTAGCAATGTAGTTGACTAGAGAACTTAAAATAAATCTTTTACCGTTTATTACAAGAGTGGGTGGAATTTCATTCAAAGGTATCATCGGCTGCTTCTGACAATTTAAATACTCCGTATTTAGAATTACAATGGAATTTGTTACGATCTTCTTAGCACATAATGTTTCATTACAGCAAGGCTTTTTGGGAAATGTTATCAAACAATTTTGTAAGTTTTGAATTCCAGTTTGTTTTAATAAATCAATTCGTATTTGTATTAGGTCGTCTTTCCACCGTTTCATTCAAGCAAATTGAACATTTAAATCCCGCCGTGAGGCTTGGCCTCTTTAAAAAAAATCCGATATGTGTGTTAAATTGCACTCACAGTTCACCTTTAGGCCTAATCGTCGCGTAATGTTCTTTTAATTGAAAATAAAGCTTCGTGTCTTAATTGCTCCAATTCATTTATGGTATGATTTACATTCATAGCCAAAATTAAATTATAAGTTGCTTGTAAATCATTACAAATTAACTCATGATCCAACTTTTCCAACTTTGCTTGACAGAGACATTGTATGAATAAATCAAAAGCACAATAATTTTGTAGGTTGATTGTTTTGACAGAGAACCATTTTTTAGAAAACCCTTTGAATTTGTTTGGAATTTAGCTGAAACTCTACTTTTTTATTAGCAATTTTGTAGACAGATCAATCTGATCATCAACTGGTTTTTCATTAAAATCAGTCATATTAGTCAAACTAAAATTCGAATTCATTCGTTTGTTGACACCTTGTTTTTTTCCAAATTTCCGTTTTTTTAAGCTGTCTAACATGCTCATTCTATTTCTAGCAGGTTTTAACGACAAGTTTTTTAATGACTTTTTTGGTATTTTTGATTTATAACGATTGAAAAATAAATAAATATTTCTTTGATGTATTTCTTTTAAAACCCTTAAACACTTTGTCGGTAGTTTTCCCAAGTTCAGAGAGTCTCCACAATGTCTTTTCAAGATAGCAAAATAATTTTCGACATGGCTGTTACTGAGTCTTTCATTTTAAAGGAAATTCATTCACATCGGTAAATACGTAACATATTTTTTTATGAATTTCTCTAGGAACCCCTGTATTATAAAGAGCATTAACTATGGAATTATGGGTGACGTCAAAAAGAGTAAAATTGCAATATATTTAAAAAAACTCTTGGTAAAAAACGCTTTGTTGATAAATAGTTTTAGAAAACAATTCATCTGTGTCATTACTATAAACTTGGGGGCTCAAGAGGTTGTTTGAATCGATTTCGTCACAAACGAGTATTTCTTTTAAAATAGTATTGAGGACAGTAATAATATTTTGGTTAGTATATTTTGACTTGAGTCTTAAATTATTGTCAATTGGGTAAATATAAATTTCATTTTGATGTAATCTTGAATTTAAAAAAACGATGATACAATTTCTTTGATATATTTGTTCTGTTTTGAAGGTTCCCGAAAATGATCATTTACATCTTGCATCATATTTTGCATCAAATGTGAACAGCAAAGATGAACTTTAACACATCATTGATGACCCGGCAGAAACTGAGAGAGCTTGGCTGGAAAGTTTTGATGCACCCACCATATAGTCCTGACTTTGCACCATCGGACTACCATTTGTTCCAGTCTATGCAGAACCATCTTAATGGTTTTACATTAAATTCAAAAGAGGTCAATGAGTTATCTCGATTTTTCGCCTCTCAACCACAGAAGTGTAATGAAGAAGAATAATGACTATGAGGAGCCCTTAAACCTTCGATTCGCTAACACATGTTTATGTCGTATAATGCTCTGATGTACCCTTTGACTTAAAAGCTGTTCATATTCAGGGGCCATACTCAACTGAATCTGATACAGAATTAAAATCAATTACATATTTTGTTGAATGGTACTATCACCGGAATAACGAATTGTAACGATCGAGCGGGTCATGCTGTAAATTTTATTTTCTGTGATGTGATGGTATTGGTACTGCAGTTTATTATTGCAAATACTGAATTATAGAAAATTGTTAAATTCCCCCACCTGAAAATGATAATTATTTGAAAACGAAATGGACTAAACCAAAGCAGATAATTTTTTTTTGCTCAGTTGATGTTTAATTATTGTAATAGAAAGTGAATTATAGATATTAAATCGAAAATTTTTAAGATTTTTTTTTGTAATTACAACCGTTAAGTGATATACGCGGGCTAGTATAAAGCCAATTGCCTTAGTTTTTTTTGGTGAAAATATATGTGCGTGCTAAGCGATTATTGTGGACATTAAAGCATTGTTGGGTGTATAAAAATAAGACAAATTTTATGGCTACCGATATAATCTATCATGCGTATGGTTGTGAACATAACGTAGCATAATTAATTGTTAACGGAGGTGCAGTTTGTTTTAATTTGCATTTTGAAGGATAGCAAAGAATGTCAACTTGCTACCAAATTAACGAAATTGTGCCAAGACAAAAAAAAATAAAAAATAATTTTGTATTAAGTGTATCATCGAAATAGATACCGAAATAAAGTGTAGATAAAACGTATAAAAAAAATCTGGAACAGCTTTAGTATCGCAGTCAAATTTTTTTGACAGTCTGAGCGACGGTGGTGCAACTTTGACCAAAAGCGGATTTTTTATAACTAAAAATGTGTCTTTGCTTAGCATTTTGGGCCTAACACCATCTATTGGAATAAAAACGAACTAAAATTTAAAAAAATCGTTAAGTCGTGCTAAAAAATATTTAATAAAAAAATATTGAATCTGATTTAAAAATAAAATAAAATAATATTATATTGAGAGTGGGAAGGGAAGGAAATAATGGTATAATTGGATATTTGGATACTGAAAATCATGAAAATTATATGATAAATAAATAAACTCTGATAAAAATCCATTAGATAAATTCATTGCAGGCATCACCTGTGAAAAAAAAAGATTTTAATTAAAATAAAATATATAATTCAACTACATACTACTAAAATATAATTAAAAAAACTATTACTAAAATATAATTAAACATCACATTAATTGCACAATTATCACACAAAATATATTACTAATTATCACCGTCACTATCACATGAACTAAAATCTAGTTTGCGAATAATTCTAAAAAAAAAAATACACTACGTTGCAATTTCTTGTTTTAATGAGCTTGTTACGACTGTGTTGTCTTAACAAGACATTTTTGTAAATTTGTTTTTATTCTCCACGGTTTCTTGCGTCCGGGTTTTTTGTTGTCTAAACGTGGTTTCTTGCGTCCGGGTTTTCGCTGTGTGAATGTGACTTCTTGGTGGATGGATTCCTGTGTGTTTTCTTCTGTTATGTTGGCAACGGAACGAGAATGGGAGAGAGAGAGAGAACAGTGCGCATCGAGTGTGTGCAAAGTAAAACGTTTTGAAAAAAATGTTTTTTCTTGTATGTCTCTCTTTTGTACCAACGAAAATTTGGTATAAAGGAGAGACAGAGAAGAGAGATGCATTTTCTTCTAAAACGTTTTACGAGCTGTGCGACGCTCGAATATTTTTTTGTTTTGTCATTCGAGTTTTGTGATTTTGAAAAGTAAAGTCGAGTTTTGATTTTTGGAAAGTCTTGTTTGAAATCTAAAAAAAATAGAGTTGAGTTTTTTTTAAATCAATCAGTTTTTGATTGTCTTTGGCCATTTATATATTTTTTGTGATTAAATCAAAACATGGAAAATAAAAATTTTGTTGATTCAAGTTTATGAATAATATATAACAAAAATCATTTAATTTTATTTGTGAGAGGACTATTTGTTTTTTTTTGTGAATGACACAACCGCGTGTGTTCCACGGAGAGGTAAATCTCAATCCACGAAAGTTATAAGACGTATTGAACAAGAAAAGTTTAGTTTTCTTTTGTTGGGGAAAAAGTCCGTAAATATTGATTGTGAATTCGTTGCAAGAGGCGGGTATAATTTCGGAAATATGTTATTGTGATGTGTGAGTGGCCGAATTTTTACGGGCATTTTTCGGGTGTCGCAATCATCAAAAAGGTACCGCATTACTAACGGATACCTCTTTTGCGTTTTGTATCACATATTTCAACGGGTACTAACGGGCACCGCAATTAATTTACGTATATCATGTTTTCTACGGATACCGTGTCGGATGACTAGTTTGAAGCCATTCCGGTCTGCGTTTTGTGGCAGGACAACACCCTACATTTTTGCGGTTTTGGCGGAAAGACGCCTAACAATTTTCTGTGGTTTTGGCGAGATAACTCGCTAGATTTTTGCGGTTTGGACAGAAAGACCTCCAACGGGTTTACTACGGTTAAAGGCGAGACAACGCCCAACGATAGTTATTGGTTTACTAAAGGCGAGAAGTCGTCCAACGGTATACTTTTTCCAACGACGGGTAGCCAACCGGCTATTCATTTTTTTGGTATTTGGTATCGGAGAGAGGCTCCACAACGCCCAAGTTATTTTTGGCGGCCAGTCGAGGCCAAAATAATTAACGGCACCAAAGCCGCAACGGTCCGGGGCGGCGACCCTGAGGCATGACGGCCGCGCAAGGTCGCAACAGTAACATTAATTTTAGTAATTAAGGTACGATTTTTTATATTTTTTTATTCATTTTATTTTATATTTCTTTTTTACATTTTTTATTTTTAAATTTAAATTTTGGTTTTTGTAATCTAGCGCCGCACAGCGGGTGCGCGCTCGGTACGTATTGCTCTCTCTCTCTCTCGTTCTCGCTTATCTTGGTGCGGGTGGAGGGGGAAGTTGTTTCCTTTCGTTGTTTGTTTTTTTTTTCTCGGCGAATAAAATGAATTACTAAATTTTTCGGTTGAGTATGATGGGAGCGGAGACTCCCTCTGTGTCGGTGCAGTATTGATTGCGGTCTCTTGGTGCCCGCATCCAGTTTCGTAACCAAGGCTCGACCTTGTTTGAGTTCGAATGGATGCGCGCACCAAGGCACCTCTCTCTCTCTTATGATTATTTCGTTGTTCGTTCCTCAGGTTCCGGCCGACGAATTTCGGCGGAACTCCGGGTATATTTTATTATTATTTGCGCTTTATTTTTTTAAATTATCTGTATGATCACGGTGTAAGCCAGGAGCCATGCATGCCTCAAACCCCACGACCCTTCGCACTTCTCCCTGAGAACGTAGCCGGCAAAACATCACCGTGGAGGCCTCTGCATGCGCTTAGTGAAATCTGCAGGTTGGCAGTAGCCAGCCTGTAACAAGCTTCCTAAACATATAGTCCGCTAGGAATAGGCTCATGTCTGATTGTTTATTGTACACAGGCAATATGGCCTTGACATGTCTCCACGTACTCTCGATTGTGTTTATGTGTGCACTAGTCACGGGATCCACAAAATTATAAGAATGGTTCACCGTGGGGTGAGTGAACCCTTCATATCTCAAACTGTCGTAGGCCTTCCAACAATCTGAGATAATTACTGATCCCGGCAAAATGAATTACGTTACAAGTGAACGTTACAAGTGTTTATGAACGTTACAAGTGTTTCCTTATCTCTCTTGCCCACTTTTACAAGGAAACACTTGCCGGATTCTCGCTCCACACCACCAAACACCCACTGTCCTTCAACATGAAGGGATGATGCCCTCTATAGTATTTTCTTTTTTCAAATTTGCTTTCGTCGATTTCGACGATTATTCCGTGTTCTCGTATGGGTTCTTCTTGTGTTAGCATATATTCGGAGATAGCTTCTCTCACGTACTGATTCCAATCAGCAATGGTTGAGGAAGAGAAGCTATACTCTCGTTGCAGCGACATAGCTGATTGTTTCGTTAAAATTCCATATGTCATGAGAATAAGGTTTGAAATTCTCAGTTTGCTATTAGCAAACCATGACCCATGTCTAACACGTTTTCTATTAAAACACTTCACTCCGCGTTTCATGCGTCCGCATTGCCAAAAGTATTGTTCTATCATGGGTTTTACTCTGAGCTTCATCTCAGTCCCAAAGTTTTGACACACAAAATTGGCTTTTAAAATGCCACTGTCTTTTAAAAAATTGTATAACATATTGTCATCTGACATGAGATACATTAAAAAATATTTATTAATAACACCGTCCACCACTTTTATTTTTGGGACATACGGCAATGCCTTGACTATTGCTTGGTATTTTTGTACAACCATTGCCACTGGATCCATTTTTGACCTATAATAAATTAAAAATCGAAAAGTTTATACAAATACTCACCTTAAGCAAATTACACGAATATTGTTTTGACAGCGATGAAAATCCGTTATGAAAAACTAATAAATTGTAGGTGCGAACGCGCATAACAAATATGAATATCAGGGATGAAAGCTAAAAAGTGTCTTTGCTTATATGAATGATTAAAATTAAAAATCGAGTTAAAAGTTTCAAAATTTGTTTTAGGTGGAGACAAATCTCCGCTTGACAATATTGAAATTACCGTATATTTGATTTGAATTTGTGTATGCTTCGTCAACCTTGCAGACACAGATCAAATAGATAGTATCGCGCATATCGCTTCTTCTGATAGATGTACCACAAATGTTAGCTTAATTCGTTTTGTAAGCCCTTATATTATTTCAAATTATTTTGCACCAACAGCATACAAAAATTCCTTGGGGTGAAGGGTGAACCGTCTCAAAAATGATGAATATTTAATAAAAATCGCTTTTATTTTATTTTAAATCATTTAAAATTATTTTTTTTATTAAACATTTAAAAATAGTGGCGTAAGTGTAGATGACGTATACATCGCCAAAATCGTGTAAGATGAAAAGTTTTAAAAAAAATTTCTTTGTAGGATTATGTATCTATCGTTTTTAGAAGGTGCAAGCCAAAAATTTCGGAAAAATCACCACATTTGCCGGGAAAATTTTCAATTTTTCCAAAAATATTTTGTTTTTTATTTCATTCAAAAATTAAAAATATTCGGCCGGAATTTTGAAATGTAGTAATTGTAGAGGCTAACGGCTTCCATAACTCTAACTGGCACGCGGGACGTCGCTGCACTCCTCCCGCTTAGCCCTCCGAGGGGCTTTAGATTTCAATTTCGGGGGGCGTAGAAGCCGGGATCTTCAAACATGTCGCACTGCGTGCCGCACGTAGGAGCGGATTATATAGAATCAATTAATGACTCCTACGCTCCTCCCCGCTTAGCCCTCCGGGGGTCTTTAGATTTTAATTTCGTGGGGCGTAGGAGCCGGGATATTCAAACATGTCGCACTGCGTGCCGCACGTAGGAGCGGGTTATATAGAATCTATTAATGACACATACGCTAAAAAAATATTAAAATATTAAACAAAAAATATTAAATATTAAATTTTGTTTTTTTATCTATAACTTGTCACAAAAAAATAATAAATGAAAATGTCACAATTTTCCCGGAAAATGTGATAATTTTTCCGGAATTATACACAATCCTACAAAAAAAAAATTTAAAAGTTTTCATCTTATCCGATTTCGCGATGTATACGTCATATACACTTTAGCTAAAATAGTTCATATGTACAAAATTCAAATTTATTTTATTTATAAAAACATCTCTAAGATGGCAGTCAATCAAATTAACAATCTTTTAGTTAAAATTATAACCACCTAAAAAAAATTGTAGAAAAATTTAATTCAAAATTGAAATTTATCTAACATGGCGTCTGATATGTTTACATTTTTAATTAAAATTATGACCATTTTGAAAAAAATGTCGCGACGGTCAATTTTGACTGCGATACTAAAGGATAGCCAAAAGTGTTATGTTTTATTTTGCAAATAAATCATACACACAAAAACACCCCGAACAACGCATTAAATCTGGTTAGTACATACAACCAATGCTAACCAATTATTACGTCCCAGCAGGGCCTAACTAACGTACGAGGGTGTTAACAATATACTCGGTCAGGATGCCAAATTTCAATTTATGGATATACCTGTGGTAGAGGGTGGAATATTGCGACGGGCGCTTAGAATTACCGCTGTTTTGTTGAAGGATCGTTTTGGAGTGTGGTATCGATAGATTGCCGTTTTAAGTGCCAGCTCATGAACCAAGTGCATAATGTCACGTAGTTAAATTCGAGGTGTACAACGGTCGTCGAGTCATCCAGGACGAAGAAGGTCAACGCATCTTCAGGCATATTTCGTTAAGTATGCATTTAATACTACTTTCATTTTTATTTAATTTTTTCTGCCAGCTTCGTATATTGTTTATTGAGAATTGTTTGCTGATTATATTTAAGATATAAAACTAATGTAATCAGATATATCAAATAAAACCAGTGCATTTTAATAAATTCCAAACGGCTACCATTACGATGATGGAAGGCTAAGGTATAACGGTTAGGGTGGTGACGGTGACGGAAGTAAACCGCGTGTAACCTCTACAAAATATCCAGGGGTATAGTATCGATTCGAAATAAGAATATAGCTTTTGACCAAACTTTATCCTGGAACCGCGACGAGTACTATCCGTAAATCAAAATCCTCTGGAGAGATAAAAGAAGCGAATCATTACAGACTATTGAGAGCCCTTAAACCTCCGATTCCCCAAAAACTGTTTATGTCGTTTAATGCTCTTATGTATCCTTTGACCTAAAAGCTATTCATATTCAGAGGCCATACGCAAATTTATCCGATACAGAATTAAAATCAATTAAATATTTCGTTGAATGATGCTATTATCAGAATAAAGACTACGGTGAGTCCCTACAAGTTTAAAAGCCGTTCTTATTTAGGGGCCAAACACAAATCAGATACTCAATTAAAATTTAATTGCGTATTTCGTTTTATTTTACTTTTTTCGGTTGACAGTAATACTTCTTTTTAATGATAGTATCCCGACAGATTTATTTTGGGCTGACATTAAAACATGGCAGTTTTTCTTTCGTTGACAGAATAATTTTTGGTTTGGTATATAGAAAATAGAGTCTTTTTAAACATTTTTGAGCTGACACTTGCCTATAGTCAAAGTCTGTATATTTTAGTATTGCCATCGATTTTTTTTGGGTTAGAATTTGGGCGAACTTCATATACATTGCATTATCTATATCTTCTAACCTAAAAATCGATGAAATTACAGTAATAAATTAAAGTGCAAATTAAACATACCGTTGACAATTACAAATTTATATAATTTTCGAGAAATTAGAAGATATTTTTACATCAAGATTTATTTGAATTAAAATAAATGAAAATATGTATTATATGTATGTATGTATGTTAAAATATACAGTGCTGTGAAAAAAATTGGGCAAACATATTTTATTGCAAATTGGATTTTTTTTTTCTAAAACTACAAAACTTTTGAACGCAATTTGCTTATTTTTTCATTTTAAATACATGTATGACGTAATTTTTTAAGAAAAAAAAATTACCTGCAAATTTATGGGAAAAAGCCCAAAAAATGCCATCATATTCAAAATACGGCGATTGGAGTTAAAGTAATGGAATAAATTAAACACTTATTTTTTATTTTTTTTTTGTTCTTTATTGATTTATTGAAGTTCTATCTTTAATATTAAAGTTTTAGTGGACCGCCATTTGCTTTTATTACAGCGATACACCTCCGATTCATTGAATTTGATAAATTTTTCAAAGTCGTAGGTGGTATGGATTCCCAAATCGTCATCAACAAACTTTTTAAAGCTTGAATCGATCTGGGCGCTTTCTTGCTTCTTTTAGCTTCATTATAGACCAAATATTTTCAATGGGATTTAAGTCTGGACTATACGAGGGCCAGCTCAACACATCGATACTTCTTTCTCCGAAGTACTTTTTTACCTTTAAATGAAGAGATAAGAATAAAAACAAATTTTTAACAAATTATTTATGTTTATCTGAAAGCCAATCTTTTTATCTACAATTCAAATTTAATAACTCACAACTTTGGCGGTATGGCACGGAGCGTTGTTCTGTTGAAAAATCAATTTGCAAGTCTCGCCAAAAAGCTGCTACGACTGTGCTGTCTTTAACAAGACCAAATGTTCATTTTATGGATTACATCCCCATTTTTGTAAATTTTTGTGTTTTTATTTTCCTCGGAAGTTTTGCGTCCGGGTTGCTTTACGTCCGGGTGTAGATTGGATGTCTAAACGCGGTAAATGGTGGATGGATTCCTGTATGTTTTTTTTTTGTTTTGTTGGTTCCACTGCACGAGAATGGGAGAGAGCGAGACCAGTGCGCGCCGCGTGTGTACAAGGTAAAACGTTTTAGAAAAATGTTTTTCTTATATGCTTCTCGTTTATATCAATGCAAATTGATATAAACGAAAAACAGAGAAGAGAGATTATTCTTCTAGAACGTTTTTCGCGTTGTTGCGGCGGGAGAATTTTTTTTCTTTGGAGGGATTCGAGTTTTGATTGTGACAAAATAAAGTAGTGTGAAATTTTAGTAAAAATTAGAGTTTTTTTTTTAATTTTGTTTGAAAATAAAGTTTTGTTTGATTCAAAAAAAAAAAAAAATTCAGACTAGTTTTTGGTAACGATAGTAGGGAAGTTGAATTCCATTTTTGTAATTAGAAAATTTATAATATGAAAATGTAGTTTGTAAAAAAAAATATGGAAGATAGTGGCGTTAAAAACGTAGACGTATAAAGTTATATTGTAAACGAAGAGTAAATAAATAAAATTGTGATTTATGAACATTTTATTTGTCAATGCCCACAAATGGTTGAATTTTCGGGTTCAATCTAATTTCATTTCGTTGTTGTGATAACGTGATTTTGTTGCTGGATGGTGATCGGTTTTGAATCCAGTTTGTGATCATAAAAGTGGAAAACGTAAGATAGAACGGTGTGTTTATCTGGTACGCGGCAAAATACCGAATTTTTGTATTTGCGAGAAACCGGGATAATCAACATCATGAAAGGGGCCGATCAAGGTTAACATTTTGGTTTTTGCGCATACTGGACTGGTGGGACAACGCCCAACCAGTTATTTTGTTTTGTAACATTTTCAACGGTACCGTATTTCAACGGTTTCGCATAATCCATCGGATGATAAAAATTCCAACGGGTGCCGCAAAATTATTCAACCGGTGCTGCGATTTGGAGTACGTGTGCTAAATTTGGTTTTTATGGTACACCAATTCCAACAGGGTATAGTTTATCGTGTGGCGAGACAACGTAAAGGCTTAGCACCTGTGCCGGGCGGCACAGCGGCGGCGATATTAAGGCGAAGAGAGCCGAACCAGTTAATTACGGGTGGCCAGTTGAGGCCATTCCAACGAGAATTAATTCATCATCTACCTGGGCGAGACAACGCCCAAGATTAGTTACCGGAGGTCAGTGAAGACCAACTCAACAATTAACGGTTGTGGGTGAAGTCAACGCCCCATCCGCATCTTACGAATAAGGTGAAGACGCACATCCTCATATTAAGCGGTTTGGGAAAGCAACGGCCTGCAGTTTACAGGGTAAGGCGAAAGGACGCCCCATATTTTATTAATTGCCTAACCAGGCCAAAATTTATATCGGGCCGAGGCCCCGCAACAACAACGGCACCAAGGCCGCAACGGTCCGGGTGTGGTACCACCTGTGGCATGACGGCCGCGCAAGGCCGCACCAGTAATTTTTATAAATAATAATTAAGGTACAATTTTTTTATTTTATTTTAATTTTTTTTGATTTCATTTTTTATATATTTTTTTTATTATATTTATTACATATATAATTTTCAAAAATTTTTGTGATTGAGCGCCACACAGCGGGTGCACGCTCGGTGCACATTGCTCTCTCTCTCTCTCTCCTCGTTCTCCCTTATCGTGGTAGGGGTGGAAAGGGGAGTTGTTTCTCTTTGTTTTTTTGTTGTCTAAAATAAAATGAATTACTAAATTTTCGGTGTGGTGTGATGAGGGGGACTTCTCCCTTCGTGTCGGCATAGTGTTTACGGTCCCTTGGTGCCCGCATCCAATTTCGTAACCAGGACTTGGCCTTGTTTGAGTTCGAATGGATGCGCGCACCAAGGCACCTCACCTCTTTTATAATTATTACGTTGTTCGTTCCTCAGGTTTCGGCCGACGAATTTCGGCGGAACTCCGGTTTTTTTTTTATTATTATTTGCGTACCCCCCAACTTTCTGTATCATCACGGTGTAAGCCAGGAGCACATGCAAGCCTCAAACCCCACGACCTTAGCACTTCTCCCTGAGAACGTAGCCGGCAAAAATCACCGTGGAGGCCTCTGCATGCGCTTAGTGAAAATCTGCAGGTTGGCAGTAGCCAGCCTGTAACAAAGCTTTAAAACAGAAGGCTCAAAATCGTTGTGTAGGACCTGCAGACGAACAGCTGCTGTAATGCTGGAACTAAGGAAGCACAATCGACCGGTTTCATTTCCAGAAAAGCATTCCCAGACCATAAGTCCTTCCTTTTTCGGTGGAAGTCTTAAAAGACATTCGTTGCCAAGCCTCTCGCCCGGTTTTCTTCTTACCAAAATCCTTCAATCTCCAACATACAGCTTGAATTTTGATTCATCGAGGAAAATCGCATCATTCCACATCTCTGGAGTCCAAGAAAGATGCTCCTGAGCCCATAGCAAAAGTTGTTTTTTCACTAGTAATGTGAACTCAGGCTTCTGGAATCATTTAAGTGCTCTCAAACCAGCTTTAACAAGTCTTTTTCTCACTAAGCTGGCTGAAATTTCTTTTTCGGTTCCTCGCTCAACATCTCGTCTTATGTAACGGTTCCAACGACATTGTAATATTAAGAAACGATCTTCCACTGCCGTTGTCTTTCTGGGCCTTCCAGAGCCTTTCTTTCTTTGGGTACTGCCCATCTTTCGCAATTTTTTAATGTTCCTCGCGACAGTACTTTTAGGAATGTTTAATCTTTCTGCTGTTTCACGCGTGGTTAAATTTTCTTGCGCCCAAATCAACATATTGCTTTTACACTGCTTACTAACTTTTCCCATTTTTTTAACTAAACTTGCTCTTTATTCTTTATTTGACTAGGATCACTTACAGAATAACTTAATCTTACAAAATATGCACTACTTATACTCAAAAAATAAATTACAGGCAATAAAACATCTGAACCCTAATGTCGGCCAAGAACGCTAGGTGTAAAATAAAATAATTGCTTGACCAATTTTTTTGCGCACATCAGTTGCGGGGTTATAACGATCTAAAAAAACAAAAGGCGGTCAAACAAAATATTAATATTAAAGATAGAACTTCTATAAATCAATAAAAAACAAAAAAAAAATTGAAAAATAAGTGTTTAATTTATTCCATTACTTTAACTTCAATCACCGTATTTTGAATATTATGGCATTTTTCGGGGTTTTTCTCCTAAATTGCAGGTAATTTTTTTTTCATAAAATTACGTCATACATGTCTTTAAAATGAAACAATAAGCCAATTGCGTTCAAAAGTTTTGTAATTTCATCAAAAAAGATTCCAATTTGCAATAAAATATGTTTGCCCAATTTTTTTTCACAGCACTGTACATCGAGGTGAAATTACCTGAATGTTGGAAAATTTTGGTTTGGAACTACTGGAACATTGAATTTTTCAAATTAAAAAATTCGGTTGTCATATTACGAAGGGGTTAAAAATTGCTTAGTGAAACACAAAAATTCGCTAAGGCATTGTGATTATACTTCTTATGTAAGTTCGAAGTATTTTTAATAATTTTTTGTTTGTTGGTCACTGCAGTACGAATTTTTTAGTTTAAAAAATTCAATGTTTCATTAGTAAGAAAATAAATTTCCAACCTCGTGGTAACCTCGCCTCAATGTATATCTTAACATACGAATATACATACATATAATACATATTTTCATTAATTTGAATTCACAAAAAGTATCTGGCTATCACCCAGAATAATGCGAAATTTTTTAAAATCATTTAAAAAAAATTCACGGTCAACTAATATTTTTTTTTTTTTAATGTTTGTTAATGAGTAGTACATATACAATTTAATTATATGTACTAATCCACGCCATATACCAACATATCCCGTTTTGAACAGTAACTGCTCATTCACAATGACATATGCACCGTATGGAGTGAACCAAACAATTTTAATTAGACAAAAAAAAAACATATATGGGTTTTACAAAATCACGAAGACGTCACACTCACGACGTTTTAGCACTCCTAGTGAGGAAAATCAAAAAAAGAATGAATGCCATCGATTAAGCTTGAAATTCAGATAACTAATCACGCCTTTAACAATAATAAAATTGTTTAAAAGAGTAATTTATAACGCTACGATTCCCGTCTGGTAAAATGTCATAGATGGTTTTTGTTATACACTGTGGTTCACGCGGAACCAAGATAATATTTTTATTGAGAAGAGAGAAATCCTTACTCAATAAATTCATCATAGATCATTATTCGAGAAGCAAATAAACTTACCTTTAAATTTTTTAAGATAAATTCAAATTTAATGTTATTTTTACGGTTCAGTTGATTAGACGCAACTTATAAATATAATATAAATTTTATTTTAATAATTTTTTTAATTAAGAAATTCTTTAACCTAATCCCACATTTTTTTAAATTACTTCAAAGATCCTGTCGAAGAATCATATAAAGTTTTAAAGTAGTCCAACGAAATCTCTGCCCAGTTAGCTTCAATTCCTGCAATCAGTTATTCGTTGGATTTATTATTGTTTGCCCGCTTCATAAACTTTGTCAGTGAGCCATCCCCAAACGACAGAGTTTTCAGTCATTTTAATGGAAAAAAAAATTAAATGTAATAGCGCCCTAAATACGAAATTGTACCCCATACCATTACTCCTCATTTCCTGGTATTATGGCGAGTCAAAAATTGTTCTTCTTTGCGAATGTCATGAAAATAACAATAGCTTCTGGTCCATCTAAGATAAATTTTTTTCTCAACCAAAAAAAACTTTCTTCCAATTCAATCCTTGCTGCTTGATGAACTCCAATCTTTGTTGCTTGGGGTTAGTGGTTTTTCTTTAAATATTTTGATTTTCATAAGAATCCAATAAAGATCATCTTAAAGGTAACGGTATTCGTCTTAAATAATCAATAAAAATAGCAGAACATACTCGACATAAAAGTACCTGGTACGAGGACACCCACATAATTTCTCAAAATATGTATACAATTTCAACAAACATATTTTATGTTGAAAAATTATTTTTAGAATATATGGTAACCTAATAAGAGTAACATTTTTACCATTCTTGTTTGACACCTTTATAATATAGGATAAATTTACATACGTATATCTTTAAAAATCATGTTTAATATTACAATGGAAATCTTTTTAGGCTTTAACATGATGTTTTTCTATAAATAACAACCCTCAACGAATTATTGATGTTTCCACTACCTTCCAACTTTTCTAATAATATTTTTCTCCTTATATTTTATAAAATTTATAGAAACCATGTACTCGGCTTTCATCCTTTAATTAAAACAAACATAAAACGATAAGAAAGCCATAAAAAGTGAAAACCTTCTCATTAACACAATCTTATAGAATTTCACAAACTTTACAAATAAATTAAAAATCAAATTATGTTTTTAAGGTGGAATAAAACACAGGGTCGTAATGAAGTGTAGAAAAGTAATAAAGCTGCTGTAGCAACATTAATTAGGATTATTTATTTAGGCTATAATAATTACCGTAATATAAATATAATAAAAGAAAGCAACAATTTATATTACTTTTAATACCATAATGGTATTGGTGGTACCCAACTGTCCCCAATTCTAAAATGATTTATTTACGATTATACAGTTTATCGGATATAAAATCATTTTAACATCATACCAATCATGTTTAAAATTTTAAACGGCTGTATCTTCAAAATTATCTTTGATTTATTGCCTTTAACCAAAACCACAATGGGACACTCGATATTGTCAGGCTTGGTGAAATAAATGTTGAATATTTGATTAGATGAAACTTAACAAAAAAGAAGCATTAGTATGAAAGTTTTTTCGTATAGCCGTATATAAACACAGGCACTGGGTTGGCTGCGTATGTTATCGGATATATCATTGCGTATATGTGTACAGCGAAGTAGAAGGCAAATCCAATAAATACGGTTTGTATGTATGCAGGCCCAAAAAACTTAATCACGGAAAACAACTTTCATATAAATGCCGTAGAAATTCTTTTTCATTAGGTTTTTTTTGATTTTATTTATTTATATCTCGTAAACGTGACATTAAAATAAATTTTCATTCTCATTTTTTTATTTATTTTTAATTGTAATAAATTGTTTTACATTTTTTAGTTTGCATTCAAAATTTTAACATTTGCCGCTATGATATCTTTGATATTTTAATGATCTTCGTATAAAAAATACAGTGCATGGTTTGTGTGTATGATTGAAAAGTAGGTATTGGTATCGTTTTTATTCTCTATCAGCCACATTCCACACGGCATATCAAAGAAATTATTTTTTTCGTTTCTTTCCCCGTTTGCCAATGATACCGGTTTTAATTGCGACTCATTTCTCAACAATTTTTTTTTGTGAAGTAGCTTTAACATAACTAGAAATGAAATAAAAAAAAATCAAGGCCATTTTTGAGATATAGATTTTAGTTTAAATTTTGTGGTGTTGGTGTTTTATTATAAAATAATGGTTTAAATTAACAATAAAAAAATCTATTACGACTTAGTTTGATGAAATAAATACATTTCAAATGAAATGCAGTGTGGAACGGGCCTATGTCGTCTCTCTTCATGCGCATGCACACAAACTTTATTTTTTTGCCGCGCTTACGAGACATAAATAAATAAACAAAAAATAGTTACCATAGCATTTGTTTTAATGTTTTTTTCAGTCTTTAGGTTTTTTGGGCCTACATACATATAAACCGTATTTGCCTTCTACTTGGCCGTGTGCATATACGCAGTGTTAATTCAAATACCAATGTAACAATAAGCCGTTCTTAGTATAATTTTTTTCGTGTGGGTAAGGCCAAAAAGAAATGGAATACCATACAGATCGAAAAACAATACCTGAATACAAAAAACAAATTAATTGTTTGTAATAAATAGTTTGTATCGTATAAATAAAATTTAAAAGCACATTGTCAAAATTTTGTAATGTAATATGCAATGTAATATGTTATTAGTTTTTTTGATATATACTATTTTATATCTAATACCGTGGACAGGCACAAAAAAATCGCAATTTCTTCCAATCGCGATTAAATGTCAAACAAATGAAATCGCGATTTTATAATTATGGTGACAGACACAAATCCGATTTTATTATTCTGCAAACCTTCAAATTCATATTTAATTAATGAAATAAAACAATTTCAATGCGTATTTGATGATTTTGAATTACATCGAATCAGTTACAATAAGTTAATATAAACTAAATGTATAAATAATTTCTGTCACAGTTAAACAATTTTAAAATTTAATTTACAATCTAACAATTTTTCTGTATACATTCAGTGAAAATGACTTATGTTCCCCAGCCCCATACAATCCTACTGATTTATTTTATATTTCACATTTATCTTCTTCCTACAACCTATTGTAGTAATCTTGTTCTATAAACGCAATAATCCTGTTTTGCCAAAATCGTGTGCTGACAGACTGAAAAAATAACTACGTAATCTCGAATTCTGTCCTTGTCTGTCTAGGGTATAAGATACAGTTTTTTGGCGCAAAAAAATAAAATAATTTAAAAAATGTGCGATAAGAAAGATAAGTTTTAAATAATTAAGTGCAAATATAATTAATGTGCCATTCAATTTAAAATTAACGGGTTCTAAATAACTATTAAACATTCATAAGATTTTACTAAATCTTTCGCAAGTGGAGTTTGATTGACTAAAACTCTTCCACAAAATAAATTTTTTTAATGCAACGATCATATTTGCAAATTGCATGTTTAAAAAAAGAACATATGGTCAAAATTTGAAATAATTAATTATTAACTGAAAAAGCTCAGCTGTTTTGGATTGGGCAATTAAAAAATCAGGTATGTTTATATACAATTTATACGTATTTAGTACAAAATTAGGCGTAAGTGTCAATGACGTACACATCGCCAAAATCGTGTAAGATGAAAAGATTTTAAAAAAATTTCTTTATTAGATTGTGTATCTATCGTTTTTAGTAGGTGCAAAACAAAAACTTCGGAAAAATCACCACATTTTCTGGGAAAATTTTCAGTTTTTCCAAAAATATTTTTTGTTTTTTTTTTTTCATTCAAAACTTAAAAATCTGCGGTTTTTATTTATCAAATATTAATTTTAATTGTAAAAATTTGAATTACACTATCATGAAACAGGTAAAAATTACATTTGCGTTATTTTAATTGGTCTTATATATTAGAGGATGGGGCTGCCGTCCCCAAACTCTCGCTTCTTCAGCTAAAACTAAAACTCAACTATTAAAAAAATCAAAACAAAATTTTTTCAAAAATGTATGTTTTTATGTAAGTATATGATATACTGAAATTTGGAACTCCTCAAAGCCGCTTAGCATTCATCTCCTCCGCGAATTTTTAAAATCATTGACGAATACCAAAAGTTATACATTTAAAAATATTTAGAAACTCTATGGAAAATTTCTAAATTTTCGCGGAAAATTTTGAAATTTTTCCATAAATTTACAATTCCAACATCGAAATCTATTAAAAACTTATTATATGAACTGTTTTATTTGAAAGTGGTATAAGTCCACTTTACAAAAAAATTGAGTTAACGGTAATTTTAGGAAGATATAGACACCTTCTCTCCATATTTATAATCATACATTCAATAGAGTACGGTTTTCTTATAAAGTAAGCAAAAGAATTTTGGCTATAAAATGTTATCGCAAAAACTTTTTTTTTGAAAGTGGAATAAGTCCATTCTTAATAGTTATAATGGGCAAAAATTCGCTTGTTAAAATGAATTATTCATTTTTTAGTGATCGAATAGTGTTATTTGTAATACTGATCAGTAAGAATAATGAAAAGCAACAAAAAAATATTTTGTTTTACTATTCACTTATGAAGAATAATGTAGAAAGAAGCTATATTCACTATTCGATCGATAAATGAAGAAAATAATATAAATATTTTATGTATTCACTACTACAATGAATGTTCGCTTTATTGATTGTTAAAGCAAAAGAGTACAGTAAACCCTCGATTTAACGGAATTCAATTTAACGGACGCTCGAGTTAACGGACCTAATTTAACGGACAATTTTTTTTATTTTCCATTTTTTGGTTATCAATTATGATGGGATTGGGTATGTTGAATGGAAATGAGATTCTTAAATGATTTTGGGAAGAAATTTTGGAATATGGCCATCTGGGACGGAACTCGATCAATTCTTAACCGATTTTGATGGGATTGGGTATGTCGAATGGAAAAAGAACTCTTAAATGATTTATTTAAGAAATTCTGGAATATAGCAATAAAACTCGGTAATTTAAACTAGGGCGGAACTCGATTTGCCCCGGTGGCAAAGTGGTCAGCATGCTTGCTCCAGCAACCGGAGGTCCCGGGTTCGATCCCCGTCGGTGACAAGGAAAAAAATTTCACGGCTGGTTTAGGATCAATGAATTAATCACTCATTATCCGAAATGAAATTATGATTATGAAACCTCATTTGAGGCGGCCAAATCCCTTGATGGGATGTATAGTGCCAGAGAGAGAGAGAGAGGAACTCGATAATATGCAGCAGTTTTTCTTGAATCAAACGGCTAATGATGCTAACATGTTTCGGGTAAGGCTGGATGCTTTAACATCTATCGCCAGTACTTAGCCCACCCATGAGCGGCAGATCAACTACTTAAGCTCCCCAAAAATCATGTTATGCATCCTACACAAAAGGCTCGGATAAATTTATATTATTCTTATCTACAAACACCTCGAAAACTCTTCACGGGAACATGGAATATATTGCCTTCTAACATCATAAGATCTTCAGAACCAACCAAGCGAAAATTTACACTTCAGAGGTGCTTGTAATACAATAGTGCATAATCCATATGGCCATATTCCAGAATTTTTTCCAAAAATTATTTGATAATCTCATTTCATCCACAATACCCAATTTCTGTCCTAGGAGGTCATATTCCAGAACTTCTTCCAATAATCGTTTAAAAATTCCATTTCAATCCAACATACCCAATCCTATCATAATCGGTTAGAATTGAACGGGTTCCGTCGCAGGTAATCATATTCCAGAACTTTTTCCAAAAATCATTTAAGAATCCCATTTCCATCCAGCAAACCCAATCAGATCATAATCGGCTAAGAAATGTATCAGTTCCCTTCCCAGATGGCCATATTCCAGAACTTCTTCTAAAAACTGTTTGTGCATCTCATTTCCGTCCAACAAACAAGATTCATTGATAATCGGTTGAGATAAACGAGTTCTGCCCTAGGTTGCCATATTCCAGAACAAGTGTAAAATCTATAGTCGATTAAATTTAAAAACATTCGGATTTAACGAACATTCGTATT